>OY804585.1:23951685-24379185 GCA_963680875.1 Bathymodiolus brooksi
ATGGTCATGATGCACAGTGTATTGCTGAATTTCCAAGTGCACGACAAGTCAAAGATGCAACGTATGCATTTCAAATACATAACAAAACATCAAAATTAAAAATAGTATTACAGAAACAGGAAGTTAAACCTCGGGATTCTACAGGAACAAAACTTGTCCAATGTTTGGCAAAAATGACAGATAAGGCCAGCGGTGTACTTGCCAAACATCAGGCTCAAATGGATATGATACTGGAGAGAATTGATGGCACAGGACACAAAAAGAAAGTATTTATGACTGTTGAAGATTACAGTAGAAAACAGGAAGAAATGGAAGCCTTGCAATTTAAGTTACAAGAAATGGACAATCAAATGAAGGAATTTAAAGGTTTTTTGAAATGCACTATTGCCAAATTAGAGGAAGTCAGAGCAGCGAAGAAGGTAGACACTGCTTTAAACTCGATTTATTCAGCATTTAAGGTCGAGTGTACCAGGCTGAGAACAGCATTGCCAATGTATGCATACAGAACCGAAATAATGTCCATGGTGACAAAGAACCAAGTTTCTGTTCTCCTTGGGGAAACAGGTTCAGGAAAAAGCACCCAGGTGGCACAATATATGTACCAAGCAGGACTGGCTAATGAAGGACTAATAGTGTGTACTCAGCCACGTAAAATTGCAGCTATTAGTCTTGCAACGCATGTAGCTCAGGAAATGGGTTCTTCTGTTGGGCAGTTGGTTGGATACAAAGTTGGTATGCAAATAAGAAAGTCACATGACACGAAAATAATCTATATGACTGATCACATGCTGCTGAACGAGTGTTTGAAAGATAGGAATTTGTCATCATACTCGTGTATCATCGTGGACGAGGCGCACGAACGAAGCATTTACACAGATTTACTTCTTGGAATGGTGAAGAAATGCATCAACAATCGAGGAGATTTACGAGTGGTTGTTACATCAGCAACTATTGATCCCGCTGTATTCGTTGATTATTTTGGAGGGAGTTGTCCAATATTGTCAGTGTCTGGTCGAATGTTTCCGGTTGATGTTATTTGGCCAGAGGATGAGGATATAAACGACAATTATGAACAGGCTGCTATAGAGAAAACTATACGAATCCACCAGTCAGAGGAAAGGGGGGATATTTTAACATTTCTGACATCTCCTTTGGAAGTTGAAAGATGTTGTACCTCATTCAAGGAAAATCTTTCCACTGAGATGAATTTTGTTTGTTTACCATTACATGGACGCCTGCAAGCAAATGAGCAGCAAAAGGTTTTTGATCCACCACCAAACGGGAAAAGAAAAATTGTCTTTGCCACAAACAGCGCAGAAACATCTATTACTATTCCAGGAATTAAATTTGTGATTGATACTGGTGTTGCAAAGGAAATGCAATTTGATCCCAAGAAAAACATCAGCACACTTTGTGTTACAAACGTGACCAAAAGTTCAGCGGATCAAAGGAAAGGGCGTGCAGGTAGAACAGAGGCTGGGAAATGTTTTAGGTTGTATTCTGCCGAAACATACGATAAAATGGAGAGAAATTCCAGACCGGAAATTTTAAGAGTACACTTAGGACATGCGCTGTTGAAACTTATGGAACTTGGTGTTGCACCCTTGGAATTTGATTTTGTACAAGCTCCACCACGAGCGTTGATGGACACTGCCATGTCTACACTTGAATTTGTAGGTGCTGTTGTTAACAAAACGATAACAGATTTGGGAAAATGGATAGCAAAACTTCCATTAGATCCAAAATATGGAGCTTTTGTTCACGAAGCCATCAGCGAAAACGTCGGAATTGAAGCCATGATCTTGTCAGCATGCTGTGCCGCTGGAGGGTCGATCTTCTATAGATCTGGAACTATGCAAGAGAAGAGTAAAGCTGATAAGCTAAAAGTAAGATTTTGTCATGAGGGAGGTGATCTGATGACTATGTTGAATGTTTACAGAGAATGGCATATGCAACCAGAGAAAACAAAGGGAAGTTGGTGTTCGGCGAATTCAATTAATGGAAAAGCGATTCGAGGCATCAGAGAAACGGTGAACGAAGTTTTAAATATTTTGACCAAAGAACCCGGAACAAAACTTAAATTTGAATTGAATTCACCTCACGAAGTTGATATAACATTGCAGAAAATGTTATTCAAAACATTTAGACGAAACATTTGCCATTATCTAGGACATGAAAAGGCCGGATACATTGTTGTAGAGAAGGATCAACAAGTCCAACTGTTTCCTGCGTCCAGTTTGAAATCGTTAGGATTACAACCTGATTGGTTAGTCATAGAGCAAGTTCTTAAGACATCACGTGACTTTGCAATTAATGTAACAACTGTTTCGAACGAGTGGATTCTTGAAGCACTTGAAAAAGAATGGTTGCAAATAGATTTAGAAAATGCTAAAAGGCAGAGGGTTGAACAAATGGCTTTGTTTGAAGTGGGAGAACATGTTTATAAGGATTTTGTTGGAATACGCCACTCCAAATTAAGGGAAATAGAAGAGTCGATGAAGAGCAAAAACAACATGATGATTATTGAAGCCTCTAAGCAGCTTGGAGAAATTGTAGTTTATTCACAACAGAACTGTGGGCAAGGGTACACTAATGTGATAAGAGACCGTATAGCGTGCATCAAGCAAAAAATGCAACAAGAAAAAAGCGAACAATTTTTATCCTCTTCTAACTCAGGAGTGAGAGTTATTATAGGAGCAGGTCTAAATATTGTAGACGTTTTGATGTCAGATGAATACAAAACCATTTTTGTAACGGGAACTCCTGAAATCATAGAAGCAATGACAGAAGATGATATGGTTGAAACCTTTCAAAAGTTTGGCAAAATTGGAAGAATTGACCATTTTCGAAATAGCAAGAATAAGAATAATTGGGGGAAAATTACTTTTGAGAAGAAGGAAGAAGCTGAACTTGCAGTGCGAATGATGAATGGAAACGTAGATGTTGGAGCTCGACCAAGTATTGGTTTTCGAAGTGCTAATATCTTTTCTTTTCGTTCCAAATTACAGTGGTGTAGACGACCATCACGATGTTTTGGATTCGTAAGATTTTCAAATGATATACTAGCTTCAATGTCATTTAACATTCAGATCACTGTTGGTGGAACAATTGTAAGGATTAAACCTAGCAAAACAAATTCTGTTGAAGTTCACGTTAGTAATCTTAACCCACATGTCGATGAGGACGTACTCCGTCAAGGATTCGAAAATGCTTTAGGTCTTGATCCGAATGAGATCGTACGAGTTACAGTAATACGACAAAGGGTAGTAAGCACATCTGCTGACATGTTACAGACATTTCGACAACGCATCCGTAGACAGATTGAAGAATATGTTAAAGAAGGCAATTACGAACTCGACCTTAGAAATCCGAAAGAGGCAGACTTTACATATTTGGCCTTTGTCACGTTTTCAAAACCGGAAGAAGGACTCGCTGCATGTGCAGGCATTGATCATAGGTTTGTAATGAACAATGAGGTTGTATCTATGAAAGCGGATTTGAAATCTTCAGTCATGATTCCAAAACTAATTTATGCAAAATACAAGCATGTCGTTACCCCTTTGATAGATAGACTTTCTAAAACTGAACGAGCGACTATTCGACAAAAAGAGCTGAAAAATGAAAACATAGTCATGGATATACACACGGACAATATAGAAACCATGATAACGGTTAAAACTGACATTTTATCAGCAATTAAAGGCCAAATAATGAGCGTAGAATCAACCGAAGACATCAGTTGGCTGTTTACATGGGATGGTAGAAGGCTAATAAAGACAGTTATGGAAAACACGGAAACAACAATCGTAGCAGATGAACGGATTCTGTCCATATCTGTTCACGGCTCTGACAGAAATAAGGATAATGCTATAGAAATGCTTACAGAATATTTGAAAGAGTTGAAATCTGGAAAAACCAAAAAGTTGTCTTTGAGGGGATCAGACAAACCACCCGGTGTGATGAAGGAATTAATGTTACGATACGAATTTGACCTTAATAAACTCAAAATGGACACTGGTTTAAAATGTGTAGAACTTGATCATCGTTTTCACGTTGTCACTATAATTGGTGATTCAAAGACTGTCGAACAATGTATTTCTCTAGTTGAAAAGGTAATTGAAGATGTGCGTAAGAAACGCGAAATGCAAAGTTTAGAACCCGCTAAAGAACGAGATTGTGGAATATGTTTTTGTCCAATAGAAGAAGACGAAATACACCGACTTGAAAGTTGTGGCCACTCGTATTGTAAGGAATGTGTGGAGCTTCAGTTTAAATCTGCTGTGAAAAACAACAGTTTCTCCATCCTCTGCAGTATGGAGGAATGTACTGAACCATGGGCTTGGAAAGATATTTCGAATTTAGCTGTAAAAACTGGAATTCCTGTTGCCATCTTGGTGAGTAAAGCAACAACTACATTCGTAACGCAGAACAAGAAAGAATATCGATACTGTCCCACAGCGGATTGTCCAATAATCTACCGCGTATCTGAGAAAGAAAAACTGTTTAGCTGCACGGAATGTGAGATACGTATCTGCACAGCATGTCATAACCAATTCCATGATGGATTAACTTGCAAAATGGTGGAAAGCATGAAAAAAGAAGATGACGGTGGTTTGAAACTCTGGATGCAACAGAATGCTGGTAAAGCTAAATATTGTCCAAAATGTTCAACCCCAATTGAAAAAACACATGGATGCAATCACATGGAATGTCTTGGATGCAAAGCGCATATTTGTTGGGTATGTCTGGCATATTTTACATCTGGAGGAGAGTGTTATGGCCATTTGTCAAAAATGCACGACTCATTCGTGTAGTTAGTCTCTGATAATAACAATATACTTACCCTGAAACGAATAATTATAATGATACACTAATATAGTATAACCGTAATTGAATTCAATAATGATAAACAAAAATTCTCCTAGCTGATTTTTCATCTCTGGAAGAACACACATCTTGGGTGACTATTATGTTGTGATTGACTTGATGTTACATGTAGTAAAGTTTCTCAACACACTGACGGGCTGGCCCATGTTTTTTCTGTGTTCTTTTAAAGGCATAAAGGTCGTAAAATTCGTACATTTTCTTGCTACAAACATGTAAAGTATAATATAAATAAATATTTTCTATTCTATTCCCTGTCAAAAAAAATGTTTCATCGTCTGCTGATGGAATCCTGATTAAGTATGCGTCAGATGGAGTTCCGATGTTTACCGAAGATAGGCGTGGTACTGTCCCAGATTCCTGTTTATAGATAGTGAGGTAGAATATATTTTTAATAATTATGAACAATTGACGTTTTCTTTTCATATTCATTTAATTATTTTCTGTTCCATTCAATTTAACTAAGAATTGTTGAAATTATATGTTTTCTATCTGAATGGATTCAAATCAGAGGTCGTGTGCATAAGTATGGCCAGCTTGTTACGTTGCTATCCTGAAAACGACTTCGTTCTCTTCTATATTTTTAATAATTCTACGGCTTGTGTACAGTACAGTGGATTTCTCGACAGAGTACAGTTTCTGACGCAAAAGCTACTCGAATAAGTCTACGCTGCTCCTCGATCGCCGACAAGACTTTTACCAGACTCTACTTTATGAGTAACACGATGGATGGTTTACCCTTTACGAGCCACTGAGTTCACTCCCGGTTTGAACAGATGTGTACCTCATATTTTTAGTTTTCTGTTTTGTTTGTGGGGATTTTCCTCTCTCTTCTTTTTGTCTTGTGCTCAGCGTTACCTGTGTCTTTGAGTTCCCCCCGGTTTTAAGTAGTGAGATTCGTCTTCTTCATTTTGCCCTATTATGTGTCTATAAGTTCTTAGGTCCGTGTTGCTCATCTTTTTAGTTTTTTGTGTTATGTTGGGTTTTTTAAAATTTTGTCTTCGCCTTCGTCCTTGTCTTGTGTGCCCAATGTCACCAGTGTCTATGGAATTTCCATTCTTGATTGCCCGTTCAGTTTTCTCTAACGTGTATTTAGACTATCGTTGAATTAAAACTAATACTTTTTATTGATTTATATTGGAAACTAATAAAAAAAATGTGATTAAATATATATCGAATTGACAGCTTGTATGTTTTAATACACCTGCTACAATCTAATAAATAAAGTAGATATCAAATTTATTGTTTCTGGAATAACCTTTATCAGGTATGCTCAAAGTCAAACAATTGGAAGGTCAAATAATTTAAAAGTTTGGGGAGCAAGAAAACCAAAGGGCCTATACAGGAGAACCATAATCAGCTAGTGTCACCTATTATTAAACTGTCAGTTTGATTGATATTTGTTTTACTTATTTATCTGGCGACCACGGCAGATGTCAAATTTAATATGACCAACCGGTGACGAGCAGAGACATTTGGTACAAAGCAGAATGGAGGTTTTATGAAGGAGTAGAACAATTCCGAATGTGAGAAGGTTTATTGATGCCATTCGATACAGCATGATATAAGTTTTTTTTACCGCGTTTTACAGGGACCGTCGTGGTCGTGATCGTATGGTAGTTGGATTTAGCACTAACGTTGTGAGTTTGAATCCCGTTTATGACGAGGTGTACTCTATACAACATTATGTGACAAATTGTGTCTGTGACTTACTCCTGTTTCCTCCTCCAATAAAACTGACCGCCACGATATAGCTGAAATATTGTTGAAAGTGGCGATAAACATCATAACCATAACCTCGCTTTTTACATTTCTTTTCACAGTTACAGCTTCAACAGCAATGTTTTAAATTGCATATTTATATCTTCGTAGCGACGTTTGGGTGGGGGCGTATGCTGATTTCAGATTGTCGATCGTCTGTCTGTCTAGTCACAATCTGGTCCTGTGCTTACCTTTTTTTTCTGAAGGCACACAACCATTATAATTTGTATGTACATTGTATGAAGGAATATCACGTGTTAATGTATATGACCTTGACCTTTCAAGTAATTTTGTTTGTCTTATGACGCAGGGCCACCATATTTTGTATATTTAATGTAGAACATGACAGTGTGGTGTATAACAATAAGTTCGTCGTTACCTTAAATGTCAAGGTCAGAAACAAGTTTATTTACATTAATTTTATAATGATAATTTCACAAACATTAAGATTGGCTTAAAATTCTGCTAGTGTCATGTCGTGGACAGGAGGGAATTTGTAGTCGCTTTTGACAGATTTCTTTATTTAATTCAAAGCTGTCAATACGTTTTATTACTTAATCTTTTAAAAAAAACATGCAATAAAGTAATAATGTACATGTATGTCCGTCCGTAGTCCATGGTGAATAACAAGCTGTGTTGTCGTCATCTATACTGTCTATCCGTCAGTCTGCTGTCTGCTAGTTGTCAGCACATCGTATACAGCTCAGAACGAACGTTTGAATGCCTTGACGTATAACAGTGATACATTGTATGATTGTAGCCAACCACAAGATAGTGTGTCACAGATAAGGTTGGAATGTCTTCTTATATAGGAAAGGTCTCAATCTTAGTTCAAATGTACATATCCCTTGTAAAAAAAATATCACCGCGTCATGTCCGCAATTCTATTTGAGTGATTGTCATAGCTTGGTGTCCGTCGTCTGTAATCCGTCCGTAAGCTTTCATGCTTTCCATTTGTTTAGCAATCTTTGATAGGAGGTCCTTCGTTGGTCCTCTTGAACAAAATGTGTCAGACAGGTCCTCTCATCTTCAAATATGACCAACATTACTAATAATGGAAGTATCTACTTTCGACATCAACTTTGAAATCACTGTGTCAAAATTAGCCAAACCTAGCTAGAATGATCCTTTTGTGGTCCTCTTTCAAAACTATGTCCTACAGGCCCACCCTACATCTAAATTGGCCGCCGTTACTAAAAATATAAATTTGCTTAAAATAGCCATTAAATCTATAGTTTTTTAGTTGGAAATTTGCTCAAATTTAAATAGTAGATATATGGTAGAGAGCTATTTAACATATATCCTGGTTTTTCTGTAAACTGTAATTTTGTTGATTCATTTGAAAATCTATTTCTTAGACACCAAATGGCCAAATAAAACCAAGCTTAGCTGGAATGGTCATTGGGTTGTACTCTTTCAAAACTATCCGCAAGCCCCGTCCTCCATCAAAGATGACCGTTTTTATTAAAAAAAAGAAAACAATTCTTAGAATAACCATTACTTTTACAATTTTAGCTCACCTGGACAAAGGCCGCGTGGCCTTTTGCCATCACTTGGTGTCCGTCGTCCGTTAACATTTTAAATTGTTATCGTCTGCAAAACGGCTCAACTGAATTAAACCGATCATGACAGACATGGCTCATTGGAAGAGGAGATTTAGATTTGTAAAAATGAAGTTGAACCTCCCTGGGTGTGCTATTAGGGGGAAATCGAGTAGATGCTTTTTTTCCTCACGATCAAGCAATAGAAATGCTACATTTCTTGCTGTGTACCGTCCTTATAATATGTAGAAATAGATTTGTTTAAGCTAAAGTCCCAAACCGCCCAAAGGATCCTTGCCATGGTGGTCCAAAGTTGAACATGTGGAAAAAACAATTATTTTTATTTAAATCGGCACTTTGAATACACGTATAAATGGCGTAAATTATCATTTTGATAAACAGATTTAAGCTTGCACAAATGAACACATCCAGTATCTGTGAGGTCCCAGCCTTTGGTGTCATCCAGTATCTGTGAGGTCCAAGCCTTTGGTGTCATCTAGTATCTGTGAGGTCCCAGCCTTTGGTGTCATCCAGTATCTGTGAGGTCCCAGTCTTTGGTGTCATCCAGTATCTGTGAGGTCCCAGCCTTTGGTGTCATCCAGTATCTGTGAGGTCCAAGCCTTTGGTGTCATCTAGTATCTGTGAGGTCCCAGCCTTTGGTGTCATCCAGTATCTGTGAGGTCCAAGCCTTTGGTGTCATCTAGTATCTGTGAGGTCCCAGCCTTTGGTGTCATCCAGTATCTGTGAGGTCCCAGTCTTTGGTGTCATCCAGTATCTGTGAGGTCCCAGCCTTTGGTGTCATCCAGTATCTGTGAGGTCCAAGCCTTTGGTGTCATCTAGTATCTGTGAGGTCCCAGCCTTTGGTGTCATCCAGTATCTGTGAGGTCCAAGCCTTTGGTGTCATCCAGTATCTGTGAGGTCCAAGCCTTTGGTGTCATCCAGTATCTGTGAGGTCCCAGCCTTTGGTGTGATAAGGTTTGCATAGTCTGCATTAGAATCAATTTTAAAATAGAATTCTCAAGAATAGAAATGCAATAGCAATTTGCATAAAATATCATTATGATAAGTAAATTTAGATTTGCATAAATGAATGTCACATGGCCTATGGATCCTGAGTCCTTGTGATCCAAAGTTTATATGGGGAAAAAAATATCATAAAACCCAGTAATTAAAGTTCAAGTATAAATGGCATGAATCATCATGCTGATTCAAATTTGCACAAATAAAGACACCAGGGCTGATGGGGTTTAAAGTTTTACTTAGGCTATATTAGATTTCACTTTTCAATACAATTCTCAAGACCTATGAATGTAAATGTATGTGTCCAAAATTGATCATGGGCATTTATGGGCAAATTTTCAAAAACTGACCTTTTGGCTCAAATTACCAAACTTTTCAGATTTTAATCTTCTCCTCTGAAACCGCTTGGCAAAATGAACCGAAACTTGGTAGGAAGCATCTACGGAAGGTCCTCTAAAATGTTTGCTTATTTCGTCCCGTTCCGTTAGCAAACATGGCCGCCATAGGCAATTCTTGTTTCTGGTAGGTCAATTTCTCAAAAATATTCTCCTCTGAAACTGCTTAGTCAAATGAAGCGAATCTTGGCATGAAGAAGCCATGGAAGGACCTCTATAAAGGTTGCTCATTTCGTCCCGTTCCATTAACAAACATGGCCGCCATAGGCAATTCTTATTTCTGGTTGTTTTTTGTTTTTTTAAATCTTCTCCTCTGAAACCGCTTAGTCTGCACACAATTTCCATGGCCGCTTCAATACATGAAGTGTCAAAGAGATTTGAATTCCAAATTTGGTAATAATAAAAACGTAGATATCTAATGTAGTGCGCACAAAGCGTTTCTGGAAAAACCTTTATCAGGTACGCTCAAAATCGAAAGATTGGAAAGCCAAATAATTTAAAAGTGTTCGAGAGCAATAAAATCAAAGGGGCTAAACAAGATGGCAAAAATCGGCTAAATTCACCTATGGCTTCAGGGGGAGAACATTAGTTTTGATAATGAAACATTATTTACTGTAAATTTCAAATATGAATAATAATCTATTAAACCACACTATTGGAAAAATAACTAGCAACCGCACGGATCTAAAACCGGAAGAATAATATAGCTTTGGCATGGAATTATGGGATTTCAAATGTTTGAATAAATATATAACAGCTGTTGAATATGCAATAGTTCAATAAAACAATTCTTTATCAGGTGAGCGATTCAGGCTCATATGAACCTCGAGATTATTGGAGGAGGTCAGGGTTTGTGGCATGGTGTTTAACACTACTTTCAACAATATGTCAGCTACATCGTAGCGGTCAGTTTTATTGGTGGAGGAAACCGGAGAAAACGACCGACCTTCCGCAAGTCACCGACAAACTTTATCACATAATGTTGTATCGAGTACACCTCGTCTGAGCGGAATTCGATCTCACAACGTTAGTGGTGATAGGCACTTGTTTGCCTAGGTAGTTGTAAATCCAACTACAATATGCTTGCTTGATGGTGTTTAACGCCACTTTCAACAATATTTCATTTATATCGTGGCGATCAGTTTTATTGGTAGGGGAACCCGGAGTACCCGCAGAAAATCACCGACCTGTCGCAAGTCACTGACATACTTTATGCTATAATGTTGTACACCTCGCCTTGATATTGATTCGAACTCACAACATCAATGGTGATATGATAAGTAGTTGTAAATCTAGCTACAATATTATCACGACCACGACGGCACCTAGATTATTGGAATAACCTAAAATCTAAATAGTATGTATGTTGTAATGAGTTTTTTAAATATATTCTGGGGGTTTTTTTCAGATGAAGATGTTGTTTTGTTGATTTTTGGCAAATGTGCAAATTAATAAGAAAGGAAGGATATGGATGTAAATGAACATGAGATATCATTCAACATTACATGTACCCTAATTTGATCGAAATGCGTTTGAAATCTATTTTTCAGAAACCTTTACACAATGAAACCAAACTTTGTTGGAATGGTTTCTTGCATACGTATGCAATCAGTGTCTTTCACCACTAACGTTGTGAGTTCGAATCCCGCTCATGGCGAGTTGTACTCGATACAACATTATGTGATCAAGCTTGTCAGTGACTTGCGACGGGTCGGTGGTTTTCTCCAGCAATAAAACTGACCGCCACGATATAACTGAAATATTGTTGAAAGTGGCGTTTAACACTATAACTCTAATCCTACATGTTGTATATATAAATGGGAATTAACGATAAAATCAATAGAGTCTACAGTTTAGATCAAGATCGTTTAAGGGTTAATTTTCAATTAATAGTTTGGATGTTTTTGTTTTCCAGTCGGTTTGGTATTTTCACACTCTTTAGATAAATATAGTTTTGCTTTTGTTTTGTTTTATTTTATCTTGAATTATGACGAAAGTTTTTTTAAGTAGAAGCAGAAATATTTGACTTCATTGACATATTCATTCGTCACCTTTCTCAACCTATGTAGTGTTTCTGTTTTAATCTTGAAATATGACGATTGTTTTTAAGTAGACCCAGAAATTCTTTCGTCACCTTTCTAGACTCATGTAGTGTTTTGATTTTTGTTTTATTTTATCTTGAATTATGACGAATGTTTTTAAGTAGAACCAAAAACATATTGACTTCATTCGCCACCTTTCTAGACACGTGTAGTGTTTGTTGTTTTTTTCTGCCTTGAAATATGACGAATATTTATAAATAGAATCAGAAACATTTGACTTCATTCGCATTTTCATTCGTCACCTTTCTAGACCCATGTAGCGTGAGAGCTGTTTTTACGTCAAGAGGTGATAATTGGTATATGAAGAAACGTTTCTTTTTATTGTGCAAAACGGAGAAGTAGATAATAGACAATGAATTCAGATACAAGTGCATGTTTTAAAATACTTATGAAAATAACTTACAGAAATGGATCTTGAATATTTTAAGATTACGATTCTAGCACAAGCATTGCTAAATTTAAAAACAAAAATTACTATATATGTTCCGTGGTAGAATTTTGCCATGGGATCGGGACATACTAAAATTCGTCCAGTTAATAATAATGCGGTAAACTTCACGGATGAGTACACACGAAGACAAATGGAAGGTAAACTATTTAACGCTATTAACCAAAAGAAGTTTAGACTAGCTAGAATACTAATTGATGGTGGGATTAACGTTAATTGTTCTTTAAGAACGGGCATAACTCCATTGATGGTTGCGTGTGACCAACGAGTAGACAAGGAATGGGAAAGAATGCAAAGACATCTGATACGAATATTATTAGTGAATAATGCAGACGTTAACGCTAAAGACAATCTCGGAAGAACATCTCGGATGTATGCTACACTTACTGGAGATATCCAGCTCGTCCGCTTGTTGGAAGTACACGGATCGTCTGCTGTTGAAAATGACACAATTTTTACATCTCGTGTTCCTCGTCACAGTGCTGTGATATCATCTAACCTTGGTACACATTTCCATCATTGGGATTCCATTGATTTTCAAGACGCTATGATTTGATATCATCTAACCTTGGTACACATTTCCATCAGTGGGATTCCATTGATTTTCAAGACGCTATGCTTTGATATCATCTAACCTTGGTACACATTTCCATCATTGTGATTCCATTGATTTTCAAGACGCTATGCTTTGATATCATCTAACCTTGGTACACATTTCCATCAGTGGAATTCCATTGATTTTCAAGACGCTATGCTTTGATATCATCTAACCTTGTTACACATTTCCATCATTGTGATTCCATTGATTTTCAAGACGCTATGCTTTGATACCATCTAACCTTGGTACACATTTCCATCAGTGGGATTCCATTGATTTTCAAGACGCTATGCTTTGATATCATCTAACCTTGGTACACATTTCCATCAGTGGGATTCCATTGATTTTCAAGACGCTATGCTTTGATATCATCTAACCTTGGTACACATTTCCATCATTGGGATTCCATTGATTTTCAAGACGCTATGCTTTGATATCATCTAACCTTGGTACACATTTCCATCAGTGGAATTCCATTGATTTTCAAGACGCTATGCTTTGATATCATCTAACCTTGTTACACATTTCCATCATTGTGATTCCATTGATTTTCAAGACGCTATGCTTTGATACCATCTAACCTTGGTACACATTTCCATCAGTGGGATTCCATTGATTTTCAAGACGCTATGCTTTGATATCATCTAACCTTGGTACACATTTCCATCATTGGGATTCCATTGATTTTCAAGACGCTATGCTTTGATATCATCTAACCTTGGTACACATTTCCATCATTGGGATTCCATTGATTTTCAAGACGCTATGCTTTGATATCATCTAACCTTGGTATACATTTCCATCAGTGGGATTCCATTGATTTTCAAGACGCTATGCTTTGATATCATCTAACCTTGGTACACATTTCCATCATTGTGATTCCATTGATTTTCAAGACGCTATGCTTTGATACCATCTAACCTTGGTACACATTTCCATCAGTGGGATTCCATTGATTTTCAAGACGCTATGCTTTGATATCATCTAACCTTGGTACACATTTCCATCAGTGGGATTCCATTGATTTTCAAGACGCTATTGTTTGACTATATGTTATTAATATATTTTCTCCGGGTACTCCGGTTTCTTCCACCAATAAAACTGACCGCCACGATATGGCTGAAATATTGTTGAAAGTGGTGTTAAACACCATAACCCTAACCCTATGCTCTATCTACTTTAATCAAGTTATCTCCCTTTATATATAGTTTTATCGACCTTTTAAAAAAATGAATTCCTTTGTTTACAATTTTCACAAACTTCCAATACTTCTACGTGTATCCGGTATGATCACCGCCCTTCCCTGTCACTGGCGCGGATAGAAAAATACAAGATTCCTTCCCATGCCTCACATAATTATATTTCTCTGCCATTTTGTATCTGGTTCTTGGTTTGGTTGGATTGGTTTATGTTGTTTAACGCCACTTTCAACAATATTTTAGCTATATCGTAGCAGTCAGCTTTATTGGTGGAGGAAACCGGAGTACCCGGAGAAACCACCGACCTGTCGCAAGTCACTGAAAATTTTTATCGCATAATGTTGTATCGTTTGGTTTTTGAGAATAAACTGCATTCAATAATTTAGTTATGCTTTGCCTATTATATTTGAATCATTTGTTAAATGAATTATTTGCTATGATATATATTTTTTTTTTAAACTTTTTTATGGAATGGACTAGGCTCATTATTGAAAACCTTACTGTGACTGCGAAATGTAGAACAGTCAAGACAATCGATGTTTACTTTAATTTGTGTCCAAGTGAAAAGTTAGATAGCCCCCATGTTCATTTACATTTATATGTTTTGGGGGCTCTTAACACTAGCTATGCCATTCACGATATAGTGAAGTCGTGCCTGTGGGCTGTACTAAACCAGGAAAGTGAGCGGTCATGTACTTGTGTGTCGATGTTAGAGGTATCGATTTTTCTTTTGGATTTTAGAACTGTTCTGACAGTGTGGTATCCCCTTTTATTACGAGTGTAGTTAGTTAATTCATAAATATATTTTATTTAACAAATTAATTCATGAGCACCATTGTTTGTTTCAGATTTTAGCATGGGCGATAGCAGATAACATTTTAAAGAAAATAATGTTACTCATGTTAAAATGTATGGAAAGCCGAAAGAGACTCTGCAGTTTATTATAAAAGTTCCCAAGTAAATGTAAGAAAAATAATCTTCGGTTCGTTCCATTTCCGATGATTATACCTATCAGTGGACAAAAACTGTTGAACATGTTATAAGGGGTTATGGGTTCTGGTGTTTAACGCCACTTTCAACAATATTTCAGTTATATCGTGGCGGCCAGTTTTATTGATGGATGAAACCGGTGTAAAACCACGGACCTGTCGCAAGTCACTGACAAATTTTATCACACTATGTTGTATCAAGTACACCTCGCCATGAGCGGGATATTCGAACTGACAACTTGTCTTTCTTCCATATTCTATCTTTTCTCTATTCAACTTACTTTTCTTCCATATTTTCCAAATCTTTTCACTATTCAACTTACTTTTCTTCCATAATTTCCATATCTTTTCACCATTCAACTTACTTTTTTTTCTGTATTTTCCATATCATTTCCAAAAAAACACAAAAAAAGACATCGCGGATGTGGAGTACTACACAACATATCCGAAAACACCCGAAAAAAGGGCGGGAAATCCCAACTTCTGGTTGTGGATGCGCGCGCCCAAGGGAACCCCCTTTGGGGTCATGTGACTGATGTCCTACCGGTGAAAAGGCCCGACTAGGGTAAATATTGCGCAACTTCCGGTTGCGCATGCACGCACCCTTCCAAAGGAACCCCCTACGGGGTGACGTGACATTCGGTAGCCATGCTACTTGTACTACATTTTGTACTACTATAGTAAGAAAAAGAACGCGGGTGAAATCCGGGCATGCACAGAACATTCTTCTGTGACGTCACTTCCGGTCACCACGTGACTTCCGGTAGATCCACCTCATGGATCCACCTCAAATACTACTTGAGCTGTGCCCATATACTACTTACGAACCATAATTACGTAATATGTATAAATATGCCTCCCGTATAATATTATACCTTAAGACAATGTTGATAGCAAAGTTCATAACTGAATCGGTTTACATCCCTGTACAATAAACGGGAAATGAATAATACCCCTGGGGAACACTCGAAATGTGCATTTACTTTGATTTATATTCTTTTTTTTTCTTGTATTTTTCAATTAATTCGATGAAACATCTTGATTTGTTGCTTTCAAAACAGATGTATTTTTTTAACTCGAATTGCAAAATATGAAACCGAATTAAACTGAAAAGACCGATAATTATTTTCTTTATTTTCTAAGAAAGCCGACAACGACCTTTCGATTTTCAAGATTCTAAAATTTGAGATTCAATATCTGAAGTTCGAGACTGGAGGTTCGAACTTCAATATTTTAATTAACCAATGGGATGAAAACTGACAAAATGAGGCCATTTCTGAGCAACTAAAATACTTTATCAAATTACGGCATAAGTGATGAAAATAACCAATGACACTATGTCAGAATATTATATTCAAGAACGACAACAATTACTTAACTAAAGGAAGGCTACTCCTAATCAAATCAGTAATCCCGTAAGACCTACATGTATGTACACTAAACTTACTTTATTGATTAGTACAATAATGTGAATGTTCTTTGTATGTTAGTTAGTTTGTTTGTTCTTTATTTTAGGTTTGTAAGTTAAAAGGGGTTTCCTTGTTTGTTTCTTATTTTCTTCTGTATGAAATTTTCCTAAAAGGCATTTACTGGAAATCAAAAACGAATCATAACTAAGAAGCGCTCACTTGTTTTAGATAATGATTTTCGAATATCGAGCTTCAAATAATGAATTTCGACTCTTGAATCTCGAATGATCCCTCTGGGCTTTCGTAGTACTCAAACAACCTCTAATACAGTTCTTTTGATGTAAATACATGTTGTATATCAAATTCAAACAAATTACTATAAATGAGAGGCTTATATTTATTTATTTATTTATTTATTCATTTATTTATTTATTTATTTATTTATTTATTTATTTATTTATTTATTTATTTATTTATTTATTTATTGGAATAATAAATATGCACTCGGAAATAAGTTTAATATTATATATAATAATGTATATATATAATATTTTCCTTAGGTTCATAATGCATTCAAATATTTACCTAATAGAATTACATTTTTTTAAATTTTAGATCATTACGAATTATCATAGTAGGTAGTATTAATGAGTTAGGTCGTTGACTCTAACAGCTCATACAAGCCTATCACCAATACGGCAGGGGTTCGCACCCGGCTTTGCAAATTACAAAAAACGGTGCACTCGACTCGCAGCGCAAGTGATAAAGTTCCCAGTTCCTTGCCCATGGTCGGTGATTCTCTCTAGGTACTACGGCTTCCTCCATCACTAAAACTGGTCGCCATGATATAGCTGAAATATTGCTGAAAGTGGCGTTAAAACATCAAAAATCTAAAATCAAAATCAATTATCATAGTAAGACAGCTCTCAAGTAACTTTTGAACCGTATCGGTGGTATAATGGTTACGTGTTCGCCTAGAGTGCGATAGATCGTGAGTTCGAGCCTCGATCGGGTCAAACCAAAGACTATCAAATTGGTATTTCAGTGTTGCTTCTCCGTTAAACACGTGCAGCATTACGGAGAAAGAGTAAAGATTGGTTAGCTCGGAATCAGAATAATGTGTCCGAGTGAGGTGACATGTTTATCCGCGGACTGTTGTTTCAGTGATCTAGCACTATAGAAATCCAGCTAAGCGTTTTGGTCTAGTACAAAGTGGACCTCATCATCATGACATTAAATTAAATTAACTTGTTCTTGCCATGATAAAGCTGAAAAATTGCTGAGTTTGGCGTTAAACAACAATCACTTACTCAAGTAGCTTTTGTTATCGTTTTGATATATTACTGAGGAAATCTAACACTACGGGAAACGACAAATTACAAGCTAGTTTTTTATGCATATCTATTCTTTACATACTGGCCAGTCATAAAACAACTATTATTGTCAATATTTGTTATTTTTTATATTTACTGACCAGGATCAATGAAGCGTTTTATGGATAAATTGTAGGTCGGATATTTATTTCTTTATTTTATTTCCCTTTTTGTGTCGCCTTCGGCAGGTTCAATATGTCCCATTGCACAAAACACAGGCATGTTCAGGTGTAAGAAATCACAGGGAGGGGAAATGTAACATGGTAGCTGTCTTAATTAATTAATTAACTTAATTAACAGATGTGAAAGATGGATAATTACGAAATCAAAATATTAGTGTGAAAATGGCTGCGAATATTCTTCCTTATCTGTCAGTTCTCTCTAATATACGATGCAATCTGATACCTTACCATGGGACACAGAATTATTACTTTCAACCATACAACGACGGGAAATTAAAAGGATATACCTTACAATGTTGCCCGACTGGGAAAGTGTTCTACCAACGTTACTGTCGATGTTTACCTGCCTTGAAAGGTTTGTAAGCGATGCCATTATAAAAATTCTACTATTTTCATACATTTTTACCGCCACGATATAACTGAAATATTGTTGAAAGTGGCGATAAACACCATAAACCTCCAAAGCATACATTTTGATCATGAGTTAAAGATTCCGATAGTGTGGTATGTGTTGTTTTTCATTGTGTTGCCTTCTACTCCTCAATAGAATATAGACAGTGGCACCCGAGGTTAAAATACTATAATAAAGAGAAAAAGTATAGCTAAGCGAGCGATAGCGTCTTATGGTAACCTCTGAACAGTCTTCATAAAACATCTAAACGTTGAATTGTAGTCGAGTTAACTTGATTTTAGAAAATGTAAGAATCTTTCTGTCCATTTCATTAGTTTATTGGGGGGGGAGGAGGGGCGTCGTGGTCGTGATCGTATGGTAGTTGGATTTACAACTACTCATGCAATCAGCGCCTATCACCACTAAAGTTGAAATTTCGAATCATGCGAGGTTTACTCGATACAACATTATTTGATCAAGTTTGTCAGTAACTTGCGGCCTGTCGGTTGTTTTCTCCGGATACTCCGGTTTCCTCCATCAATAAAACTAACCACCACGATATAGCTGAAATATTGTTGAAAGTGGCGTTAAACACCATAGCTGTAACCCCCTCATTTCATTGATGGTTGAAAAACGTAACAAAACTGTCTTGGATTTTGGAAATGATTTAGAATATTTAGATGCAATGTTGTATATATTTGAGCTGACAAATCTGATGAAATGATTCGATTTGACGTTTGTAGACTACGGGTTATTCTACAAAAAAATATGTGGGACAAATAACTATGGTTTTAATTATAATGATTGATTATATAATGTCTAGTAATCATTTTTTTAAGCTTTGTTCATGAGAACAAGTTTACAAATTACTCACGATGAATGTAAAGAGGTGGTACTGATAGTTAGTATGATTGTCGCCAATACATTTGGAGATAATGGAACTTCTTAGAAGAGTAACATGATGGGGCTACTAATAGAGCAGGAACTGCGTACCCTTCCGGAGAACATGATTTCACCACTGTTATAATGAGGTTACCGTTCCTCGGTCTTTAGTTTATTTTATTTTTTTACGTAGAACATTGGGGTTTTTTGGGGGTTTTTTTCCCCTTTTCTGTTAGACATTATATTGTCTGTACTTTTTTGATTGATGACTTCTTATTACCCTTTTGCTATCTTCAAAGTTTTGCTTAATGACGACTCTTAATAATCCATTACATATTAGGAGCTGTCTTTAAAATGCGTGGCATCCTATAAATCATTTGGCACTCATCTAGACCCGTCCATAGGATGATTAATAATAAATAAATAAGTTTAATTTAAAGTCGAAGCATGTACAACAAGCATAACACCAGCTCTAACGAGCTTTTAAATTCGACTATACATTGAACAACACATACATGACATAACATGCATACAACATACAGCACATATAAAAAACACATAATAATTTAAAATCATCAAGCCATACATATCCACATATATACTTGATACTTGATACACAAACATGCATACAACATACAGCACATATAAATAAATAAAGCACATATTATTTTAAAAAGCCATACATATGCACATATACTTGATACACAAATATGCTGAAACGAAAAGCAGTATAAAATCAAGCTAGAAATCAGAATGAAAGCTAAAGTAAAAACATCAACTAAAAAATATAGGGATGCTTACTAAAACATAATGAACTAAAAATAAAAAGGATGCTAACTAAAAGGAACAAGCAAGAACGCAGCAGGCATAAACAAAAATATTAAATGTATTTGGTTCGTCTCACATAGTCAGAGGACGTCCGTTTCGGACAGAGTGCTCATTGTAACCGACGAACCAGATCATATTTCTACAAGGGGTTCCATGGGTGCCGATAATATGCTTGGTAATGGTGTAGTTAATATTTCTAATATTATTAGTTTTTGGTCGTACCTTATTAGTTCAAATGCACATTTGAATTTTCATTATATATTAAATAGGCATATTAACATTACCGCTTATGATCTAGTTTTGCGATATTTGTGAAACCCTCTTTATTTCCTTGTCATGGGATGCATATCTAAGGTTAATATTAATTTAATTTTTTCTTATCAAAAGATTTCGTACCTTCCCAAATCAGGACCTGCATTTTCAAAGCCATATGTCGTGGTCTTTTTTTCTATGTTCAATGAAGTTAGGTGAGAGGGGATTGTTTGTATTGTTGATATTGGTAGAATTGTTGACCATCGCTGTTTAAACCTTTTGTTCAAAGATTTTGAAGGACCTGACCATTTAACTTTTAAGGAGTGAAGGCTATGTTTTGTTTCCGTCTGAAATAAAAATCAGAATATTTCATTGTTGGACATGAAAATGCTATGGTTGCTACATCTAGGTTATTCAGTTAGCCATCGTGAATGTCAGGATTGTTAATGTTATGACTATTGAGTGATTCACTGACTTTAATATGGAGAATATCCATTAAATTCCCCATTTTTCATGAATTGTTAGTACATTAATGATCTTTTCTGTTATTGAAATAATCAATCAGCATTATTTAATAAAACATAACATAATCTTATTGTTTATCATATACTTAGCATTTATATGATAGTTATTGCATATGTGTAACGACCGGAAGTAAACTAGCCATTATTTCACCCCAGGTCTAATAACCCATATCAGGGGTGTCTCGCGCAAAAAATCCATAGTAGTGCGTCTCGTGCAAGTTACATCCGGTATTTTCGGTGACGTCTGTTTACAAACATTACCTGAAACACAACGTTGAGTGGGAGATTTGGGTCTCATCACGGTTCACGAAAAATACTTTTTAATATGATAATAGGTGTTACCTAACTTGGGACGAAGTCCAATAAAAAAAAATAAACAATGATATGAGACAGGTGCTACCTGTAGTGCCAGCGAAGCACAATCCACATTATCTAATATTTAAATCATGTAAGTCCTTGGGATGATTGAAATATAAATTTTACTTACTTGTGTGTACTTTTTGGAGTGTACTGTAGTACAATGTAAGGATGCTCTTTCCATCTATTGAAACAGGCACGGCCATGAATGTTCGCGAATCTGAAAATTATCTGCCAATTTCACGCTCATTCAGTGCATCAAAATAGTTTCGAGATTTTTTGGGCCGAGATATATCGGGGACGACTTTTTTTAGGGCCGAGATATATCGGGGACGACTTTTAACATTAATAACCGGAAGTAGTTCCAGATTACTGCGCATCCGATTTTCTGCAGATTTAGCCATGTATTGATCTCCGGTGTGTCATTTCCGGTGCATGAAATTTAAGCCATTAGTGATATGGATCTGGAATCAAAATATTGCTATTTCTACCATAGTTGGGACTTCGTCTCATACTACTCACATTTCACGGGAAGTAAATTATAATGATCATACTTCTTGAAGAATATGAAACCCAACGTAAATTGTTAAAAGTACGTTTTTATCCTTGTTACATTGTGTCAACAAGAATCGGTGGAAGTGACCAGTGTGATAGTAAGGATGTCTGTAATATTAACAAATAGAGTTGAGAGGGGGAAAATTGTCGTAAATAAAAATCACAGAAACGTTAGATGATAGATGATTATATCACGGAGAACGTAAGATGATTTTGAATGAAAACGATTCACGGGAAATGCCCTCCTCACGATACACGGTAAATAAAAAAACAACACTTAAGAATCGCATAAATATTTTCTATGTTTCAAAATGCCTTCATAGGAAATGCTGTCATTAATATTTATGGGGGTAGAGATGCAATCAGTGCCTATCACCTTTAACGTTGTGAGTTCAAATCCTGCTCATGGCGAAGTATGCTCGATACAACATTATCTGATCAAGTTTGTCAGTGACTTGCGACAGGTCTGGTGGTTTTCTCCGGGTACTACGGTTTCCTCCACCAATAAAACTGACAGCCACGATATAGCTGATATATTGTTGAATGTGGCGTTAAACACTATAAACTAAACCAAACCGTCATTATTTTTGGGGTATTACTTCAAGATACTTTTAAAACTGCAAGGCATTTTAGCTACATATTGAAAACACTTGCACTAAGAGGAGATGTTTAAGTCCATAAAACTAGTTTAAGTAATTCAGACAAACAAGCTGATTTTTATTTCATAAATATTCTCATAGACATGTTATTAATAAAGGCAACCAAACTAGCAGCTGGTATCTGCTTCTAACAGTACAATCTATCATATTTATTCAATACCAATTAACACGAGAAAGCCATTGTGATAATTTAATAAACTGTTAATCATTTTAAATTCAATTCACAGTTTTATTTAGTTTCGAAACATGTAATTAAGGCTATTAAATGCAAACTCTAGCTGCTTAAAATCGACTGACTGCGTAAAGAGGGCGCACTACGTTTGAGCGCATTTTCAATTTTAAGTGTGTTACATTTGAGCGCATTTTACCTGTGGTTTGCCTGGGGAATTTAATATCTAAAAATGTGAAAAAATAGAAATAAAAATATATACACTTTATTATAAAAGATTACAGCACTAAAAAACACATCATAAAAACATCATAGGATTTATTGAAAATGTTTTATGAAATTGATTTAAGAATGTTTAAAAATGTTTATAAAAGTAGCACTAAAATCTTACAAATCGGTTCTTGCGGAAAATTTCAACCCCATTGACTTCATGTAAGTTGCTCTTGAAATTTCTCCTGTCTCTAACCTACGGTATTGTTCTGAGGAAAGCGCAAGTTTTTCCTTCTCGGTGCGCCTGAATGTAGCGGGGTTGTCAAGACCTCGAATTTTAATGTATGTAGTGGTCTGTATTTGTTTTAACACATCAATGAATACATATATACATGGGTGCGCAGAATAAAACTGATCATTGAAGTGACTGTGAAAGGACATTGTTAGTGCGTTTAGCTGTAATGCAAGGTTTTGAAGCCCATATTGTAGGCGGATATTTTGAGTTTTCGTCCACATAGGTTTCTAATAAATAGTCAAAGAACTTAGAACATCGTTCATTTGTGGGTGCCTCTGGTATCATCTCCTCTACAAAACTGTCTTCGGTTTCACCAGGAGGCAGAAAGGGAAGTCCAAAAAATTGGGATAGCTATTTACCAATTTCACTAGATTTATCTTTGTAGTCCTGTGCAAGACCAAGAGACTGAATTTTTCTATACCACGCTTGACCAAGATGAAGCCTACAACCATTTATAATAATTTCTTTTTTTTTTCTCATGTAAATAGCTAAGGTAAAATGCACTCAATCGTGGATTTTTTTGCGCTCAAACGTAGGATTTTTTGCGCTCAAATGTAGGACCAATGCGCTCAAACGTCGTGCAACGCGTAAAAACATTATAAGTCACGAAAAATATAAACATAAGATACATACATACATATGAGCAAGTATTAAGAACGTTTTCAAGCTAACATAAATGCTATGTTAAAATGAAAACAAAAATACCATATGGACGGAAGAGTTCCAAAACCCAACACAAATATCGTAGAACAGAAGCAAAACTGATACCCCTTGGCACAAGAACATAAAACAATGGTGATGTTAATCTAGTTTTATGGAATCAAGCCTATCCTCTTGGTGAAATGACGCACTTGTAAGCATTTAAATTAGCACCAGGTATGATGCATTCGCAACTTTTTTTTTACATTTATTGTTACTATTTATTGTTTAATAATTATTTAATAATTGTGACGACAATATTTTAGTAATGAAAACTATGTAAATAATAGAAGTGGATATCGACCTTAAGAACTGTTCAATAATAGAAGTGGATATCGACCTTAAGAACTGTTCAATAAAACTATAGAAGCGGATATCGACCTTAAGAACTGTTCAATAAAGCTATTCTTATTTACATTAAGTAATTATAAACACATTTGCTTTACATATACATGTAACTTCATTGGGAGTGTTAAAAGGGAAATTTTTCAATACAGCTCCCCATTTAAGAATATTAAAGAGTTTTGTAAAAGTAACACCATGGCTGACACTAGTGGAGCAGGAACTGTTTACCATTCAACAGCATCTGAGTTCAACAACGGTTTCTTGTGGGGTTCATGTTGCTCAATCTTTAGTTTTCGGTGTAGTTTTTTAGATAATTTTTTGTCTTTCACCTTTTTCTTTTCGATTTTGTATCGTTTGTCCTTATTCGATTGATGGTTTCTGATTACCCCTTTAGTGTCTCCAAACTAGTATTGCCTTTACACTTGACTCCACATTGTGGGTAATTTATTAGATGGCTTTATGTGCTGACAACGACAATCTGGTCAAAATGGTTGCCTCATCTACGTATACATATCCTCGTTGAAAACACCAAATGTTACGCGATCTAACCATCAAAATATCACATATTTATATACCTAAATAAATATCACATCTATTATCACCATACAATGTTATATTCATACAAAAACTATATTTAATATTACAAAGAAAAACATAAAGAAATACCTAAAACACAAGTACATAACTAAAGAATGAATATATATATATACTGTATATAAAACACAAGTACATAACTAAAGAATGAATATATATATATATACTGTATATAAAACACAAGTACATAACTAAAGAATGAATATATATATATATATACTGTATATAAAACACAAGTACATAACTAAAGAATGAATATATATATATACTGTATATAAAACACAAGTACATAACTAAAGAATGAATATATATATATACTGTATACATAACTAAAGAATGAATATATATATATATACTGTATATATATCGTTAACTTGAAGCGAATAAATAAATAACCGTTATAGAGAAAACCTAAGGGGCAAGCATGCATGTACATTCATAGGCACAGGCAACATTGGACACAAGACACAGAACGAACACAAACACACACACAAAACAACACAAAAAACAAGAAACACGGATCCCATCAAAGGTACTCACTAAGGGTCAGCAGTTCCTGATTTATTATCTAAGAAAATGTATTTAGTTTAATACATATACACGAAAGCAAAACTTTAAATATATAATTATAAAAAAGTAAATATCTAATTAAGTGCGCGAGGCGCCCCATTTCTATAATAACCTTCATCAGGTAAGCTCAAAGTCTAAATAAGTTTTCTGAACCAGAAAAATAGTTAATTGATCATATACAGCTCGGATGTAAACAATAAAGATTGCCAACTAGCAATTTGGAAATCGACAAATTATGTTAACTTATCTCATATCCAAATTTGACAAATATCTGCTATTTATGACGAAAACAAATTAGAAATTCAGACAAATATAAGATACGGATACAAAGGAAAGGCATCAACAAACACAAAAAGTAAACAACAAAACAAGAAAGAATAAAAACAGAACAATAGAAAAAAAAACATCACACAAGAAAGAACAAAAACTAAGGCATCATTCCTACAAAGCAGAGAATGAGAAAAAAAAGTACTTAACTGGGTTAGCATATCCTGTCTAATTCATTACACCCACCATGACGTGGTTATTCAAAAGCCAAATATGAAAACGGAAGCTAAGAAGAGTTTGAAGATATCAAAGGGGCAACCAGAATCCGTATATCGAAGAAGAACAGACAACACAATGGTCAAAAGAAAAAGTACAAAAGGACAAACAACGATCTACAAAACATACATATAAAACTAAAGATCGAGTAACACGAACCCCATTAAAAACCGGGGATGAACTCAATAATTTTCATATTGGAACATGCCTGCAGCAAGGTGACCCATTATAATTACGTATGGATTAGAAACAACTATAGACAATTGCTTAATATGATATATCTTGATCAGTGAGTGTGACATTAATGTACAAATAGAATGGCTTATGTCACGAATCTGTAATGTTTTTTGGGTTTTTTTTCTCCTTACAATGCCACAAAAATAGTAAGTCGCTCATTGTACGAGCATGATATGGCATAGAGACGATTCAAGCCACATTACCTATGCAAAAAGCATTTATCACTGTAATATATTATCATATGCTTATAGTTCATTATCATATATTTATGCAAATGTAGTTGATAACACATTTTTTACCATGTGATATAAAAGTTAAAATTTAATTAAATGCATTAGACATCGTCCCGACATTACAGGCTGATAAAAAAATATATATCATACGGTTCCGGAATATATCATTTCCGTAATCGGTATGATATTTTAATTCGTCAAATTCGGGAAATGTCTTTTTGTGTTTTTTAGAAAATGATAAAGAGATCATAACACGGCCTTTTTCATATCAGATTGCCCGCTGAATCATCCCCCACCAACCCTTTGACCTAGAGCTGATAAGGCATCTGATATGAAAATGTGAAATATCTACTTGTTGCACATCTTACAGTGATACACGCTTATTATACAGGTAATCATGATTGAATTGGCACTTTCGATATCAAGCCCGGACTATTCTGAGGTCTGATATGACTTTACAACGTAAAACCCGTATCAGCCCCTATTTGTACAATACTTCAGGCGTATGCAACGTCAATTCCAAAACAAATATGTCGGCGAGTGGTTTCGCATAACGTTAGCGACAATTATATACATGTTTTTATGGAGGATGCAAAAATCCCTACCACAGGAAGGAAAGCAAAGGTTAATAATAAAAAAAAAATAGATATCAAAATTAATAAATATTGTGTTAATGGTACATTTTTCATATATTTTTTCCATTCTAGTCTTTTCTGTTTGAAATAAACATCTGATAAATAGATTATTACATGGTATTTTCCATATCGTTTCTGATATTACTCATCGATCCGTGTCGGAACTTGGTCAGATATTGCAGTCTTGAGGATGGTACCAGGGCCGATATGGAAAATTTCATGTTATAATCTATGATTTGATAAAGTTAAAATATTGAGCAAAACTGGCTTGGACTGTGCACATCAATTGAACTAGCTTTATTGGCTCAAACAGTGCTATTTACGTCATGATTTTAATATCATTTGAAATGACTAGATAAACAGTGATTACCCCTTTGATATCTTCAAATCTTTGAATATGCAATTTTATACAGTCAAAGACTGTCCAAATTATATTCGAACCTTATTTTACCAGCAACCCTGAAAATATAATATGAATAATAGATAGACCAGTCTATGCAAAAACAATATCTTTAAGAATGGAAATGTGATATTGTGTATTTTATTTAAATTCTATGACATTGTTTTTTATATCCAGAAGATAGAATGTTCATTTTATTCCAAATTGTTAACTTTATTCTTAAATATCAAAAACACTGAATAAAGTAGCAAAAAGAAATATTCCAGAAACACGTCGTGCGCATTAAATTAGATATCTACGATTGTATTGCCATTACTGTGTCGTTAGATCTACTGGCGGACTATTAGTCCACGAGGATATCATCCACCCAGTAGACAGCGGTCCTGGCGGACTATTAGTCCACGAGGATATCATCCACCCAGTAGACAGCGGTCCTGGCGGACTATTAGTCCACGAGGATATCATCCACCCAGTAGACAGCGGTCCTGGCGGACTATTAGTCCACGAGGATTTCATCCACCCAGTAGACAGCGGTCCTGGCGGACTATTAGTCCACGAGGATATCATCCACCCAGTAGACAGTGGTCCTGGCGGGCTATTAGTCCACGAGGATATCATCCACCCAGTAGACAGCGGTCCTGGCGGATTATTAGTCCACAAGGATATCATCCACCCAGTAGACAGCGCTCCTGGCGGACTATTAGTCCACGAGGATATCATCCACCCAGTAGACAGCGCTCCTGGCGAACTATTAGTCCACGAGGATATCATCCACCCAGTAGACAGCGCTCCTGGCGAACTATTAGTCCACGAGGATATCATCCACCCAGTAGACAGCGCTCCTGGCGAACTATTAGTCCACGAGGATATCATCCACCCAGTAGACAGCGCTCCTGGCGAACTATCAGTCCACGAGGATATCATCCACCCAGTAGACAGCGCTCCTGGCGAACTATTAGTCCACGAGGATATCATCCACCTAGTAGACAGCGCTCCTTCGTCACCGACGTGTTTTATTAGATATAATTATCATTTAACTTTTACAATTCCTAAATAATGTAATTTACATAAACAAAGGCCAATCTTTGTAAAGCATATGTAACTTTTACCCATTTTCAATATCCTATTTAGGACCTCTGGCTTCCTTGTCTCAAAGACTGTTAAATTATTTGGCTTTCCAACCTATTGACTTTGTGTGTACCTAATGAAGGTTATTCCAGAAACGTGTCGTGTGCACTAAATTTGATATCTACGTTTTAATTAAATAATTTGTCTTTCCGATCTCTTTTTGACTATTGTCGTAGCCGATGATGGTTGATCCAGAAACGTGCTGTACGCACTAGAATACCGGTATATATTTAAGAAATAATTCTCGGATGCCGGGCTCTATGCTTATTTTAACATGGGTAGGCATTATATTTGTCATTATTTTACACCGAGCGACAGATTAGATATGCCTTCTGCGCATGTGCTTAGGGTGTTCTGTGCTATTTAGAGCCCTCTGTTGTTTTCAAAGCGAAAGTAGCACGCCATGTTAGAATTCCATTTTTATACAAGCTGATAATGACATGATTGTGCGTTATGGTTGTAGGTGTTTAAAAATTCTGCCCGTTTCTAAATAGATAGACGTAGAGACATTTTGATTGAAAACATTATTATACAGATGTGTTGTATGGTAATGTAATGGTATAGCTTATAACTAGACAATATAAAGTGACAGATACAACACTATAACATATGTTTATGATCATGACCATATAATAAAATATGTCTTTATTTAATCTTGTTTTGGGTCATATTTCTTGCCGGTATTTTGTTGTTGTTGTAAATTGTGAATTTTGTTGAAACGAGAAACTTTGGAAAGATTACGTTATTTAAAAGAAGATAAATGTTATTTTTGTATGCATCAAATTGGCTGCTTTTAAAGACAAGAATTTTGAAATTAGAAATAAAAGATAATTGTCGAGTTTGATTTAGACTGTTTAATTATCGAAATATACGAATTAGAGTTTTTTTTTATTTCTTTATTCACATAGCCGCACAATATTTAGAATTTTTAAAATCACCCATAAATAAAAACATGATGATGAAGGAACCATTCAAACCTGACAGCCCACTTCGAGTTCTTTATTGATGTAATCGAGACACAAGTAAATTTTTGGAGTGATTGTTAAACGAGGGTTCGTCTCTGGCATAAATATTTGTTGTTGGCTTTGGTTTTAGGATGGAAAGTGCCTCTTTTTAATTCTCAAATGTTTGGTGTTAATTTTAAGTTTTCCATCTGTTTTCAGGAGGAATCTAACTAAATAATTTAAATTCTAAAACACACATCTGTTTTTTTTAACCTAGTGATATTGGTATGTTTATTTGATGCTTGAAGCATGGTAAATTAGATTATTGTCATAGTGTCTAGACACATGACACATACCAATATTGTAGCATGGTAAATTAGATTATTGTCATAGTGTCTAGACACATGACACGTGACAATATTGTAGCATGGTAAATTAGATCATTGTCATAGTGTCTAGACACATGACACATACCAATATTGTAGCATGGTAAATTAGATCATTGTCATAGTGTCTAGACACATGACACGTGACAATATTGTAGCATGGTAAATTAGATCATTGTCATAGTGTCTAGACACATGACACATACCAATATTGTAGCATAGTAAATTAGATTATTGTCATAGTGTCTAGACACATGACACGTGACAATATTGTAGCATGGTAAATTAGATTATTGTCATAGTGTCTAGACACATGACACATACCAATATTGTAGCATGGTAAATTAGATTATTGTCATAGTGTCTAGACACATGACACGTGACAATATTGTAGCATGGTAAATTAGATTATTGTCATAGTGTCAAGACACATGACACATACCAATATTGTAGCATGGTAAATTAGATTATTGTCATAGTGTCTAGACACATGACACGTGACAATATTGTAGCATGGTAAATTAGATTATTGTCATAGTGTCAAGACACATGACACATACCAATATTGTAGCATGGTAAATTCGATTATTGTCATAGTGTCAAGACACATGACACATACCAATATTGTAGCATGGTAAATTCGATTATTGTCATAGTGTCTAGACACATGACACATAACAATATTGTAGCATGGTAAATTAGATTATTGTCATAGTGTCTAGACACATGACACATGACACATGACACGTGACAATATGTAACGTAGAATAACACATAATAAATATGTACTTCAATTATAGATTATTCAACTGTGATTTGTAGTGTATGTATCAAATTTAATACACATAATCATTTTTGGCGATTGTGGAGAAATTGAATCTACATCACCACTAAAGAGAGGTAGATTGTTTAAAACTAACCTTTTTGCTTTTGTTTTCACGACAACGACGGTTGTTTTTGTCAGTCGTTTTGTTCCCTAATTATTCCTCGCTTATATTCGTTTATTGTCGTCATTTTCCGGAAAGTGTAGGCATTAATATCATAATTAAGTAAACCACAAAGTTTATATATTGCATACATGTACTGTTTAGGACGATAGATCTTGTATTACAATACATATATGAATTTTGGTCAATGCTTGAGTGGTTGGTAAAATAAAAAAGGACATTTCTTTACCAATTATTTTCTATATTAGTATCAACGTTGTTTTATCTAAAATATTTTGACATTAGCCCATATTATTATAGACTGTTTAAAACAAACAAACTTATCAAGGATAAGTTCTTTAGTTTTGTAGAAATATTGTTTTAACATCTGTGGCATTATAAGGGAGGTGGTGCTTGTTTAGGGGGCTGGTGTTTTACCAAATCAGTGCATCAGAAAAATGGCATGATAAGAGAAGGGGATTTCTGTATTCAAACAAAGCAGGGTCTAATATATATCAATGATGGTCTCTCACCAGTGACTTCCGCTTAATATCTGCAGCTGCAGCATTGATCGAAGGAAAAATTGTAACCGCTTCGAATATGACTTGCCCCACTGGAATATATATTCGGATCGGAGCTGGAACGCCAAGGGAGTGTATCCTGGAGCATGTTATCAGGATCAAAGATAGCTTGGCTCACTAGTGCCAATGAGTTCCTTTCCTTAATAACATGCCAATAATTATTTAACTTTTGGCAATACAAAAAATAGACTAGCACGTGTTCCAATCTCAGTGTAACGTTTTATGCAGTCTAATTTATGGTTTGGGAGATTCTTCCAGGCACGATTATACCTTAAAGACAGACTACTTCCCGTCAAAACATCAATCAATCCTATAAAATAAGTATGGAAGTGTCTTCCTGATGATGTTTAATACATACATAATGGACAATCGTTTGAACATTTTTATATTCAGAATAAGCATATTCTACAGGAATTGTAGTGACATTGCCACTTAGACTTATGACCAGGTATAATATACCGTATTAGAAGTTACCATTCACGATAACTTGGGTTGACAATCGGGTTATTGATGGGGCTCATTGTTCTCACTTTTTTTCTATCTTGTGGCAGTGCATACTGTGTTTCTGGATTGTCCATTTTTTTGGTTGCCCCTCCGGTTTTCTGTAGCGTTTATTGACAATTACAGCAACATTAAATTAACGTTAGAGAATACCGAAGGGTCAAACAAAAATGAACATTCCAGTGAAACTTGTAACATAGAGTACACAAGACGAAGACAAACAAAGCAAAAACACAACACAATATATGTTGGACACCACTATGCGCAAACAAACACAAATTAAGTAAATAAGACATGAGCTCTTCTACAAACAACTGGAGGGAAAGACGAACCGAACATCGTTTGTATGCGGAAATCATCACGGACATCACAAACGGAACTCAGAATATAAATACACATAATAGGACAACACAAAACACTACAAATTTGAGTAACACGGACACCACCATCAAACCTGGGGTGAACTCCTGTGAACGCGAATGGTAAGAAGTTCCTGCTTCTTATAAGACACCCAAAACACTCAAGCCTTCTGGTTTGTTTCTTACTATGTCCTTCTATATACCTTTAAGTATGCTGAATATCACTAACGCAAGTGTCTCGTTAAAGGTTTAAAATAATACATGAATTTATTGGAAAATATGGACATCATTATTTATAATCGTCTACAAAACACTTGAAATAAATTGAAAAAAAAATGTTTCTTACAAGAAAACAATAAAGCAACAACGTTACCATTATTTCATACATAATCGAAAAATCATAGAAACATACGAAATATCGATACTCTAACACACAAATAAATGATCGTACGAAATATCGATACTCTAACACACAAATAAATGATCGTACGAAATATCGATACTCTAACACAAAAATAAATGATCGTACGAAATATCGATACTCTAACACACAAATAAATGATCGTACGAAATATCGATATTCTAACACACAAATAAATGATGTACGAAATATCGATACTCTAACACACAACTAAATGATCGTACGAAATATCGATACTCTAACACACAAATAAATGATCGTACGAAATATCGATACTCTAACACACAAATAAATGATCGTACGAAATATCGATACTCTAACACACAAATAAATGATCGTACGAAATATCGATACTCTAACACACAAATAAATGATCGTACGAAATATCGATACTCTAACACACAAATAAATGATCGTACGAAATATCGATACTCTAACACACAAATAAATGATCGTACGAAATATCGATACTCTAACACAAAAATAAATGATCGTACGAAATATCGATACTCTAACACACAAATAAATGATCGTACGAAATATCGATATTCTAACACACAAATAAATGATGTACGAAATATCGATACTCTAACACACAACTAAATGATCGTACGAAATATCGATACTCTAACACACAAATAAATTATCGTACGAAATATCGATACTCTAACACACAAATAAATGATCGTACGAAATATCGATACTCTAACACACAAATAAATGATCGTACGAAATATCGCTACTCTAACACACAAATAAATGATCGTACGAAATATCGATACTCTAACACACAAATAAATGATCGTACGAAATATCGATACTCTAACACACAAATAAATGATCGTACGAAATATCGATACTCTAACACACAAATAAATGATCATACGAAATATCGATACTCTAACACACAAATAAATGACCGTACGAAATATCGATACTCTAACACACAAATAAATGATCGTACGAAATATCGATACTCTAACACACAAATAAATGATCGTGCGAAATATCGATACTCTAACACACAAATAAATGATCGTACGAAATATCGATACTCTAACACACAAATAAATGATCGCTCACTTTCCTATCTTGGAACAGAGACATAAATTGGCGGAATTGAACTAGTTCCATGGGTGGACAATGTCATAAGTATTTGTATACAAGTTTTTGGTGTCTTTAAATTCTGATTATTTTAGACTGTATTTGCTAGATTGATATTTGATTGTGGTTTTCACCTGTTTTTGGTCAAGAATAGTGTACCTTGTGTTCTGATTTAAAATAGGTATCTAAAACTGTCCACGTGTCATAACGACATTTACTGGAAAATGATATATAGAATATGCATACCTTGTCAATAATGAAATATAAATAGGTAGAAATACGAGGTGTGTCAATCAATTATCACCTGTTCCGTGTCGAGTATAACTATTCTTTTATTCATAGACAAGGTATTGTTATTCATAAACAAGAATTATGTTTATTCTGCAATATAAAACAAGCTAAAACTATTAGATCAACACGAAGAAAAGAACGTAACCAATGACATTCAAATTTCAAACAAAAGGTTAGGGTGTCCTCTTCGTGGTCCGCGTTACACCATTGACACCAGGATACTTTATGATATTATGATATTACGATACTACGACTATATAAAGCATACAATTACATGCAATTTTATTGTTCAATTAGAATGATTGCAGGGTAGAATGAATGTAATAATACATTACCAAATAACACAATATATTTCTCCATGAAACAAGTATGTGTGTTATCGGCTGAAATATTGTTGAAAATGGCGCTAAAGACGATAACCCTAACCCTATGTGTTATCGACAATGGATGTTTAATGTTATTTCCAACAATATGCCAGTTTTATCGAGGTAGACAGTTTAATTGAGACTGTAATAGAGGTATTTTGAAAAAAAGAAACTTTGTCCAAAATCTATGTCATATTAAGACATTTATAAACCAAACTATCATACGTGGAAAAGATAAATGAAGAGTATAATTTATTTAAACACTAAGGCTGAGTTACACAAACCTCAATTAAATTTAGGTCTCAATTAAACCTTAAGTGTAAATTAACTCTATATACATTTCAAATAATTTCAAGTGTCAATTAAGTTTTAATTGAGACTTAGAATTAACTAAGGTTTGTGTAACCCAGTCCATATATCATATCTGAATTGTCGTTGGATATTTTATTATCAGAGGAGGATTTGAATCCCTTTAACTGGTGTAACCCCGCCACTTTTATATGCCTGTCCCAAACCAGGAATCGGATTTCCAACGTCATTTTTTTTCTGTGTTCAATGGCGAGGGGTGGTTGATCCTTTTGTTGATGTCATTGTTTACCATCACCGTTTAAATGTTCTGTTTTATGCTAAGGTAGTTTTAGCCTACCATATTTGTGGTCATATATTGTGATTATTACTATTGTTTTATTAGTATTACACCTACAACACGATTGTCTTTGCAGGACACCGTAAAACCGCATATAGTAAAAAACAGTACCCTAACAGTGAGTATTTTATTAGTATTACACCTACTACAAATATACTATATTATGTTTTACAAGACATGATACAAATTATTATTTTATTATTAACCTGTGATAAAAACTACGTTTTAATATTTAGATTTTGGTTCAAGGTTGGCTAATAGATGGATTTATATCTATCTATGCAATCAGTGCCTATCACCACTTACGTTGTAAGTTCGAATCCCGCTCAGGCGAGGTGCACTCAATACAACATTATGTGATAAAGTTTGTAAGTGACTTGCGGCAGGTCGGTGGTTTTCTTCGGGTACTCCGGTTCCTCCACCAATAAAGCTGACGACCACGATATAACTGAAATGTTGTTGACAGTGGTGTTAAACACCACAACCTTAATCCATCTAAGTTAGCTTGTGTTTCACTAGTACGTCTAGCAATGGCCTTGTGCACTATATAACATATAATACAACTAATATGACCACTTCTGTGTCACGAAGATTAAATATAATATGGATGATATTAAAGATTATAGCGTTTTGTAGACAGTGTGTTGGGGGAGGTTTTTTGGGGGGGGGGGGGGGTTGTGTTTTTTTTTTTTTTTTTTCATTTCATTCCGAATCTTTGGTAGCAAATGGTTTGGAAAATAAATAGTTCTATATCATTTGTGGTACAATAAAAAGTGTATTAAGCAAAGCACAAGCAAATTTTATCCGTAAATTTTCCGAAATTAGTACAAAAGAGATATATTATATGGGACTTATAGTTTATATATATAGCTTACATTTAGTACATAAACAATGTCGTTTATGCTAAGTGAGGCGCTAAGGTGGCTTATTTCTTGTGTAGGTATTTATAAGACCGAATCCTTGCTTGTGTACATCTAAGGAAACAAATAAAACGTAAAGGAAGTCATATAAATGAGATGTCCATTTCAATAACTTTATTTTATCAACAGTGCTACATCGATAGTCTGGAACATTTTAAACTAAGGCTAAGGGCGGTACTTAAAACTATACATGAATAGTCTGATCCTATGGTACCATTGGTTTTATGATACCGTGTATTCAAGTGCTAATTCAGCCAAATTTCACCTACATCTTTTGAATTTAACTATCATTGATACCATAGGATTCTGATATGCTTATTGGAAGACAATCTAATAGTTTGATTTCAGCTATTTTAGAAGGAAGCATATATAAAAACACACACAAAAAACATTATATGCTCACAAATTAGCAAATTGACTGTTGCCGAACAGTAAACAGTGGTTTCGACTTGAAATGTGGCTAAGCTGCCAATCAATTGGAATATATTTTGTAAATAACGAATGGTTTTTTTTCAGAATATGATTTGAAATCCAAGCTGCCATTCAAGCCACTGTCTGTTCCATCAACTAAAAAGTACAGGAAAGTCAAGAAAAACTACAAATTAAAAAACAGGAACCTGTTCCTAAGGAACCCAATGATGAGCCATGATTCTCTTCGTCATGAAATGAAAAGACGCTTCAATTTATTACCACACAAATTATCGGCACCGAGTCACAAAAATCACTTAATGGGTCAGTTTCAGAAATCGTCTTCAGTCCATCCAATAAGAAATACCATTGATATGGGACCGAAACATCTTATCAAAAAACAAAGCCCAAAACTTAAGCAAAAATTCAGGTTTTTCAAGAAAAGTAAACATGCGAGAAACCATAAGCAAGAACGGAAGCCAACGGTGCAGCCTTTTCTACCAGTGACCAGCATAGATTTTTCTGTAAACTTAGACAAACAAAGATTAGACTTTGCTCAGAACACAATTGAGAATCGGCTGACATCAATTGGAAGGAGAGGTTCATTACCTAACTTTAACAACATTGTACATAGTACAGTGCCATTTGAACCAGGTTTCGATACCAACTTCAACAGACAGCAGATGGATAGTATTAGCCGGAATACTTTGTTGAACACATTGTTCGAGTCAACACAAACCCTAGACATCAACGACCCTATTACTGAATTATTTATTCCGATTGAAGATACACACCATCATATAACAGAAACACCGACTGGAGCACCAACAAGAAATTCACAGCATACACGCCGTCATAGAGCAAGAATGCCAACAGGGCATTCTCAACATACACGCCATAATATAGCAGGAATGCCAACCGTAATATCAACAGGACATTCACAACATACACAACTTAATATAGCAGGAATACCAAGAGTAACACCAACAGGACACTCACAACATACACACAATCATATAGCAGGAATATCAACAGGACATTCACAACATACACAAAATCATATAACAGGAATAACAACAGGACATTCACAACATACACAAAATCATATAACAGGAATAACAACAGGAGATTTACAACATACACGACATCATATAACAGGAATACCAACTGTAATACCAATAGGACATTCACAAAATACACGTCGTCATAGAGCAAGAATACCAACAGGGCGTTCTCAACATACACGCCACAATATAGCAGGAATGCCAACCGTAATGTCAACAGGACATTCACAACATACACAACTTAATATAGCAGGAATACGAAGAGTAACACCAACAAGACACTCACAACATACACAAAATCATATAGCAGGAATAACAACAGGACATTCACAACATACACAAAATCATATAGCAAGAACAACAACAGGACATTCACAACATACACAAAATCATATAGCAGGACATTCACAACATACACACAACAATATAGCAGGAATACATACCGCAGTACCAGCAGGACATTCACAAACTGACAGAATAACATCGAGTCATTCAGGCGTAGCGTCTGCTTCCGGTGATGTAATTTTTAATAATGGCATTGTATTCAGTGATGCATCTCATATAAATGTCGATGCTGTTCAGGATATCTCGGTAGGAGGACATATCTCCAACGTACCGGAAGTAAACAATGACGCCATTGTGTCTCACAATGCTAATGATCATATCGATTCATTGACCGATATCTTCTTTATTCCTGATATTCATACAACTACTATTGTTGATCACACAGAGATAATCGATAAGAAAACGAATTCTAAGAAAACGAATTCTAAAACTGATAATCTATTTCCTGCTTTACATAATGATGCTCTCTTTGTGTCAGACATATTTCATTCAGGCGTGACGGAAAATGTTGGCGGTAGTGGTAAACCGTCAAATCATGTTGGTGATTTCCCAATGGGAAAAGAGATCGCATTTCAAATAGCACAATTCCAAGATATGAATACCAAGAATAATGATTTCCAACACATTTTGAAAACAACAAGTTCAAATCATCATACAGGATTAAATGGCGTAATACACAATGCAGGCACTATATTAGACATTTCAGATGTTCATGGTAAATCTCATATTAAAGCTATCCCTAAAAGCCATATACTTTTTTCTGGGTTTAATATTAATGAGAATAAATTATTTAATGGACCACAAGGTTTGGAACCTCCGCATCACCTCGGCGAACCATCCTTAAATCCTTTCGAGGTTACTAATGTAGGAATCATAAACAATGGAGACACACTAAAGCAAGGAATAACACGTAATATTGATATGGGCAATATTGACCTACAAAGTATTCTTAGCAATGAGGTTATACCTGTATCTATTGGACGTGCAAAAAGTTCATCAGGTTTCAATACTGGTGGGACTCTTATCAATGGTGGACATATCATAACCGAGTTAGCTGAATTTGTGAATGGGAACGGGGGAGATAATACAATGGTTGATGGAATTAAAGAAAAAACAATTATTTTGTCGGACGCAAAGAAAATTCCAGATGCATTGGTATTCCATAATGCCTTGCCAGAATTTACACCACTTAAACCTACTATTCCGATATCTCTACAGAAGTTGCATTTAGATATAAACAACACGAAAACAGCAACAGCAACAGCAACAGCATCTCAAACTATGATTTTTACAGAACTATTACCATCAGGTAGGTAAAGGATATCGTATCAATAACATTGTATATTATACATGTGTGATACAAACGCTTACAGAACATTTGCCATCAGGTAGGTAAACAATATCGTATCATTAACATTGTATATTATACCTGTGTGATACAAACGTATACAGAACGGTTACCATCAGGTAGGAAATATGATATCGTATCAATAACATTGTATATTATACATGTGTGATACAAACGCTTACAGAACGGTTGCCATCAGGTAGGAAAAGCGATATCGTATCAATAACATTGTATATTAAACATATGTGATACAAACGTTTACAGAACTGTTGTAATCAGGTAGGAAAAGTGATATCGTATCAATAACACTGTATGCTATACATGTGTGATGCAAAAAGTAGCCGACATCGTATCAATAACATTGTATGCTATACATATGTGATACAAACGTGTACATAACGGTTACCATCAGGTAGGAAAAGCGATATCATATCAATAACATTGTATATTATATATGTGTGATACAAACGTGTACAGAACGATTACTATCAGGTAGGAAATATGATATCATATCAATAACATTGTATGTTATACATGTGTGATACAAACGTGTACAGAACGGTTACTATCAGGTAGGTAGCCGACATCGTATCAATAACATTGTATGTTATCAATAAAATTGGAAGAAGAGTTTGACGATACCACAGGGGTAATCAGAATCCGTCTATCGAAGAAGAACAGACAACACAATGGCCAAAAGAAAAAGCACAAAGGGACAAACAACGATCTACAAAACATACATATAAAACTAAATCTCGAGTAACACGAACCTTACTAAAACTGGGTGTGAACTCAGGTGCTCCGGAAAGGTAAGCAGTTCCTGCTCCACTAGTGACACCCGTCGTGTTAATCTAGTTACTAACCAGGTGATAAGCCACGAATGAGGAAATAATACAATATGTGATACAAACGTGTACAGAAATATTACCATCAGGTTATGTAAGCGATATTGAATGAAGAACATTGGATATTATAGGATAAAACAGGATTATGTGAAACACATGCATTATTTCCTACATTGGGACTTTCAATAGTTCAGTTTCCATAGGATTCCGGTTTATGCCGGATTATACCGGGTTCGGTTTAGAGAGGTTTCACCAAATGAGAAATAATAAATTGTGAATTAGTTTGCTATCGATTTTATGTGTTCTACTATATACAAAGAGTTCAAACTATTAGTTAAACTGTGTGCTATCCAATTGGTTTTTTTTATTAGACATATGCCTTGGGTGTAAGATGGATGGCGGAGTCGGCTACACCAATCATCCGACGTCATGTGACCGCTTCGTAGTTTGTTATCCAACAGATGGTGGAAATGTAAAACCTGTAACACAATTGTGTCCATATGGACTATTTTGGAGCCAAACAGCACTTACATGCAGACTTACAAAAGATGTATATTGTCCTCATGGTACGTCCACATTTTTACCTAACTATGCATATAAAGAGACATATTATTAGTAGTTATATTGCCACTATCTAATTGAAATATTGCTGAATGTGGCGTTAAACGCCATAAACCTAACCTTAGCCCACTTCAATGTATTGCAACGATATTAGGTTAAAAGCCTGGCCATTCGGGTATCACAATAGTTTTAATACCCCACCCGCTAGTTGATTTAGTGAGGATCTCGCCGTTCGTTACAGACGCTACTGGGTTCGATCATAGCGCGTACAGTTGCAGTATTATATATAACATATTGTATAAATTGAATTATTGGTAATTTATACAATTTTCCTTTCATTTCACGGAGTTATATATTCATTATCAACTGACTGACCACGATACTGAACATTATCGGTCAGTGTGATGTCAAACAAAATATGACGTCACCGATAAAAATAATGATGTACGTTTTGACGGTCTCGACATGAATGAATGGTATCACAGCTTGTTTAATTTAAATATATTTTATTTGCCAATAAAATAGACAAAATGGATTAGAGGACTCGCTGTGTTACTGGTGATAATATCTATCTCGACCTTCATAGCTACAATTATTCTATATATACATGTTTATAAGTCATAATACCTTCCTGATAACATCAATAGACTGTAAAACCAACAGATATTCCGTAACGGAATATTTAGTCACGATAGCAACAGTAAAATCACCAGACATTCCGTAACGGAATGTTCAGTCACTAGTTATTCACGATAGTGACAGTAAAATCACCAGATATTCTGTTACAGGATATTCCGTTACGATAGCGACTGTAAAACTACCAGATATTCCGTAATTGGATATCCCGTTACGATATCGACTGTAAAACTACCAGATATTCCGTAACGGGATTTTCCGTCACGACAGTGACAGTAAAACCACCAGACATTCTGGAACAGGATATTTCGTCATATTGGGGACACTAAAACCTTCGAAGAGATGACTTCATAACATAAATGCAACTTAGAAGTGAAAAGTCGATCATGCAGCAATAAAGACCTATAATATTATAACGCACCGTTTAATTAAATGTACACAATCTCCGGAAAAAAAGAATGATTTTATTTCTTGTACATGACATAGTACGTTGAATGTGAAATAATAATGATACGCATATTTATTTGCCAATCATTGTGTTGGGGTTTTTCACTGTGACCGAAAATAAAATGAATTTTATGATATGTCTACAATATTTACTAATATGTGTGGTTTTTTTTATAGTTTGATTGATATGTACAAGCGCAACATAAAAAGGGACAAAAACATTTGAATTTCCTTGACATTATTTAGTCGTCTGACCTATTTATTTTATTCATTATTAGAAATATGAAATGCATGAATTGAAACGTCATTTTTTAACATCTGTCAGATATTATTTTCTGACTGATTGACCGTGTTGTAAATACTGGGTGGTCATTCGCTAAAGTACGTTCGTTGACTTCTAAAGCAAAGCCTTACACAACTAACTTAGGTTCGAGCACCGTTTGTTTACCCTACCCAAGTGTCGAGATTTCTGGACACATACCTAAGGACGGGGATTTATTCGGTGGTATTCGTGGTATTTGACCCGGCTGTCCCCCTTAGCGCCACGATATAGCTGAAATATTGCTAAAGTTGGCGTAAAACACCAATCAATCAATCATGTACCCTTAATTAGTTAGAAAGAAATGATATCGATGTAAATAAACATTTCTAGTTGAAATAAAGTGAGAGAAATTATATTTGTCTTAATCGCAGTATCAAATAAATTTTGAAAATAATTTAATAAATACAGATTAATACATGGGCATTTCCATATTGGCCTGGTTATCATCCCGAGACCCCCATATTGGCCCGAGACGGAGTCGAGGGCTAATATGGGTCGAGGGATGATAACCAGGCCAATATGGAAATGCCCATGTATTAAACTATTTATTACATACTTCCGACATCTAGAAAAGAGACACCCATATTGGCCTGAGAAGAAGTCGAGGACCATATTGGCCCGGGCCAATATGGGCCTCGATATGGAAATGATCTTGTAGTAATCCAATAACCGGTTATTTTCCCGGGGTGTGAAAATATGGAGTTTACTTCCGGTAATATTGGTCATACAAAAATGCCTTTATTTGAACTAAGTATGTAATAAAGTTTGACATACAATTCATTGAAATTAACATGACTATATTAACATAATTATTGGTTGTTTTATTTCATTTCAGAGGTGTGTAAATTTCAACTGGACAAGTATCAGTACGCCAGTAAAAGGACATGTAGATCATATTGGGAATGTCAGGGAGGTATTTCAGTCTCACAGTGCTGTCCATGGGGATATTCCTACTTAGATGGGCGTGGTTGTATTGAGGACTCCACGTGTGAAATTCCAGATGCAGCCTGTGGTATTGAGAGTAACAACAAAATCATTGAATGGGGAGGTAAATTATGATTGTAATATAAAGGGATAAACATTGAATTCTAAACCCCGATGATCTTTATGTTTATAAGTCATCGTGACCACTCATATTTACGTTTTTTATGACTGAATCTATGAAAACTATATTCTGAATCTTTGTTTACATAAACACAAAAACAATCAAGGATGGAGGACATGTTGTTTTGAAATGCTTCACACACTATAACCATCGTGAGTTCTTATTTCTCAAAACAAGATTAACGTCTTCATTCTTTGAATAGACTCATATTTCACGAAATATTTTTAGAAATAATCTAAGTAAATTTTCTATAAAAACTGCGGTTTCGGTTCTAATTTTGATTTACGTTTGTTTCAGAAAAGCAATACAATACTGATTGTAATTGTTGACGTCGAAAACATGCCTGCATCGTGTGCATCTTTTACAATAAATGGTTTACACTAGTATTAGCTCCCCGAATATAGAAAAGATTTTTAAGAAAAAAGCTTGAAGATAACAAAGGGATAAACAGAAGCGATCAATCAAAGAACAGACAAGACAATGGCCAAACGAATAAAAATGAACTTCAAAAGATTGAGCAACACGAACCTTAGAAACCGGGGATGAACACATGTGCTCCGGAAGGGTAGGCAGTTTCTATGACAATAGTATCTGTTGTGTTACTGCCAAACGACACTAACATCATCTGATATGGAAATCGTGTTGGACACCGATGTACGTAAATAAATAAAAAATAACATAAATAAAATATGAACCTCTTACGAAACAAATGGTAGTGAAGACGAGTCGAACATCGTTTCTATGCGGAAATAGCGAACATAACATTGTGAAACTAAAAACGTGGAAACCTTCAATTGGACAATATGAATGACACGAAGCCCATTAAAACCCGGGTGAACCATTATACTTTATTACATAAATAATAATGCGATTGACAGACATATATCGGGGTTAAATGTTGTGTATAATTAGGAATTTGCTTTCTTCTCATTTAAGGTGTATGTGATAAAAGACCTGTCGTTGGTAAAAATAGTATGTATGAAAGAAAAGACCACAACAAGTGGATAGAAGAGAAGTGTCCTTTTGGGTGGATTTACAAGATTGAGCTCTGTGAATGTACAAAAATATCTGAACTAGTTCCACCCGAGTATATATTTGAGGGCCACAGTAAGTTGTTTTAATTTTCATTGACAAACAAATATGTTGGTACAAAATGCATAATTTACTTTCACTCACATCAATATTTTTGCACATTTATTTACCACTGTACTAATTATAACGTACGGTATAATGAAAACTGAAACAACTGGAAGAAACAAGAAAACTCCCATTGTCGCAATCCAACGCATTGATGTAACTGGACAATATTTGTGAGTGGAGAAAGCAAATTTCCCTTCCATTCACTAAGGATAGCGGTGAGCTTAGCATGAGTGAATACGGTGAGTAAAGTTCATAATGCAAATTTCCCTGCCATTCTTAAATAATAGCCGTGAGAATAGAATGAGCATAGAACAGAATACAAATTGCCATGCCATCCTTAAATAATAGCCGTGAGAATAGAATGAGCATAGAACAGAATACAAATTGCCATGCCATCCTTAAATAATAGCCGTGAGAATAGAATGAGTATAGAACAGAATACAAATTGCCATGCCATCCTTAAATAATAGCCGTGAGAATAGAATGAGTATAGAACAGAATACAAATTGCCATGCCATTCTCAAATAATGAATATAGAATGAGCGAGTATAGTACAGAATGCAATTATCCCTGCCATTGTCTTACAATAAATGAAAGCCCAGAATGCAGATGTCACTGCCATTGTCTTATTATTGACATTAGTAAAAAATAATACAGTATTAAAAAACGTTAGAGAACACCACAGAGGCAATCACGAATGGCAAATCCAGAGGCGCAGGCATTGGGAACAAGACACAAAAAATAAACAAAAATTAAAAAGATGTGCAACAAAGTAAACACAAAACATATCCGAGGATGTTTTTATATGCGTAATCAAAACCATGCAATATTTCAGTCTTAAATTATAGCATAAAAGATAATTGTAAAATCAGCTGGCCTGAATGTGAAATTATGTTATTGTTGTTAAAATACATGAAGTTTTTCTTTATCTTTAATTATGGATTATTGTACATTTTGAAACAAAAATTAGTAATGCAAATGTACAATTGAAATATACAAATGTTAGAGCCTTGAATATGCTTCCATAAAAAGTAGATAAAATATAGACAAAATGTCGGAATGATGTCACCAGAATGTACATGAATATAGGTGAACCGTGATATATTATGTTATTTGTTATGGGAACCGTGATATATTATGTTATTTGTTATGTGAACCGTGATACATTATGTTATTTGTTATGTGAACCGTGATATATTATGTTATTTGTTATGAGAACCGTGATATATTATGTTATTTGTTATGTGAACCGTGATGCATTATGTTATTTGTTATGTGAACCGTGATACATTATGTATTTGTTATGTGAACCGTGATACATTATGTTATTTGTTATGTGAACCGTGATATATTATGTTATTTGTTATGTGAACCGTGATATATTATGTTATTTGTTATGTGAACCGTGATACATTATGTTATTTGTTATGTGAACCGTGATACATTATGTTATTTGTTATGTGAACCGTGATATATTATGTTATTTGTTATGTGAACCGTGATACATTATGTTATTTGTTATGTGAACCGTGATACATTATGTTATTTGTTATGTGAACCGTGATACATTATGTTATTTTTTTATGTGAACCGTGATACATTATGTTATTTGTTATTTTGTACAGTGTATTAAACGTAGATATCTAATTTCGTGTACGTGACGTGAATCTCAAATAACCTTCATCAGGTACGCTCAATGCCAAATGATTGGAGAGCCAGATAATTTATAAGTCTTTGATGCCAGAAACCCAAAGGGCCTAAATAGGATAGCCAAAGTTTGCTTAACTAATATTCATAATGTTTTTTTTAATTAATATTAATGTATATAATGTTGAATTTCAGCCTGTGTTCCTGAGATTTATCTCCCTTTCACCAACGACTTTTCTGATCATTCTGGCAACAATGTCTACATTCGTGTTGAAAATGCCAGTCTAACATCCGGGGCTGCTTGTTTTGACGGACATAGTGCCCTTGCTATACCAGCATTTGCTAACATGGATTATGGGAAAACGTTGTACATTAATGTACGATATAAACAAAAAAATCCGGTTACAAACCTACAAACTCTTGTTTTTAACGGAGATTGTGATAAAATACCTACAATGATGCTAGGTACCAAGCCATCCGGGAATTCTCTAACCTTATTGACAAACTTGAATGAAGAGAAGAACATGTGGGTCCAGTCTAAAGTAAGTTGCGTTAGAAGTAGTGCTCTATTTATAATGATGTGAAGAAATATACCTTTTAGAAAAATAGAAAAGAGAGCAACGAATGATTTTGAATAACCACTTGGGTAAAACGAAGGGGCAATCAAGAATGGACAATCCAGAGACACTGGTAATGTTGGGCACAAAAGAAACAGGACAAAGACACACAAAACACAACACATAAAACTAAAAAGATAACCAACATGAACACCCACAAAAAAAACCGGTGGTGAACCTAGGTGCTCGCGAAGGGTAAGCAGTTCCTGCTTCTTATAAGACACCCATCGCGCTACTCATATAGTCAAATCCGGGAAAAGTCTTCTCGGTGATAGAGGTAACCATTAACGTAAAGTGAAGAGATCCATTCACATTTGTGATATGGATATTTCGTAACTGTCAACCAGTTCTTGATGACGACCGTATAATTTTTGAAGCAATGACTTACTCCTGGGAGTAAGTTAGTCTTGCTTACGTACCTTTTGCGTCAGCAGCTGACCTCTGTCCAGAAAATCACTGTACTGGGCACAAGCCCTAGAATAAGGTTTGAGTTGCGAAATGTTAACTCATACGCTGGTGGTATTGAAATATTGATACTGAGGAAAGGGAAGCTGACTATTAGAAAAATGAAGTTCTCACGTTTTCGTTTTTTTCAAATGCAGATAATCGAGCACTGTTTAGTGACAGAACATCATTTACATAGCGGAAGTTGGATTAACTTTTTAGGCTAATTTTCTATTTTTATTCTTGTGAAGCCCTCGAAGGAAGTCTGCCTCATAAGCGTGTGGAAACAAATCGGCGAGTAGCCGAGTACAATTTGTACCCATTCAATTCCAATCGTCTGTTGAAACACTAGTCCCCACACTAGACATATTGGATGTCGATGAAAATAAACTAACATTGTATCACGTCTTGTTTATATCTATTATATTTTGAATGGCTTTTGACTTATCACTACCAATAGCAAGATACTGATATTTTGTTCTTAGTTCTTCTTTGAGAAGCAACGCTGGATATCAATTATGTAATCTATATATTTGTTTCTTTATCATCATCAAGACTACTACTGGACGTGAATATATGTAACATGACAGGTATCTTATAGCGATCGCCGACTGCTAGTCCCTTGCAAGCGCCTGGGTTCGCTTCCTTTTTTTGTGGGTCTATCATGCTCATCTTTATTGTGCTTAACACCAACATTTGCTCGCCATCTTAACTAGGAGAAAAGGATAGAAATATAGAATCGACTTTGGACTATCGTCATTTGTAGGAAAGTGACAGAATACATTTTAACAAGGTGTTGATATCTTCTGAAAAACATTTTGAAACTTGACTTTATAAGTTAGTAATCAGAAGACGGTTTAGATTGAAGTTAAACCTGTATCTATATTGAATATATGCCGCGTACAAAAAATATATACTGAAATGTTTCAGTGAGTGAATTAATGGGTTATTGGTTGTTGTTTTACACCAAGTAAGAGAAACAAGAAAGAAATGTTATTTTTCTGTCTCTCTACTATAACGTTATATATTTAACGATTGGAATATGGAAATGTTCTCACTTGTAACTACATCAAATCCCCTTAAAGCAATACATTGCTTTGCGCTTTCTGGTTATACATCACTCATTTTTTTAGTCTTACTAAAAGCTAGCAATTATTTCCTAATTGAATAAAATGAAGAAGAAAAACTATCCGATTTAGTTATTAATAGGAAACAAGTGCAGATTTCTAATTTAGTGCGCACAAGGCGTTTCTAGAATAATCTGCAGGTAGGATCCACTCTAGGCCCCACTCTCATTGAAAATTAACTTGTTCTCGCCATGATGTAGCTAAAAATTGCTGAGTTGGCGTTAAACGACAATCACTCACCCACTCACTCACAGTCCACAGATTGGAAAGCCAAATGATGTAAAGGGTCTGTAGGCGCAAATAAACCAAAGGGCCTTAATTAGCATAGCCAAAAGCGTCTAAAGTTACCAGCACAGGAGGGAGATATACCTTGGGTTGAATAGAAACAATAAATTTCAGGCATGAATTTATCCTATAAATGTGTTTTATCTGTTATAAGTATTATACGGCAGTGTTATGCTATGATTTGGCAAGGACCAAGCTCAATATTTATGCTTACAATGTGAAGATTGAACTAAATCATATTTTACTGATGAGTGACATGCGTTGAACATTCACTGTCAGATACGACAATCTATATCATATAGGTACATTTCACAGGTTAAATATATACAGTACAGAGCTCATTAATATAATTAACATCCGGTAACAAATCACGTTTACAAGTCTAATTGCCTGGGTGTGTATAATTTTACTTGACTATGAAACTTTATTGAATATTTACGACAATTTATTCAATAGTTTTATTCATTAAGAAATTTTTCTTTCCATTAAATAGAAGTGTTAAATTTGTTTCTTGATTATTCAATATATTTTGTCTAATTGTTAGCTACAAAGTATAGCGTGCGATTAATTGAGATTTTGGTGGAGCAATAATTGCTTACCCTTCCGGAACACCAGACATCACCCCAGTTTTTTTCGTAGAGTTAGTGTTGCCAAATCTTTACTTTTCCTTGTGGTTTTTAAGTGGAGTTTGTGTTGCTCAATATTTCCGTTTCTGTGTAGTAATTTTAATGGGATTCGTATTGCTCAAGCTTTGTTTCTCTGTGTAGTATTTTGTCGACCGTTGTGTGTCTTTTCGCCTTTTTTTTGTTTTGGTCATTATATTGTCTGTGCTGTAATTTACGGCTTCTGATTACCCCTTTCTCTCTCCAAACTTTTCTTGCTGTGTTTTTTTATCCATTTCATTTCATAGTATTGTTCCCATTGGTGTTGGTTTGTATATTTGAACTATGAGTGTATTATCGTTTAAATCAATATATACAGTTTTGTCCAATTTCTGTGATGTCTTTTAAGCCACGTTTTGGAAATTAATTTTGGAAAGAATTGTGTGTGTGGCTTAGGTGACCTTTTCCGATTGTTTGCTATCCTGCTAAGTGTACTCTTTTGTGTTCAGATGACTCTTATTTTACTGGATTTAACCTTGATTAAAACAACACCATTGAAGGTACAGCATTTACTAAATCTAAAACAATAAACATCCGGTTTTACAATATGTCTAAAACCCAAAGACAATTACAGTTTGTATAAAGTAAGATAAGAAAGTATCAAAATACACTACATTCCTCCCCTTTTACTATTAATGATTCATCACAAATTTAAAATTTACTGTTTTTATTTTATTTATTTATTTATTTTTAAATTTTTTTAACTGTTAACTGTTAAATAAAATGTTAATGTCATTAAAGTGAAAGTCTATGAAGATCAAATAAACTCTACTGTCATTACTCTCTATGATTCTATCAAATAAAAGAAAATACTGGACGGTATAAGTCACTGACTGTCTTGACTAGACTTTTCTGAGTATAAAAAAAAACTTATCAATTTCAAATTAACCAGTTCAAAACATCTACAATTGTCATTCAATTCATAACATAGTCTTTAAGCTTTCCTGGAACTTTGCGTTCACGAGTCGGTCTAAAATTCATCGGACTCTGAGTTATAGCGGATTTGGTTGGCAGTGGCTCTTTCGGAATCTCATTCTCCTTTGAATTCACACTAGCGTTATTCTCCTGATATTTTCACTTGCATGGCTTTCATGATTTTCATTACTGACATTTTGATCACTGTTTTCTTTTTCAAATTGAACAACACTTTCATTTGACATATTTGTATTATTTTCACTAGCTTCTCTCTCAATGACCTTTTTCACATGTGTGACATTTCTCCTGTATTTTTTACCTTCATTTGATTGAATTCCAACACTATTGCCATGCTTTTCGAGAATTGTAAACGATTCCGGATTGAATGTTGTTGACAATTTGTTGGCTCGATTTTGTTTCACAAGCACTTGATCTCTTGATTTTAGATCATTTGTTGTTGTATTTCTCCTTTTATCAGAATATAGTTTTCCTTTTTCCTTTCTTTCACTGTCTCTATCTCGAATTTCGATATCATCTAAATAATCTAAGTTGATGTCGGGTAATTTAGTACGTAATTTGAGGCCAAACAATAGTTCAGCTGGTCTTACTCCAGTTGTTGAGTGTGGCGTAGACCTGTACATTTTCAAATATGTTTGAAGCTCTGTTTCCAAGGGTTTCCTTTCGGCATTCGTAATTTTCATACGCTTCAGTAACGAACGATTCTGTCTCTCAATCTCACCATTTGCGGACGGCCATTGCGGTGTAATCATCCTGTGCGCAATTCCATTTTCCTCCATATATCTTTTAAATGTGTCACTCAAAAATTGAGGTCCATTGTCTGTAGCTATTGATGCTGGCAATCCATAAATTGTGAATAATTTATCTAGTTCTTTGACTACTTTGTCAGCATTGGTAGTTTTAGTCATTACCACTACTTCCAACCATCTTGAATAATAATCAACTATAGTAAATAAGTGTTCACCCGACGGTAATGGTAACGGTAATGATCCCATGCTCTTGACGGTAGAGTAGTAGGCATCATTGGTTCCGGTTTCTCTGGATTAGACACGAACTGGCATCCATAGCATGATTTACAATGTTGTTCAATGTTTTTATCCATATCAGGCCACCATAATATGGACCGTAGTCTTTGTTTCATTAAAACAATGCCAGGATGTCCTTCGTGTCCTAAATTCAAAATCTGTTCACGCATTTCACGGGGTATGACAAGTCTTGTTCCACGGAGAACAATATCCCCAACAGCACTGAGTTCCTGCTTAACGGTTTAATACTGTTTATTCAGTAACTGGTTCCAATCTCCAGATAACAAACATTGTCTAATATTCTTCAAGTCTGTGTCATCGCGTGACATTCTTGCTATATCATCTATTTTCACAGCAATCGGTGTCGATTCTTGAGCAATAAGACGAATATATTCATCCGTTTCATTCAGTTTTCCTTCCTGATTGTTGTTTTTCGACTCGGAAAGTAATCGTGACAGTGAATCTGCGATATTCTCTGATCCCGGTATGTACCTAACAGTATACTTGTAAGGCTGCATTCTGAGCATCCACCTTTCAACTCTAGCACACGGTTTCGATTTCGGTGAAAATATAAACGGTAATGGCCGATGATCTGTAAGCAATTCAAAATCATGACCTATCAAATACATATGGAACCTTTCACAGGCCCGTACCAGTCCTAACGCTTCCCTTTCTGTCTGAGAATATTTCCGTTCTATGGCTGTTAAGCTTCGCCTTGCATAGCATATTACTTTGTATTCGTTGTTCTGCTTTTGTACTAGGACGACACCTAGCCCTACAGGACTAGCATCGGCTATCACCTGTGTTTCAGCATTTAAGTCAAAATAGCTCAAATTCGATGCATCGACCAAACTCTGTTTCAACTGATTGAACGATTTTTCTTGTTCCGGTCCCCATCTGAATTTTGCATCTTTGTGTAATAACCGGTGTAAAGGTACAGCTTTTGTTGCTAAGTCATGGATGAAACGAGCAACGAAATTCACCAAGCCGAGAAAACTCCTCACTTCTGATGTGGATTCCGGTCTTCTAGCTTGAACTACAGCATCTACCTTGGATTGAGATACTCCTATGCCATGGGCTGACAACATGTGTCCCATGAATTCAATTTTGTCCATATTAAAGTTACATTTGTCAATATTGAGTGTTAATTCCTTCTCTTGTAAGCGCTTTAGTATATCTTCCAATCTTTTATCGTAATCTTCCTTTGTAGCTCCGTGTACGAAAACATCGTCAAACATATTTTTAGCACCTTCAAGCCCTTGAAACACTTGATTCATAACCTTATTATACATCTCTGATGCACAATTTATTCCAAACATGAGTCGTTTATATCGGTAAACTCCCTTATGTGTCATAAATGCAGTTATCTCCCTTGAATCTGGTGTAAGTTCGATCTGATGATATGCAAGTAGAATATCCAGTTTACTGAACACTTTACTTTGATTTAAATCTTGGATAACTTCATCAACTGTCGGTATTGGGTACCTTTCACGTGTTGCGCCTTGATTCGCTCTGCGCATATCCACGCATAAACGTATACCTCCATTTTTCTTGGGTATGACAACAACTGGTGATATCCATTGACTTGGTACTTCAACCGGTTCTATAATATCTAGACCCACAAGCTCATTAGGGTTTTCGATCCAACTTCTCTCGCAAATTATAAGGAATACGGCGGATTGGCTGTATCACAAGTTCTACAGTTTCATCAATGGGAATTAGAAGCTGAAAATTCTTCAATTTTCCCACGCCTGTAAATACTTTCGGAAATCTTTCAACGACACTTGTTTTCAAATTATTATTTGTCACACTATTCACGTGTTCCATGTCGGCAGCTACAGTTATTTTAAGAATGCCTAGTTCAGTAGCTGTTCTATGTCCAAGCAGCGTCTGACCTTCCACAGCGACAAATTCTCCCGAAACACATTTGTCTTTAACACGGACATCTGCGATAAAACTTCCTGCAACTGTTAACGGTTTATCGCTGCCATAAGCATACAGTTTCTTTGATGACAACTTTGTTTCGCATTTTATCTGCTTATGTTTCAAGTCTTCCCATGCTACTCTATCAATGATATTAACGGTCGCACCTGAATCTATAATGGCTGGTATCTGCATGCCTCCAACATTTATCATAATTCATTATTTCCTGAACGACTGGTGTGTACTGTGAACACATAATCATAATTATGATGTTGATTGTCTTCTTCGTCATTACTATCGAATGTTTCTATGTTTCTTACGGATGCGTGTCTTTGTTCGGCTTCCTAAATGTTAACTTTGTTTTGCAACATTTCTCGAAATGACCTTCTTTTTTACACCTGCGACACTTCTTTCCCTTAGCTGGGCACTTTGGATCTGACTTTATGTGTCCAGAATAACCACAAGAATAACAAGTTTTCTCACCAGTTTTCTTTAAAACACGTTTGTCAAACTGACTTCCGGTTATCTTGTTTACTGCTTCAATAGGTTGCTCGATGGATATTGCCCACTTCTCCGATGCCTCCAGTGATTGTGCAATATCACGCAACTGTTGTAATGTTACATTGTGTCTTTCCAGCAATTTTCTCCTTAACCTTTTTGAACTGCATGTCTCTATAACTTGATCACGTATATTTTCATCTACATCGGCAAAGTTACAGTAAATAGCCTTTTGTCGTAATCGGGTGATATATTGTTCAACAGTTTCTGAGGGCTTCTGTTCCATAGCACGTAACTCTGAACTTTGATATGACATGTTTATTTGTGGTGTGAAATGATTTTTCAGTATTTCTACTGCTACATCGTAAACAGTTTCGCCTTCACCCGGGTCCCTTTCTTGTAATGTGAAATAAATGTCTTGGACTTCCATACCTGCACTATGTAGCAGTAATGCTTTTTTCTGTGCGGGGTCTACAACTCCTTTTCCCGTAGCATATAAATTGAACGATCGCAACCACCTTGTCCATCTTTGTCCCATCGAATTAATGTCATTTCCCACATCAAAACTGGGAATTAATGCAACATCCGACAAAACCGGTAAAGCCATAACGTTCGTTGATTACCTCGTCGCCAAAATGTACTATTTTGTGTTCAGATGACTCTTATTTGACTGGATTTAACCTTGATTAAAACAACACCATTGAAGGTACAACATTTACTAAATCTAAAACAATAAACATCCGGTTTTACAATATGTCTAAAACCCAAAGACAATTACAGTTTGTTAAAGTAAGATAAGAAAGTACCAAAATACACTACACTAAGGTCATTTGGTTTTCTTGCTCCCAAAGGCTTTTAAATTATTTGTCTTTCCAATCTTTTGATCATGAGAGTATCTGATAAAGGTTATTCCAGAAGCGTGTCATGCGCACTAGATTCGATATCTACGGTTTTATTACGAAAGAAATATTGTGAATTATTTACAGAGACCATTGACAGATTGGAGAGATGTATGGCTAAAGTTAGAAAATGGTAAAATAATTCTACAATCGACAGATCACAAAATTAGTGCTACTTTAAATGGTGCGTATTACAATACTAAATTCGAAAACGAGACAGGTCTTTTTATTGCATATTATGATTCTATATTCTAATATCATATAATGAAAGAGCAATATAACTTATGGGTTTTTTTTCTGAGAACAATTATGTCACCAAATTGTATATCAAAGAAATTGATTTACCTGAAAGATACATATAAATAATTGATATGAAAATGCAGTTTCATCGAGAATGTTTTGGTAATATTTGAAGAAAAATTGCTGATTATTCATGTCAAAAATTAAATATCCTGATTAATGTTTCATGTGAAAAAAATATATCTGGCTGGGGGGGGGGGGGGACATATCCCCTAAAAAGTTAAATGGTCTGTCCATATTGAAGGATACACAGTATGTTATTATTATTGGCTGTGTCTCATAGACAGCTGCAATAGCTATAAACCTACTTGTTGTCAACGACGATCGTAGTAGCTGACATATAATATGATATATAGACATAAAAAGATATGGATGATTTACAATCACTAGTCAGTATTCAAAATCAAAAATGCTAATAGAAACGTAACATCAATTTGTTATTATATTTATTATTCATGGTTTGTAACATTGTCGGTTAGAAGCTTATATTTCCGCTAATCTCCAGACTAGGGGTTATATAGGGATGTCGGTAGATGTTAATATTTCCTCTAATCTCCAGACTAGGGGTTATATAGGGATGTCGGTAGATGTTAATATTTCCTCTAATCTCCAAACTAGGGATTATATAGGGATGTCGGTAGATATTAATATTTCCTCTAATCTCCAGACTGGGGGTTATATAGGGATGTCGGTAGATGTTAATATTTCCTCTAATCTCCAGACTAGGGGTTATATAGGGATGTCGGTAGATGCTAATATTTCCTCTAATCTCCAAACTAGGGATTATATAGGGATGTCGGTAGATATTAATATTTCCTCTAATCTCCAGACTAGGGGTTATATAGGGATGTCGGTAGATGTTAATATTTCCTCTAATCTCCAGACTAGGGGTTATATAGGGATGTCGGTAGATGTTAATATTTCCTCTAATCTCCAGACTAGAGGTTATATAGGGATGTCGGTAGATGTTAATATTTCCTCTAATCTCCAGACTGGGGGTTATATAGGGATGTCGGTAGATGTTAATATTTCCTCTAATCTCCAGACTAGGGGTTATATAGGGGTCCGTAGATGTTAATATTTCCTCTAATCTCCAGACTAGGGGTTATATAGGGATGTCAGTAGATGTTAATATTTCCTCTAATCTCCAGACTAGGGGTTATATAGGGATGTCAGTAGATGTTAATATTTCCTCTAATCTCCAGACTAGGGGTTATATAGGGATGTCAGTAGATGTTAATATTTCCTCTAATCTCCAGACTAGGGGTTATATAGGGATGTCAGTAGATGTTAATATTTCCTCTAATCTCCAGACTAGGGGTTATATAGGGATGTCAGTAGATGTTAATATTTCCTCTAATCTCCAGACTAGGGGTTATATAGGGATGTCGGTAGATGTTAATATTTCCTCTAATCTCCAGACTAGGGATTATATAGGGATGTCGGTAGATGTTAATATTTCTTCTAATCTCCAGACTGGGGGGTTATATAGGGGTGTCGGTAGATGTTAATATTTCCTCTAATCTCAAGACTAGGGGTTATATGGGAATGTCGGTAGATGTTAATATTTCCTCTAATCTCCAGACTAGGGGTTATATAGGGATGTAGGTAGATGTTAATATTTCCTCTAATCTCCAGACTAGGGGTTATATAGGGATGTCGGTAGATGCTAATATTTCCTCTAACCTCCAGACTAGAGGTTATATAGGGATGTCGGTAGATGTTAATATTTCCTCTAATCTCCAGACTAGGGGTTATATAGGGATGTCGATAGATGTTAATATTTCCTCTAATCTCCAGACTAGGGGTTATATAGGGGTGTCGGTAGATGTTAATATTTCCTCTAATCTCCAGACTAGGGGTTATATAGGAATGTCAGTAGATGTTAGTATTTCCTCTAATCTCCAGACTAGGGGTTATATAGGGATGTCAGTAGATGTTAGTATTTCCTCTAATCTCCAGACTAGGGGTTATATAGGGGTCAGTAGATGTTAATATTTCCTCTAATCTCCAGACTAGGGGTTATATAGGGATGTCAGTAGATGTTAATATTTCCTCTAATCTCCAGACTAGGGGTTATATAGGGGTCAGTAGATGTTAATATTTCCTCTAATCTCCAGACTAGGGGTTATATAGGGGTCAGTAGATGTTAATATTTCCTCTAATCTCCAGACTAGGGGTTATATAGGGATGTCAGTAGATGTTAGTGTTTCCTCTAATCTCCAGACTAGGGGTTATATAGGGGTCAGTAGATGTTAATATTTCCTCTAATCTCCAGACTAGGGGTTATATAGGGATGTCAGTAGATGTTAGTATTTCCTCTAATCTCCAGACTAGGGGTTATATAGGGATGTCAGTAGATGTTAGTATTTCCTCTAATCTCCAGACTAGGGGTTATATAGGGGTCAGTAGATGTTAATATTTCCTCTAATCTCCAGACTAGGGGTTATATAGGGATGTCAGTAGATGTTAATATTTCCTCTAATCTCCAGACTAGGTGTTATATAGGGGTCAGTAGATGTTAATATTTCCTCTAATCTCCAGACTAGGGGTTATATAGGGGTCAGTAGATGTTAATATTTCCTCTAATCTCCAGACTAGGGGTTATATAGGGATGTCAGTAGATGTTAGTGTTTCCTCTAATCTCCAGACTAGGGGTTATATAGGGGTCAGTAGATGTTAGTGTTTCCTCTAATCTCCAGACTAGGGGTTATATAGGGGTCAGTAGATGTTAGTATATCACCAAAGACAATAAGATAAAACAAAGATAAAACAAAACATGCAATTTTAATTATATTGTATTCAGTGGAAAGTTTTCTTTACCAGATTTCAGTACGAAGAAGATTACTTTTCTTTCAATCAGTTCTAGAATTATATATAGATGCCAATTTTGTTTACAGGGACAATTGCTAGATCTGAATGTGGCATGAAGATTGGATGGGGAAAAGGTTTTGACAATTTTGTTGGTTGTATTGATGAAGTAAGTTCTAGTTACATTTAAACGTTGTTTCTCAAATAAAGTCATATATGATACAAAAGAGGGAACGTTTGATTTAAGCTACATCCTGCATGGTACTTAGTTTACCATCGAAAGACAATACCGTTTTCTTTCACAACACCATCTCGAGTAAGCACCGGAGTTCATTTCGTTTTTAGTGGGGGTCGTATTGTTCGATCTTTAGTTTTCTGTGTAATGTTTGTTATATCGTTGTTTGTCCTTTTGTCCTTTTACTTTTGGCATTGTATTGTCGGTCCTTCGATTTACGGCTTCTGATTGTCCCCTTGGTATCTTCAAACTTCTTTTTACTGTACCAATACAGGGGCGGATCCAGGATTTCAAGTTAGGGGGGGCGCACTTAAAAAATTTGTGGGGGTATTTCGTGTGAAAAATCACGATTTTACACCAAAAAATCATATTTTTTCCAATTGTCGAGGGAGGCGCGAACATTATTGTGGTATTTCGTGTGAAAAATCACGATTTTACGCCAAAAAATCATATTGTTTTCCAATTTTAGGGGGGGCGCGCGCCGGGTGCGCCCCCCCCCCCCCCTAAATCCGCCCCTGCAATAAACACAATGATTCGACATACATTATCACAAGAAGCACTGCTCGTCATACTCTCGTCGGACTCTCTGTATTACTAGCGGTAATGTCTTTCTCGACATTCATAGCTGCCGCTATTCTATATTTAACAAGACATTATGTTTCAGTATTGTTTGTATGTGATGCTCATGGTGTATTTTCAAGCCGTTTCTATTTTATTTTATTTTTTTATTTTTTTTGCAGGTTTCTATACACAGATGTCATCCAGAAACAACAGTATAGACCTTTTATACAGAATTCATTTATTTACAATAAAACTATGGATGATAGTCTCAATAAATAAGATGGAGGTTTTATTTATCATGTGTGTTTTTAGCTAATTAAATTATTGTTTTGTCGGGTATTTATTATTATTATCGCATGATATCATTACAACACTATCATAGGTTAGAATGCGAAAACGATGCGTATGACACGCTAGAGAATTGCTATCTTTTCTAAAATCTAATTATTTTGCACCAAGTTAATTGCTTAATTATTGTCCATTTCCATGTCTCACTACAAACGTTTTGTTAACCGTCCATGACGTGGTGAACTCGATACTGCATGTTGTGTCTTTCGGAAAGCCTTTGGAGATTTCTGTATACTCCGGGTTTCTGTACACAAGAAAACTGGTCACCGTGATATAGCTAAAATAACGCTGAAAATAGCGGCGCTAAACACACAATGCTAAACCTAATCAATATCTTACATAAGAATATGGTATTTATACGAGAAATGTATTATCAAATAAGCACAGCAATAGTAATTTACCTCTATATATGCACAGGGTATACAAATAGGACCTAATTTGTCCGTTGCAGGGATACAATTTATTCACAATGGAGTCCGCTAGTTGTCCGGGACGAATACGAAACGGGTCATTGTGAAGAGACCCAAATGAATACCTTGTAATTGAAAAACATGTGTCGATTCTTGGACTTAAAAGACAACTTGCAGCAGCTCCTCAAAAAGAATTGGTTTTACTTCTACCAAATACTGATAAACTCTCAACAAGTTGAAGATTATATTCCATTTGATAGTTGGCGCCCAGTTGCAATCAAAAATATTTTTATTTACATGATTAACTATTTGCAAGCATGTTATCGTCATGCACATTGCTGGAATACTTCTTACTTGGGGTTAAAGAACAACCAATCAGGGTACCGACAAATGTAGCTTTGATTGGGATTAGGATTATAGTGTTTAACAATTTCAACAATATTTCATTTATATCGTGGCAGTCAGTTTTATTGATGGAGGAAACTAAAGTACATGGAGAAAACCACCGACTGGTCGCAAATCACTGGCAAACTTTATCACATAATGTTGTATCGAGTACACCTCGCCATGAGCGGGATTCGAACTCACAATTTTAGTGGTGATGGGCACAACTAGTTGTAAATCCAACTACCTACGATCACGACTCTCCCCAGAGATTTGATTGGAGACGAGTTTCGCTACATTTGATAAAAATGTAGATATCTTTGTGTTAGATCGTGACTTTGAGCCCCGATCGGGTCAAGCCAGAGATTGATTGATTGATTGATTTTTGGTTTTTAACGCCACTTTCAGCAATATTTCAACTATATCATGGCGACCAGTTTTAGTGGTGGAAGAAGCCGGAGTACCCGGAGAGAACCACCGACCATGGGCAAGCAACTGGTAAACTTTATCACTTGCGGCTGCGAGTCGAGTGCATCCTTTTTTGTAATTTATCCACTAACACACAACTACATGATCTACCATCGATACCCACTAACACACAAATACAGGATCTACCATCAATACCCACTAACACACAACTACATCATCTACCATCGATACTCACTAACACACAACTACATGATCTACCATCGATACCCACTAACACACAAATACATGATCTACCATCAATACCCACTAACACACAACTACATCATCTACCATCGATACTCACTAACACACAACTACATCATCTACCATCGATACCCACTAACACACAAATACATGATCTACCATCGATACCCACTAACACACAAATACATGATCTACCATCGATACCCACTAACACACAACTACATCATCTACCATCGATACTCACTAACACACAACTACATGATCTACCATCGATACCCACTAACACACAACTACATGATCTACCATCGATACCCACTAACACACAAATACATGATCTACCATCGATACCCACTAACACACAACTACATGATCTACCATCGATACCCACTAACACACAACTACATCATCTACCATCGATACTCACTAACACACAACTACATCATCTACCATCGATACCCACTAACACACAACTACATGATCTACCATCGATACCCACTAACACACAACTACATCATCTACCATCGATACCCACTAACACACAAATACATCATCTACCATAGATACCCACTAACACACAACTACATCATCTACCATCGATACCCACTAACACACAACTACATCATCTACCATCGATACCCACTAACACACAAATACATGATCTACCATCGATACTCACTAACACACAAATACAGGATCTACCATCGATACTCCCTAACACACAACTACATCATCTACCATCGATACCCACTAACACACAACTACATGATCTACCATCGATACTCACTAACACACAACTACATGATCTACCATCGATACCCACTAACACACAACTACATCATCTACCATCGATACTCACTAACACACAACTACATGATCTACCATCGATACCCACTAACACACAACTACATCATCTACCATCGATACCCACTAACACACAACTACATGATCTACCATCGATACCCACTAACACACAACTACATCATCTACCATCGATACCCACTAACACACAACTACATGATCTACCATCGATACCCACTAACACACAACTACATCATCTACCATCGATACCCACTAACACACAACTACATCATCTACCATCGATACCCACTAACACACAACTACATCATCTACCATCGATACCCACTAACACACAAATACATCATCTACCATCGATACCCATTAGCACACAAATACATGATCTACCATCGATACCCACTAACACACAACTACATGATCTACCATCGATACCCACTAACACACAACTGCATGATCTACCATCGATACCCACTAACACACAACTACATGATCTACCATCGATACCCACTAACACACAACTGCATGATCTACCATCGATACCCACTAACACACAACTACATGATCTACCATCGATACTCACTAACACACAACTACATCATCTACCATCGATACCCATTAGCACACAAATACGTGATCTACCATCGATACCCACTAACACACAACTACATGATCTACCATCGATACCCACTAACACACAACTGCATGATCTACCATCGATACCCACTAACACACAACTACATGATCTACCATCGATACTCACTAACACACAACTACATCATCTACCATCGATACCCATTAGCACACAAATACGTGATCTACCATCGATACCCACTAACACACAACTACATGATCTACCATCGATACCCACTAACACACAACTGCATGATCTACCATCGATACCCACTAACACACAACTACATGATCTACCATCGATACCCACTAACACACAACTGCATGATCTACCATCGATACCCACTAACACACAAATACATGATCTACCATCGATACCCACTAACACACAACTACATGATCTACCATTGATACCCACTAACACACAAATACGTGATCTACCATCGATACCCATTAACACACAACTATATGATCTACCATCGATACCCACTAACACACAACTACATGATCTACCCTCATGGCTTGGAACAAACACTTCAATAAAAAAGAAAAGTGGTGTTAGTAAAAACGTAGATATAAAATTTAGTGCGCACGACGCGTTTCTGGGATAACCTTCATCATGTACGCTCACAATCAAATATTGGACAGCAAACTATTTAAAAGTGTTAAGATAGTATTTGGTGCCTAAGCCTACCCTCTTAGTGCATTTATGCGTTTTCTTCGTAGGAGTATATATCTTCAATCTATGCAATTCTACAATTCATTAGCGCTGACGACAGTAGGCAAGACAATTGTATGGTTATTTACTCTGTATATATGTTACCGTACTTTAATTTTATGCATGTTTGCATCGTAAACTTGTATGTCATGTTGTCAATTCTTAAATATTTAATTAATAAGTATATTGTACATTCATATGCATTTTATACATGTCATATATTTTATATACAATAGTATTTCTCTCCGTCTTTAAAAGTGAAATAAATGTTAGAGAATATTGAAGGGCCATCAAAAATGGACAATCCAGAGAAACTGGCAACATAGTGTACACAGGATGACGAAATACAAAACCCAAACGCAACACAGTATGTGCTGGACACCAGTATACGTAAATAAACACAAATAACGTAAATAAGATAGTAACCCTGCAATGTCCACAATCATCACTTTTTCTCTTCTCAAAGGACATTTTTTTCTTAATCTTCCCAAAATATAAAATTTCTAATGGTATGGCACCATAAGCTTTATTACATCAACTAGTCTAAGCAATTGCAATTATTCTACAGATAATGTACCCCTGTAATCTCTACAGATGCATTAATATTAACACGAAATTAACTACGCATATAGTATTCTAAAAACAAAGATGTAATACAGTTTATCCCTTCTTGTAATTTGTAATTTTTTCATTCTGTTGCACTATATATAAAACAAATGTATATATTTAATGCTTCTGGTGTACTATGATATTTATATCATCAAAATAAACGATCCCTACAACGTTGATATCATAATAAACGATCCCTACAACGTTGATATCATAATAAACTGTCCCTACAACTTCTATATCATTACAAATCACCAAATATAGATAACACATCCACGAATATCATAAAAAAATAGCGTTACGACAAGTTTGATTTCTGAAATGATATATATCCTACCTTCCAGACACGTGTCAGACATACGTATTGTATATTTAGTGTTATTTAATGTGTACATCAGGCATAGGGGGCCTTAGTCGATTGTGGCTATTTAGTTTAGGCCCTTTGGTTTTCTCGCTCCCAAGATTTAAAAATTATTTGGCTTTCAAATATTTTCGCTTTGAACGTACCTGATGAAGGTCATTCCAGAAACGTATCGTGACTCATTAAATGTGAATTCAACGTTTTTATTAAGACGATACAAAAATTCTTGAAATCTAGGGGCAAGTACAGAATCATTTAATTATACAAATTGTCAGTTCATGAAATAAAAATGAAATACCACAATGTCGAAACTGTTACAAATTCCAAAGGTGTTATCTGAAGCTGTAAATCGAAGACGAACAGAAAAAGACAAACTGTTTCTACACGGAAAACAAAAGGTTGAGCAACGTGAATCGCACTAGATACCTGGGATAACCTCAGGTGTTTCTGAAAGGTAAGTAAATACAACTCCTTCAGTTCATCGTGTTGGTTGTTTCTTGTTGTGTTCGGTCTCTTTACGGCGTATGCAGTAATATTTCTCTAAACATAACATGTCCTGTGCATGGGTAACTATCCTCTCCCTCCCGTTGTAACATTCTTGATCTTTTTCACTTAAGAATATAAACTGAAACCGGTGTCCAGTGTCTGCTTATTAGGTATAATTGTAATATCGTCTAGAGAGATATCGAATAAATGTATCGACTTGGTCGAACCATGCCAAATATATAACAGATAACACTGAGGTTTTATTTGAAATCAGATGTCTGTTTATGACAGTGCATATGATTTGATATGTATTAAATTCGTCTTGCAAGCATTTCTTAAAAATACATATTTAATTTCGACCACAAAGATATATTATCTGATCCACTTCGGTGGTGTAATGGCTAGCTCGTTGACCTTGGAGTGCTTGTAGATCGTGAATTTGATCCCCGGTCGGGTCAAACCAGACAATGTCATTTCTTACTAATACAATGTGCATCTTCTGCTTCTCCGCTCAGCATACAGCATTAAGGAGTATTACCAAAGACTGGTTGGCTGGGATTCCGGAATAGAGCCACACGTCTACCTGTGGAATGTTGTTTTAGTGACTGAGCACTATTAGAATTAAATCAGAGTGTTGGTCTTGTCCAAAACAGACATCACCATCATCTCAACGATAAGAAATGTGTTCCTCGCCATGACATAGCTGAAGAATTAATTCACAGAGTTGGTCTTGTCCAAGACAGACATCACCATCATCTCAACGAAAATAAATGTGTTCTAGTTATGGCTTAGCTGAACATTTGCATATGTGGTGTTTTTCAATAATCGTCCACCCAATCAAGCATAATATTATGACTTTTAATCTAAACAGTATCGAATGGAAAAAAAGTCATTCACACAGCTGTTCTACCAGTCCAACATCATACTGAAACTACATTAGTACAATTTGATATATCAAATATTGACATTATCAAAAGTAAGAATCAGCCAACGATATCCAAATCACATAGCGGTTTACATTTTATACCAGTAACCTCGTGTTAGTTAGTTTAGATTGCATCAATCACAGATTGTGGCAGTTGAACAAAAAGGACAGATACATACATCCATTTTCATTATTTTATTTTTTTTTAATTTATTTGATATTTGTAACCAGTTGTTTTTTTTTTATTTAACAATAATTCAATAACTGTTAATTGATGCTTTACTACCACATTTAAACATAAAACTATCGATGTATCTACTTCAGAAAGGTATATTGAAGTAGCTACCATTTCAAATAAAGTAATTTCCTTTTTGGATACTCTTATCAACAAGAACTAATATACTAATTACACCGACGCTAAACCAAAACGGTGTAATGGTTAGCATACTCAATTCGAGTGCGATAGATCGAGGATTCGATCCTCGGTTGGGTAAAACCAAAGACTATAAAATTGGTATTTGCGGCTTTTTCGTTAAACACGTATCATTAATTTGTATGAGCAAAGATTGAAATCATGTTAATGTGTCGGTATGGGGCGAAATGTCTACCCGCAGACTGTTGTTTCAGTGAGCTAGGGCTATAAAAATGTGCATTGGTCTGGTACAAAGCTGACATAATCATCATCTCATTGAATTACAATTATCTTGCTTACTTGGTGTTCACCAACAATCACTCACTCACTCACTCACTCACTCACACTCATAAATATTGAGTATTTACCACACTGTGACTGAAATGCAGATACAATTTTTTTTTAAATAATTATAAAATAAATAATATGAAAAATAAGTTTGATTCACATTGATATTTTAGCTTCGATTGATTGATTTTTGTTGTGCTTAACGCCACTTTCAGCAATATTTCAGCTATATCATGGTGACTTCTAACTTCGAAATGTTGTCTTTAAGTTGATTACATTACATGTTGAACTATAAATTTTAATACTTATGACAGGACAACTGCAGATTTACCATTGAAATCCAATGTTTTTATAACCGCATTACTAGACGATTCTTCTACATGCCTACCTTCACAATTAGAAAGGCTGTTTTATATGTCCCACAAGTTGATGAATAGTGTTACATCATACTCATAAATTTTAAATATGTAAATTTAATATCGAAATGTTGTTTGTTTATATGGTTCTGATTGGTTAATCAATGTTCATTTAAACAAGGTGCTTTTATTAAAAAAAACCACACAGTTTTAACAAAATAAAAAATAATAACAGACGCCTAAAATATGTAGTTGAACGTGACTACAACAATAACTTGGTTTTTCATAATAACGGAATTTCTTCACTGTGTAGGGAGTAACTTCCGTTATTCGTCTTACTAGTAATGAGCCGACAGAATAGATCACGATGTTTGACCATAGAATATATGATTAGGTCGCTAATTTCGGACAGAATATATTTTAAAAATCCTACATTGTTTACTAATAAATGAATTGTCCAGGTATTTCTCCGGAAGGTATTGTTTCTTTGAAGACTTACCTGTCTGATGGAATTGCATTTAATAATTTCGGAATAAGTCTGTGTTTTCTAGAAAAATACATCAATATTTTTTTAGAAAAAAATATATCAATAGGCCTGTATTTTTAATATACATACATGTAAATATCAATATGTGTATTCGCTTGTTCTCGCCATGATATAGCTGTACAATTGCTAAGTTGACGTTAAACAACAATCACTCACTCACTCAATAGGTGTACATTTATGAAATTTTAAATATATGAATAGGAGAATCGATTAAGTCCAAGCTGCACAACACTACCCATATAATATTGATTTTTCCCTATCCCTACTCCCTCAAAATAACCCATTCCCTATAAAACTTAAGCAAAACATAGGAAGCCAACAAAAGAAAATTCACATTACTGGTTTCAATGTGTATTTGCTTATTGAAGAATGCAACTATAAACGGGTGGAAATCTGAAATTTCTGTGGTTATATAAATTGTCCACAAATAAAATAATATCGCACTAATTAAATCTGGGGGGGAAAAAACAAGAAAAGTAACATCGGTACCCAATTAGCCCAAATCATGACTGGTAAGATGTTTGACTTTATACAGACAACATGTGGTGGTATTATGTTATTTATATTGATACAATTACTCCAGTTCAGAAAATATTGTATAATTCATAAAAAAAAAACCACACCCCTACAATAAAAATGAACACAATATGGAAAGAATATTACCTCACCATACGTAAGTGAAAACTATATATATATATAAAAAGTTCAAAGCATACTAAAGAAAATGACGAACCGAACATCCTTGATAAACTTAGCCCAAATACAAACCAGAGGAAAATACAAGACGAACATCTTTGTTTAACCTACACAAAAACATACAAGAGAAAACATCTTCGGCAGACGATAGTGGAAAGGCATTCTCATTTCGTAGTGAAATATATGTACAACTGTATACACACAGCAGCAACAAAACAAGAAACCAGAAGAGAGTTGTCTGTCACCTCAAAAATGTACCATTGAAGCATACTATTATTACTCTGTCTAAGCTAGTATTTATATTGGTATTGAGGGGTAGAGGATTATAGTATTTTAACGCCACTTTCAACAATTTTTTAGCTATATCGTGGCAGTCAGTTTTATTGGTGGAGGAAACCGGAGTACTCGGTGAAAATCACCGACCTGGCGCAAGTCACTGAAGAACTGTATCACTTAATGTTGTATCGACTACACCTCGCCTGGGTGGGATAATGATATTGAACATTGTTGTCATAGATATCTAATTTAGTGAACACAACGCATTTCTGGAATTAAAGTCATCTTAATAATTGTGCATTATAACACATTTAATAAACCACTGATATTTCAGATTTGTACATCTGAGTAACATCCATCTTGAATTGTAAAATTTGATTTAGAAAAAAGATAAACAAAAAATACCACATCGTCAGAACAGTTGCAAAATATTTAAGGATTTATCTCAATTTTTTTTTCCGTTCATGAAGAAATAAACTCAAAAATGTGGTACACACTGTGTAACCCGCTAATGTGGTACACGCTGTGTAAACCGCGAAGCGGGTTACGCATGGGTGTGTACCACATTTTTGAGTTTATTTCGAATGAACCGAACAAAAAATTGTGATCAATCCTTATAAATTAATTCCTAATTAATTTTGTTCTTGTCCTAAAAATATTTTGTCGGATAATAATTGCTTAAAAAGAATTAAAAATTAAAAATGTTCCCAATTGAGACCCCAACATGTGACTTCCGGTTTAAAATTGTGTCTATTTAAAATAACATCAATTTTTTATCCAATCAAAATCTCTTAAACACATCAAATTAATTTATATCCGAAATATCGTAGAAACAGAGGCAAAATCGATACCTCTAAGCACACATACATGACCCCTAACACACATATACATGACCCCTAAGCACACATACATGACCGCTCAATTTGCTGGCTTGGAACACCACTTCAATAAAAAGTGATGGGATTAAGGTAGTTTTATGGGCCCAAACCTTTAAGATCAATAATTATTTTCTAGAAATGGGAGATAAATCATACAATATAATAGTCAAAATATAACGTGCATATTTACACATGTTTTTACATTGCCTGCAGGTATATCACAGGCCTCTGTTGTAATCGTCAATACAAAGCGTTGAGCCGTAGTAAATCTATATTGTCTTATCATATTGGTTATTGTGACGTAAATTAGCCGCAGAATTACCTCAGAGTGCACCGTTATGAGTAAATCTATACAGGAACCAGGAAATAGAAAACTGCAATCTAATAGAAAACCGTACAGTATAAATTAAAAAACTGTATTAAAATTTTTAGTATATTGAAGATCATTGAACACAGTAGTTGCAACGAAAACTATTCTGTTACTTACTTATTTTTGTACATATATCAAAACTATGCCATTTTTACAGGTTATCAGCCCGTGGCTTCTGTTCTGCATATTATGTAATGTTTCAGCTAATACAGTGCCATCCCAAGGTAAGAATTGGATTTCAACAATATGATTTCAGCGCTGAGAACGGTGAGATCTATTCCAATTTACTGAAGAACAACATTTTCTGTTTGTTTTTCTTTTAAATTGAAGATTATTTCTACAATTGCTATGTAACATTATATTCATATCTTAGGGAGTAAATAACTAAAAAAAAATACAAGCCAAGAAAGTAAGCGCTCGTGTATTTGTGTGCTAAGGGTATTGGTTTTACTTTTTTCTACTCTTTTTTTTCTATGTTGGAACTGTTCCTTCAGTGTGGTATGCTTTTGGTTTTATTTTCATTTAACAGACACTACATGTCAAATGATTTAAAGGACAGTTTATGCATTAGTACTAGAGGTTACAGACACTACATGTCAAATGATTTAAAGGACAGTTTATGTATTAGTACTAGAGGTTATTTTATAAAGATGATTGAATATTCATATCAATCCACTAATGTAGTCTTATTACAAAGTTAAAAAAACAATAGTAATATTAATTTGGGTTTTCCTGATAATCTAATTTTTCTATTTTCTCAGTGAAATATATTTCTCTCTCTGTATATCTGCTTTAAAGTGTAAAAAATTAAAACAAAATGTACGGAAAAAAAATTATTTTTCAAATAATTGTTTTCTTTATTATTATACAAGATAATATTACTCTAATTTTTGGAGGATATCGTCTTAATGTCATAAACCTCCCTGCTTTGTGATTTGTACTTAACATTTGTCAAATCAGAACAGTGAGTTAATGGGAAATTACACAGAAATCTTTTAATCGTTTCCTTGATACATTGCTTTGTAAATTTTCGGCGATTCAACGTTTAACTCTCAACTTTGTGGAGTTCCTTTTGTCGTTGTCCAAGCTTTTATTTTTCTTCGCGGACTTCGGTGCATTGAGTTCGTCTTGAAGGAAATCATTTACGGATGTGTTCACATCTCCGGGATGTTTACACACATGCTCTAGCAATAACATCAATACCGGATATACTGAATAACTGGTAAAACAAATGGGCATATTATTATTTGACCACACCGCCCCCGAAAATGAACCTTTTGATTAATGTTTGTTTAATACATCTATTACATATTTTACAGGTTGTCGTGGTGTGGTAGATTTTATCTTCTTGGTTGACGGTTCAGATAGCATTACCTCAACAGACTTTAACAAACTGAAAGATACTCTGATACATTTAATGGACAGACTCCATATTGGGCCAGGTGAAGCTCGAATGGGAGTTATTGTGTATAGTTCTAAAATAACCCAACTGATACCTCTAACAGGAGATAAGATATTGCTAGGGTCTGAATTATCCAACATAAGACAACCTCGTATGGGAACAAATACTGCAGTAGGAATTGAAGCCATGCGTGCAATGTTTACAGAACAATATAAAACCATAGGTGTTCCGAAAGTTGGTATTGTTATTACTGATGGTCTTTCACTAGACCCAGGCGAAACCATTCGTGTTGCCTTTCTTGCAAAGAACGATGGGATTAATATGTATGCAGTAGGCGTGTCCAACTTGATTGACAGGGTGGAATTGGCGGGAATAGCATCCACGGATGAGCAGATACTTACTGTTGATACTTTTGGGGAGCTGTCAGAATCACCAAGCCATCTTGTGAAATTAGTATGTCCAAGTAAGTAAATATGTGCAATTAAAATTCCGTAATCTTTTTCTTCACTTTTTCTTCTAAACATGAGTTGCATTTCAGTCACATGGGCATTTGCACCCATATTACTTCTGGTAGATGTTTATGTTGCCAAATTATATATAAATCAGTCCGATTTCACATGTCTGTATCCAATGAAATACTTTCTTACATATTATGTAATCAGTAATTGCTATTAAGGTGTAACATATTTCTGTATATAGTTTAAAACTATATAATTCATTGTGTTTCAACACATATTCTTGTAGTAATCATGATTTTTGCATGAACTCTTTCTCCTAGTGTAAGATTGTTGATGGCCATCTTTGACTTTCGGTAATGATACTGATGAAGATGTATTGAAATGATATTAAAAAAATGTATTAGAATTGAAATAAAATAGAAATAAAAAAACAGTATGGTTAGAAAAGATTTATATTTCTTATTTGATGAAAAGATTTTGTTTTTTTCAGTGATATTATTTTGACTGACTTGTTTTTTTTTGGGGGGGGGGGGAGGGGGGTTTCTCTTGTTTTGTTTTTGTTTTTTGTTTTTGTTTTTGTTTTGTTTTTTTGCTTCGTTTTAACTTTGTCTTGATAGTATTTTGTATTACTATTGAAACCTTAATATAAGTTTAAGCATATTTTATAGTCAAAAACATGACAATATGATCAGATACAACTTTTACAACTTAGAACTTCCTTATTATTATGTATAATGATGTTTGTTTATTTCAGCCTCTTTTCTGACAACATGGACAACAACGACCACAACTACTACAACATTACCTCCAACAACTACGATAAAAATAGACCTACCTACAATGGCACCAACTGCAGGTAACACATAGAAAAATATCTCCGATGAAGAATACACTATTGTTCTCATGTAAAATGACGGGGGAAATGAAATAGAGCTATCAATGTTAACTCTTTTTTTAAATTATCATAATGTCTTTTATAATTGTCTTTTTAATACTTTAAGATATTCTATTTTTGCATTTTTAGCTTAATGTTCAAATAGGATGTCTAATTGTCGAACGATTGCCTTATGATACTAAAGGAATTGCGTAGCTTTTATCCAGGATTCCAGGTTGTCTAATTCTTATTAAGAAATAACTTAGCATTCTTCGGGATCCCAGTATAAGTGGGACAAAAATCAAGACATTTCACCCTACGTCAGTGGTAACCTTTAAACATTCTCACTCACTCTGTTTTCTTGGTAAATAACATCTCCAAATACATAATGTGATAGATACGCCATACGATATATAGGTCAAAAATACTTTAAATCATGTAAAGTGCAAAGACATAGAAGATGTATTATATTATATATCATCATATTTTAATATGTATAATCTAAATCGTACATAATTATGCAAAGTAAAAATTAAATTAACCCAATTAACTAAATGGCTATATTAATTATCAAGGTACTATCAATCAATCAAGAAATAATTATGTCAAATATAGGAAAATAATGTAAATCGAAATATGTGTATGTGTGTATGAACGCTTCGATGCTGTCTTCTTGCTTGAATGAAATAGCCCAATAAAAAAGGATGCCATCTACTTCACCGGAAAATAGAAAACCGCTAAAGATGCGCCACCACCCATAATGCTATACACCCTAGAGAAAATAATTTATATTATAATCTCTATGGTTACGCGAATGAAATTGTATATATATATATAGATAGATTATAACATGACCTTTTCCATATCGTCCCTGGCATCACCCCGAGACTCCTATATCAGCCCAAGGCATAGCCGATGGCTTATATGGGTCGAGTGATGATACCAGGGCAGATATGAAAAATGTCATGTTATAATTTGTTTATCACATATTTAACCATGACTGAAATAAATTAAAAATAAATGAAGAATTTGTTTATTCATCAAAATAACAACAAAATAAATAACGTCAACAAAAAGTCAACAATATAATTCACCATATTTATTACAGCTATTAAACATCACTTTTCAATATAAATCAGAGTTCCAATTCTTATTATTTGTGCCATAAAAATTTATTGTCAAATTTTCCTGGATATTTGAGCATGGGAATAGTGTTATTCAGGGCCGTAACTAGGGTTTGAAACAGGGGAGGCTGGAGTATGGAGTAAGGGAGTACGGAAATTGTGACTTAACGACCGAAAATAAAGCATTTTTTAAATCGATTTCTTTATTATTGAGACACCTTATATACCAGTTACTATCGTAAATACCGATCACGCAGTCGAAGCTTCAATGGCAAATTAATCATAGCACAACTGATTGATTTTTAAAATAATATTTTAATGAATAATTTCAAATGAAAGTACTAAGTCGGTAAATGCAAGATGGATTTTCCTATTGCCACTCGAATCCCGTCTTTTGAGAACAGCTTCTGGAATTACCTGTCCGACAGTATCATTACGGTGAACGTAAATCATCGCCAACTCACACATGCTATCTTCAGTCATTGTTGCTCTACGCCAAGTCCTGAAGCGACGAAGAGCCAAGAAAGACCTGTCACATATATACAGGCACCGACTGATAATGCTAGAAGTAGCTTTAAAATCACATGAACATTTGGGGACAAGTCAGTCAGCGTCAGCATAAAAAATTGAATCTGAAAGTGTATTGACAAACTGTAAGTTTCAGCGGATGCATTTTGCCACCCTTCTTTCAACCTCTTGTGGAAGATCATTTGGGTATGGCATGTCTTTTATTTGCAGTTTGTATTATACGTCCTTTAGTCTGATAAAATGACACTTGAAAGTAACTGGAAAATTACCCTTTTTAATGTTCATGGGAAGCCTATGAAATTATCTCATAAGCATTTTGCAGTAGTACATGTATGATGGTCTATTATATATTGTTTATTCAAGAAATAAAATATATAATACTAAGCTCTATGGAAAGTCCTTGACTTAGAGACCCACTAAATCGGAGCACTTGCAAAATAGAGAAAACAAGGACGGATCCAGCGGAATCAAACTCTGGAATTTGGTTTAAAGCTAATATTAGTCGTTAAAGTATATGTTCATGGTTTCATTGTAATCTTTATTGTTATAGGTCCATGTGATGAATGTAAAATGATGAACGGCATCGGATACAACCCTCATCCGGAAGATTGTGATAAGTTTACACAATGCTATTTTGGTGAAAATAATCAAATAGAGGCTGTATACAGACAGTGTCCGTTTAACCAATACTGGGACCAGGATGTACTAACATGTAGATCTGCAGAAAATGTATTTTGTCATAAAGGTAACTAACTATAGTAGTAATATTTAATAAAAAGAACTTAAATATACTGTGACGTCATTATTATTCGTGGTAAAAAGAACTTAAATATACTGTGACGTCATTATTATTCGTGGTAAAAAGAACTTAATTGTGACGTCATTATTATTCGTGGTAAAAAGAACTTAAATATACTGTGACGTCATTATTATTCGTGGTAAAAAGAACTTAAATATACTGTGACGTCATTATTATTCGTGGTAAAAAGAACTTAAATATACTATGACGTCATTATTATTCGTGATATATCAATTTTCGTGGATTTCGTTGATAGCATGAAACCACGAAATGAAGTATTCAACGACTATTTATCAGTGTACACATGTATTGACTGTAGCAGAGGACACACGAATTTACCTATCCCGAAAATTCAATTTTTCGTCAAATCGAGATAATTAATATTGCTATCAACGATCTCGTAAATGAAACAACATTTGTTATCCTTGTACATTATTACTATTATGATTTATTGAAATTATTAAAATAATACACAACTTTAAAAAAAAAATCACCTGGTTCGTATTACCTCATATAATAACTTCAATTGTGTTTCTTGTAGAAAAATGCAAGCTTCCTGGTTTGTTGTCATACCCTTACAAGACAATCAGAAATAATCGTGGATTCTGGAAATGTAATCTAGGAAAGTCTGTGGCGATGTGTTGTCCTGATGGGTATTTATACAGACCTTACCAAGGCTGCGTAGAGCATGATGGACCAACCGATCCATGCCCACCAAATATTTATCACGAGGGTGCATGTGATTCAAAACCAATTTTCGGAAATCTAACGCATTATGATCAGTTTGCTGAAGGTCATGGCTGGCTAAGAAGACCATGTGCACCAGGAACTCACTATAATCCTGTTGACTGTGCATGTACGTTTCATGCGGCATATATTCCCGGAAGTAAAGGTATGCTTGATTACGTATTAACTCTTACATTATCACTATGCTATTCAATTACACCTATCATGTCATATTTATGAATGCTAGTTTCAAATCACATTAAACGTAATACCATTCGTTTTACCTTTACACACGCATGTATATAATATGAAAAGAAACTGATGGTCAACCATTCCACAAATATAAGCAAAACCCTTTAATGGGATTCCCCTCTTGATAAATGGACAAAACAGATAGAAACAAAACCCTTTAATGGGACTCCCCTCTTGATAAATAGACAAAACAGATAGAAACAAAACCCTTTAATGGGATTCCCCTCTTGATAAATGGACAAAACAGATAGAAACAAAACCCTTTAATGGGACTCCCCTCTTGATAAATGGACAAAACAGATAGAAACAAAACCCTTTAATGGGACTCCCCTCTTGATAAATGGACAAAACAGATAGAAACAAAACCCTTTAATGGGATTCCCCTCTTGATAAATGGACAAAACAGATAGAAACAAAACCCTTTAATGGGACTCCCCTCTTGATAAATGGACAAAACAGATAGAAACAAAACCCTTTAATGGGACTCCCCTCTTGATAAATGGACAAAACAGATAGAAACAAAACCCTTTAATGGGACTCCCCTCTTGATAAATGGACAAAACAGATAGAAACAAAACCCTTTAATGGGACTCCCCTCTTGATAAATGGACAAAACAGATAGAAACAAAACCCTTTAATGGGACTCCCCTCTTGATAAATGGACAAAACAGATAGAAACAAAACCCTTTAATGGGACTCCCCTCTTGATAAATGGACAAAACAGATAGAAACAAAACCCTTTAATGGGACTCCCCTCTTGATAAATGGACAAAACAGATAGAAACAAAACCCTTTAATGGGATTCCCCCTCTTGATAAATAGACAAAACAGATAGAAACAAAACCCTTTAATGGGATTCCCCTCTTGATTAATGGACAAAACAGATAGAAACAAAAATAAAAGAAACCTTACATAGATCGCTTCATTAATTTTTTTGATAATTTCCTCATTAATTGAACAAATAAAATACATAGTGTTAACTGATAACGGTTTACTTTTTTCATGATTTTTTAATTGATCTATTATATTTATCCTTTAATATTTTTTGTATACCAACTTGTACTTGTTGTATATAAATGTACAATGTGATATTAGTCATCCCTGAAAACGCGTTGTCATCATTTAAAACTTGCATTCAATCACAAACAAACCACACTGGTATACCATATGAGACGTTTTAAAACATTCTTCCTTTACTATGACCGCATAGACACGAAAATAATTATATGCATTTAATTAGTAAACCAATTCACAAATACTACTGACACATTCAACAAAGAGAGTATTGGTGGCCTAGTGGTATTGTCGTTTTTATCTGACCACAAGTGTATAAAGATAAGGAAGTCAACAAAAATGTCAAAAATAATTTTTTATCAATGTGTGACGTAAAAGTGTCTTTGACATTTACTTCACTGAATTTGGTACTGCTTTGACTACTATTTTAACTATTTCGTTCCAGTATTGTTATAGATACTGCTATAGTGACAGCCGGAACCTTTGAGCCGTAATGAAAGCGGGTGATTTGGCGCTTTAAAATCTGATTCAACCCACCATTTCTTTAGAAATGCCTGTACCAAGTCAGGGTGATTACGGTTTTCACAGGTTTCCGGTTGTTGACTGATTTTGTCTGTTTATATACTTATGAGTTTTGACTTTCCCTTTGTAAGATTGTTCGGAGTTCGTTAATTTTGTTATTACCCTTATTTATGATGATTTTATTTGTTAAATTAATAAAAGGGATAGGACACAAGTTTTACCAACTTATGAAGTCCTCTTCCATTGATACAATAAATTCACATAGTATAATGATCATTCTGAGCATGCATATAATACATATAGAAATATATTGTAAATAATTAACGAATTAATAAAAAGGTTGTGTTGGATGGATGCGAGGTTGGAGAGTAGATAATTATCGAGTAATTATACTGCAAGGAATCTTTTTGAAGATTTAATAAAATTGAAAACGTGTTTGATGATATTAATATTTTCTTCGTTTGTTAAATCATCGGACCCACGGGTTAGTAGATTCAAATCGTTGTCTGTACCCAATTTAAGTTGTTCATCATAATAAGTCTTATTTCAGTATAGTTAGGACAGGTTTAAAAAAATGGAATGCATCTTCCCGTGGAGCTCCACAGGAACAAGCAGCATCATTTACTATATTAACCTTTGATAGATCATAATTTTGAAAGGATTACGAGTTACGAAGTTGAGTAAGAATAATATTAAGTTTTCTGGGACCATAATAAAAATGTTTCGGGATACGTTTTGTGTTATCTGACTGTTCCTTTCGAGTGGCTTTTTGGAATTTAGTTAATGTGTCAAGATTACGATCAAATTGATATAGCCGGTTCCAGAGCTTAACAGTAGATGGAATAAAAGATTCAGTTGTAATCGAGAGTCTATAAAGGGTATTATTAAATCCGAACCGTTTCTTAAGGGGTAAATAGTTGTGCTTTGTCCAGTAGAAGGAATAAGTTCTCTATGATAATTTGGTGCATGTCCATTCTTTATATTATAAAATAACTGGAGTTTCCTATTATGCCTTCTACTAGAGAGAGTAGTCCATCCTGTTTCTGAGTACAATTTATCTGTGTTTATGAAAATTGGTAATCCAGTTACAATCCTTGTAGCATCTAGTTGCAATTTTTCAAGTTTGGTTGAATAACACACTCCACAATTATCCCATATTTCACAGGCATATTCAAAAATTGGGCGGATATATACTAAGTACAGTTTTTCTAGATTTTGTCTACTTAACCTATATTTTAATTTTCGCAGTATACCTAAATGTCTTGATACGCTAAAGACACAAGTGCTACAGTCGTGCTCTCGATGTCCAGCTCAAAAATTTAGGTTTCCATAGACCTTCTAAAGGAATAGGGTCGGTGTATTAGTCTTCTTGTAAAATTGATATTTTAGGAATGTTACCATTATGATTTATAAGAACAATTGTATTGTTATTTGGAATGGATAATATTTTTGAAATCAATATTTTCCAATCTTTTTTATGTATTTTTTGACTAGATGTACTATAGTATTTTATATCGGTCAATAAAATTACGTTTGCATTGACAAAATCTTTTTAATAATAAAAACGTAGAAATCTAATATAGTGCATAGGATGCATAGTAAACGAGCGGGAAACCAAATAATTAAAAAAACCTGTGAGAGCAGGTAAAGCAAAGGATTTAAAGAGAATAGGCTAAATCAGCTGAGGGAGTTGGACCTTTATATTGATTTACACGTTAAACAAACTAAAGGTGTGATACAACAAAGTCAAATAATTAATCCTTATATGTTGTTCCATTTTATTTTATTTTGTAAGGCAGAAATATTCATACTATCCACATGTTGTTCTATTTCATTTTAGTTTGTAAGGCAGAAATGTTCATACCATTCACATGTTCTTTCATTTTATTTTAGAGTGTAAGGCAGAAATGTTCATACCATTCACAACAGACGTCAAAGATCATTCTGGTAAAAACACATACATTGAAAATTTCAACGTGACAGTCGATGGTAGTGGCTATGGGTACTTCAATGGCGATGCTAAGCTTGTTATACCAAGATTTGCAAACTTTGAGACGTATACTGACTTCATAGTGAAAATGAAATATTTAGATACGCCTAGTGATAGGTTAGAAGCTCTTATGAGTAATGGCGACAATTGCTGTGACCATATACCATCTGTGGCATTGGTCAAGAGTAGACGAAACGTACATTATATGGCTAAATGTGACGATGACATCGTATCTACATTCCATCTACCTTCTATGGTGAGTATAAAATAGAGGTCAAATGTCAAGCATATTAAATAGTACAATATCAAAGATACCAAAAGATATGTCCAAATGTCTGATCTAATAACAGGATAATGTACTGGGTAAGGTCTTACTCTTCAACACAGACAACATAAATAGTTCCGTATCACTACACTTAGGAGTATTCTCTGCCACACGTTGAAAATAGACCCCTCCTTTAATGCGGGAATACAACTTTATGTCATTTGACTGGACTACTTTGTGGTCTTCCGGTGATGTTTACAAACAAAGAGAAAGTAAGAAGGCGTGGCATATCTGCCATGACAGATATCATCTATGACGTCATACAATTGTGTGCCAGAGTGATAATGATCGAAGCAGGATACCAAGAATTATTTGCATGGAGAAATATGGTGGTCGTCTATGATAACAACACTGGAGCAGCTTGTGCATATCTAAATGTTTTCTCACAAAATAGTACATTGCAGTGAGATATGTGTTGTATGAAAAATTAATAATTCCCTTGAAACGTAATATATCACTTCCATGATAGCATCCGTGATCGTATGGTATTTGGATTCTTCTTCTTCATAGAGCGTTATACTCAGGTAAACAACTACCCGTGCCTATCACTACTAAGGTTGTGACTTCGAATCCCGCTCATGACAGGGTATACTCGATACAACATTATGTGATAAAATTTGTCAGTGACTTGCGACAGGTCGGTGGTTTTCCCCGGGTACTCCAGTTTTCTCCACCAATAAAACGTACCTCCACGATATAAATGAAATATTGTTGAAAGTGGCGTTAAACACCATAACCCCCTAATTCCATCCATGATAACTGTTTCTGGTTGGTGTTTTTAGTATAAACTAATGACTATATATATATACTGTAGAAAACATATAAATATCAATTGTAATTACCATCTAATATATTTTTTTGCAGTCTGGCAATTGGAATGAAGTATATTATATTCATGATGGAGTTAAACTTGAAGGTAGAAGTAATGGCATCCAGAACGAGAAATGGGCTGTTGGAAAATTGAAGAAGAGTATGGCTGGATTACAAATAGGACATGGAAGATTGTTTAAAAACTTTAGGGGTTACATGGACTATGTTGCTGTTTATTTGTGTAGACCATCGTATTTGTAGGATGGACGGTATCTTGAATATGTTATTATTTTTCACAAATGTCGAGGCAGCGTCAAATTAAAATGTTTTGGCGCGACATTAAACTTTGTTAAATCCTAAAGCAGAAATGTGATACTTACCCATAGTGATTAGGAGTGTTAAGGAAGAAAAAATAACCCTGATCTCTTTGTATTAATATGTATATCTGTGATATCTTTTCATGTAGGTGTTGTTTTGTTTCATTTGGTATATTGTAGTACCATTATTTATGTTTATCTATTTTCATAATTTTCTACCATGGGATATGTTGTGCCAATTGCAATCAGCATGAATATTCGTTGTTATTCTTAATACTACTCAGTATGTATATGTCAAAGGATGGAGGTGGACATTTATTAACATTAAACACATATTAACAGAACCTTTCAAGTTGTTTACTGATTACATGTATAAATGTCAAAATATTAAACTGAACAACAAACAGTACAAAATATAATTGCTGTTAACACTGCCCACATGCAAAATAAAGAAAATACTGATATTATAGAGATCTAACATTGGAAATATATCTTACTTCTTACAAACTTCTATGAATATCATTGGTTTAAAGTGAACATGTGGAAACCTTGTACAGTATATTCAATACACGGTCAATAGGCCACTGGTATTTTGAATACAGGTGGGTAGTAGAGTTATCCCCCATTTTTCTTTCAAAACAAAGATTGCATACACACAACAACAAAATTACATATTTATTATCTAAATCTCTCATTGAAAGGTAATCAGTCAGATATATTCGTTAGACAGTGTGCTAGTACTAACATACTGTGTAACTAATAATATCTAGAATGCTTTCTGAAACTTTTAAGTGGATGATAAGATTTTCATATGTGACAAATTGATAATTTAAAAAAAATTGGACTCGTATCCATAGCGAATTATACTTGATACAACGTTTTGTGAGACATGAGGATGTCGGTTGCTTTCACCGGAGAGGTATCTTCTTCCAATAAAACTGACTGCTCTGGTATCACTAAAATATTATCAAGTGTTGCTAAACATGTCGTATTTTTTGTATTAGTATATTAAATGTCTTGTATATTTATGTTAACTTATTTAAATCACAGCGTTCATGTTAGTTTTATGTTTTATGTTTTATTTTAAGCCTGGAATTTTGTATCCAGAAATGAGAAAATAATCTCTGGCTTGATTTATTTTTATTATTATGCATAATATGTATTTTTAATAAAAGTTGAATATTATATTATATTTGTTTATTTCTAATTGAATCAAAGATACATAACATTAATTCAAATCATTCAAATTTACCCTTCAGGGGCACTTGAGTTAGGTTTGTGTTTCTCATCAGATCTGCACATTGTCATCGTTGTGGTGTCAGTAATGATTTCCGCGTAAAACGAACATTTTGTATGGAGTTCATGCTTTATTTATATATTTTATGTGTATTCATTTACGTATACTGGTGTCCAAGAAGCTTTCCATATCAGATAAAGTTCATTTTGTTTAGCAGTAAAACGACGGTTGCCACTAGTGGAGCAAGAATGTCCTACCCTCCCGGAGCACCTTAATTCATCACAATGCAAATATGGTCACAGAGAGTACACTAAATAACGTAAATCACAGTGGTACAATTTAGAGGCTCTATACGTTTACTATAATAAGTTTTTGACCTGCTAAATAACTAGTGAATTCTTTTCCTATTTTTATTTTACTATTTTTGGAAGTGTAATGTATAATAAAAACACATTTTACCATATTTGCATAAGTTCGGTCTTAGATGATGTTTCAAACGTTTTTGCTATGTCCTATGCGACCTTTTCATCAGTTTTGAACATACCTTTTGCTTATAATTGAGGTTTTTAAGTCGATATGTTCATGCAGAGTTTTCCATTTTTCTATTCTTTGACAAAAGAACCAGCGAATTTAACAAAAGCAAACTCTACAACAGATTTTATCGAGCAGTTTCTTTAATTTATCGGTTCATATTCAATAAGATTTTGTTTTTGTAAGGTAATAAGTTTTGATATATTTTCTTTCAAATCCGGGTTATTTTCACAGCTCCCTCAATTACAAGTCTTAATGAAAAAAGTAAACCAATAAGATCACATGCGCCTGTCTAGTTGATCATGAAAAGAGTAATGGTGTACAATCTTACCGACCACAACAACACGAACAACTCCGATGAATCACTCCGAACTGAGACAAACCACAAAGAAATACAAAAGCAGCAGCTGATGAAATATATATCCTGGTCTAGAAAAATCAGACAATGTGTTGTCCAACATGATAACTACTACAGCATGTGGCCAAAAGTATTGTCACGTGTAAAAACAAAATCCCTATATAATCAATAATCGTGCACACCTTTCATCATATCGTACTTACATAAAGGTTATCAGTAAAAGTGTGCTTTGTGTGTATTTGCTCATGTTTATATGAGTGGTTTTTATTTGTACATAATTTAAACAGGATTGTTAATTTTTAGGATTTATTTTTAGTTGAAATATAATAGGAAAATCAAAGTAAATTTTTATTTGTTATGTTTAAATGATGTACAAATAAAAACCACTCATATAAACATAATGAGCAAATAAACAGTCAAAATAAAGACAATTCTGAATGTTTTGGTGTGAAATTTGTTAAAATCTATCCAGAAATGACTTCACAATAATTTTTTGAAAAAATATGGTTTTGGTTGATTATATAGGGATTTTTTTTACATGTGGCAATACTTTTGGTCACATACTGTGTGTGTTATGGTGTCTCGAAGTATATTATTCGGTGGCTAATATTGTATTTAATACGTAGTGATCTCCTATTTGTAAGTTCCTGGAATAACCTTCATCGGGTCCTTAGTCAAAAGATTAGAAAGACCAACAATGTATTAGTATTTGGCAACAAAATGGACTAAATAGGGTAACTAATATAGACTAAGGTTACCTATGCCTGAGTGAGATTATTATTAGCTCAATTAATGTACATTGCTTAGGTACTGTAATTTTTAAACATATACATGTATGTATCTAATAAACCATGACAGCGCCGAAGCAAAAGGAGACAAAGCTTTAGAATGTTGCATTCATCAATCTCTTAAACTCTGAGTCCTCTGTCCTCTTTCCAAAAACAGAACCATTTCACAAGATGGCAGTATGATGTGCATATCGTGATGGTGAAGATGACACAATATTGGACTATAAGTGTTTAATGTCATAGCGGTGACAATTTATTTCCGGTGTTCGATTTAAATCAATAAAAATAATTTATTCTAAGCAAATCTTCGATTCCTAAATGAACAATAAGATTACAATAAATGTCTCACATATAATTGTTTTGTGGTATGTAATTGTTACTTTGATCTTTTAACAAAGATATGAAGTGTTCACGCTGACATGTCAGGGTCGTGATCTCTTCTTACCACAAAACACACTTTTACTGATAACCTTTAATGTAAGTACGATATGATGAAAGGTGTGCACGATTATTGATTACTTGTACATATTGTACACAATCGAGGAAAAATACGAAGGGTAATTCCACGGTATATTATAGCTTCCGAATAAAAACGTTTAAAACTTCCTTTTTCTACGGTCGACGTCACGGTTCGGTTGAGCGTTACGAAATATCCATATCTCAAATAACCGTTGTTTTTTTGTTTTTTTGTTTTGTTTTTTTTTGTTTTTGCTTTTTTTTTACCTGACTTGACTGTATATATGAGTAGCACGGTAGCAGGAACTGCTTACCCTTCGCGAGCACCTGGGGTGATCCCCGACATTTAGTGAGGTCCCGTGTTTTTAGTTTTCTGTGTTGTGATTTTTGCTTTGTTTGTATTCGTCCTGTGTCTTGAGTGTCCAATGTTGCCAATGTCTAAGGATTGTCCATTCTTGATTGATCAAACGTTTATTTTCTTTGAAAAACAACAAAACGTTCAGCTCATATGGACATATTATGTTAAGTGGGAAAAAAATTGTGGTTGTAAGATAATTATTGCACTCTTCTTCATATCCAACTATCTTCTTTAAAAGGGATAACAGCTAATTGGTGATACACTCAAATATTGATTTATTTTTGTATATTACAAGTGTGGACACAGAAATGTGCTGTCCAAAAGGCAAGTGTGGATGTCAATATTTCATATTATTAACTTTATAAAAAAAAAAAATCGTGGACACAGGGGTCCTGGATTTTTTAATAAAAAATAATCCTGGATTATTATTTTTGCTTAAAGTCCGGTCCTGTGTTTTTATTTCAAATTTTCATCATAGGGGTATAAAATTGTATCATTAATAATAAATTAATAAATAATAAATTCAGATTTTCTATTTAAAATAAATCTCATTTACAAAACCACTGATATTTGTTCAATTTTTATCGCTGATTTACGCTTTAGTCGCAACAAATTTTTATTTTTCTCTTTAAACTGTCGAAATATAACATTTATTCAACTGTAAAATTCACAAATAAAATTCCCCCCCCCCTTTTTCCCTTTTTTTCTTGTTTAAATCAATGATCAACAATATTCCAGAATCAAACAAATGAATAAATATAACATAGATTTCTTTTACATGCATCTTTTTACCATGCGTTGTCAGTGTGTTTTAAATCGGTCATCCAATCAGGACGCTCATTATTCTTGTCCAAGATAAAAATGCATCGCTAAAATTACCTGTGGGTGTTTCCCCACTTCAACTCGTAAACTTACATAGAAATCGGAGATATTTCGTCATAAAACTTCACACATGGTTTTGTCTATCATATTTCTTGAAGACAAACATAAAATTTTATTGCATTTATCAATATTTTATGAGTATCAACAGTTTTTTCAACGCCGTATCTGTTTCTCGATACAGCCGCAACTTCAACTCGTAAATTTACATAGAAATCGGAGATATTTCGTCATAATACTTCACACATGGTTTTGTCTATCATATTTCTTGAAGACAAACATAAAATGTTATTGCATTTATCAATATTTTATGACTATCAACAGTTTTTTCAACACCGTATCTGTTTCTCGATACAGCCGCCCGATTACAGTGACCCGTGACCCAGATTAGCTCGTTCCAGCAGTTTTTTCTTAAAAATGTTTATAATAATGCTGGATTTTATTCATGTCATAGTCCGTTTTTACATTAACTTTTCGTCAACTTCCGGATACAAGTATTGTAATTATTAGCACAATTTTACCCTCACAAGTGTTTCAGTAGAAAACTCAACTGCAAATAAACATCAATATTTCACCATCATGAAGAATAAATTTATGCAGAGATCGGATTTCCTTTCGAGACTTTGTAACAAATAGGACAACGAACCGAACACATATTTAATTCGACCTAGAATATTGTTGTTTCAAATGAATCATTTGGAAATAACCTAGTACTAAAATATCTTATTTGGTTACCAGATTTCTTTGTTTCTTTTGACAATGGGTAAAGCTAAAATTGTCATCTATCATCTTTTTGGAAATTGCATACATTTTAAACATATTTTCTATGTATTTGTAATTTATTCTTTGTAGACATAAAGTTATTAATCGAACAGAGGAAGAACAGGGAGATGCAAAAGGGTAGGACACCCGTCACGTATTCTTATTATACCATGTACTGAACGGTTAATTGTGACAAGCTCGTGGGTGCCTGTATCAACTGTTTAGGGACATTTCTACTTAAAAGGGGGTCTGTAGTTAATCTGTCTTTTTGTGTTACTTTCCTGAAATCGATAAGAAGCATGAAGTGGATCTGCATCTTTCAGTTGGTCTTTTTGAACTCGATCAAAAGCATTGTTTCCTCTCTTGTTAAGCCTTTGTGTTGTCACAAAATATTTCTGCAACGTCATTCATCAAATGTTATTGACAACAGAGGACAGACATTGTCAATATTTGAAAAATTAAAATCATCAAAACCGTCACATGCCACATAATTCTATTTTAGAAAACCACAAAACGTTATGATAAATTTTTGGCGCAAAAAAACCTGTTAAATATTCTGTTCTAACCAGAGACTGTTTCTTGATATTAAATATTAAATTAATGATGAGTCGTGATGACATCATACTGGTAATGATATCAGATACATGTATACGTAACTACTCCAGAAAACAATATGAAACTTTACAGTATACCTTCAAAATGTGGAATGCAGACACAGAATATTACACTGTCGGAAGTATTGTAACATCTATGAATAAAATCGTAGAATCAGAGGCAAACTCGATACTCCTAACACACATATACATGAACCCTAACACACATATACATGACACCTAACACACATATACATGACCCCTAACACACATATACATGACACCTAACACACATATACATGACCCCTAACACACATATACATGACCCCTAACACACATATACATGACCCCTAACACACATATACATGACCCCTAATACACATATGCATGACCCCTAACACACATATACATGATCGCTCACTTTCCATGCTTTGGTATAGGCACTTCAATAAAACATGATGGGGTTACTCCAGCTTTATTAGCCAAAATTCTTCTTAGTGGAATAATGCTGTCACACAAGTGTCTGTTACATGCGATTAAAATGCAGGCCTCGCATATAACTAGGTTGGCGGCTATGCAACATTTATAGCAGACGGTCTTCACTGACATAACAATGCAAAAGTTATATTTTATGATATTCAGCAACTAGTTTAGAAACTGAAGACAACCTTAGTTTAGTTTATGTAATATTGCATTATGTGTCAAAACGAATATCTCAAGTCACCAACCAAAAAAAGTAGCAGACCCCTTTTCGGAAAGTCTGGACCCGCCTCCAAATTTAATTATCCTCAGTTTTGTTGGACTCGAGACAGACCATAGTGGAAGAACGATGACTATCTTCCAGTTACTCTTTTAGAACTCTAAAGCATTGTGTATGTTCTCCTTCGTTCTAGTTTTTACTTTGCATTGTCAAAATATTTCTGAAATATCAATAAGCAAATAGTATTGACAGCAAAGGACAGACGTTGTCAATATGTGAAAAAAAATTAAACCATCAAAACAGTCATGCCCGATGGAATTCTATTTTAAAAAACCACAAAACCTTATTATACCTTTTTGGTGCCAAAAAATGCTGTTAAATATTCTGTACTAACCACAGACTGCTTCGTGAAGTTATATATTCAATTTACTGGTGACTCTTGGATGACCTCATAGTGGTTATGACATCAGATAATTGAAATTTTACAAATGTGAATGCAGAAAACAACTCGGAACAGTTGCAAACAGTTGCTAGTAGAAACAGAAGCAAAATTTATACCGCTGTTACATATATGCATGACCTCTTAATCGTCTAGCGTGATACATGCCTTTCAATAAAACGTGACTTTCACTCTAAATGGCATAGTGCAGTCCTGAAAGTGTCTTCCATATATGATTAAAATGTAGACCCTAGCATAAAACTAGGTGAGCAGGGTTGGTTGTTGTAAGGAATGCATTTGTTTCTGATAATGTCACGTTTACAAACAACGGTCATCGCTGACATAAAAACATGAAAAATATTGTTAGCATAACTTTCAGCAACTAGTTTAGAAACTGCGAAAAACCATTTTGTTTCATTCAATGTAATAATTATGTGTGTCAAAATGAGCAATAAATTGACATCATATTGGTACATGTTCTGACTAAAAACATTCATGACAGACTCTTGTCAAGAAATGCTTGTATGCATTACAACACCTAATATGATTATAATTTTTAAAAGCCATACTAGAAAATACTCCAACATTGCACTCCAATAATCGGTATAAGACTCCACTCTAAAAAAAAATACATGATACCCTCATTGTGATGTCTTGGAAAGTCTAGAAACGTCTTGGAAATAGGTATCTTCAATTCGGTTGGACCTGAGACGAAAGCTTTATGGAAGTACGATGGCGTATCTCCCAATTACTCTTGAAGAACTCGATCAACAACATGTTTATATTTTCGTTATCATTTTGTATTGTCAAAAAAATATTTCTTAAAGATCAATTATCAACTGTTATTGATAGCAGAGGACAGACAGACAGACAGACATTGTCAATATGTGAATAATTAAAACCACCAAAAACAATGATGCACCACAGGATTTTACTTATCAAAACCACAAAACTTCATTTTTCCTTTTTGGTGTCAAAAATGCTGTTAAATATTTTGTACTAACCAGAGACTGTTTCGTGAAGTTAGATATATAATTTACTGGTGACTTAGATGACGTGATAGTGGTAATGATATCATATATCAGGATAGGTAACTACTCCAGAAAACAAGAGGTAACGTAACAGCATACGTTCAAAATATAGAATGCAGGAATAGAATATTACACTGTCGGAACAGTTGTAAAATCCAATCATATAATCGTAGAAACACAGGCAAACTCGATACCTCTAACACATAGATAGATGACCGTTCACCGTCCTGGCTTGGTGTCAATAAAACATAGCGGAGTTAAGCTAGTTTAATGGGCCCAAACCTTCCCTCATAGTAGAATAAAGCCGTCATGCAAGTGTTTTCTACATATGAGTAAAATGCAGACCCTCACATATAACTAGGTGACCAGTAATATTGTTAAGCACCCAGATTAATACACTTGTATCTGGCAATAAATAAACCTTTGTGAAAACCAAAGTGGTATTTTTGTTGCCATCTCTTAGTCCCTTTACAGTCAAAAAATATAGCAGGCTTGGTACAGACACTCCAATGTATAAACGTGGCGGGGTTGAATTAGTTTTATGGGCTCAAACCTCCCCTCTTGAAATGATATGGTCATGCAAATGCTTTTTACATGTGAGTAAAATACAAACCATCATACAACGTTCTTAAAAAAGAAGGCAAATCATCTTGAACATTAAACATAGTATATATAATCTTCGTGACGCAGAAGAATTCAGTCAAAGCACTCATGAAAGTACGATGGACATCTTCTGGTTACTCTGTCAGATCTCGACGAAAAGAATTGTTTATGTTCGTGTTATTGTTTTGTATTGTAAGCACATATTTCTGAAAGGTTGATCATCAAATGGTATTGACAGCAGACGACAGACATGGTTAATGTATGAAAAATTTAATAAATAAAAATCATGTATTGCAGAATTCTATTTTATAAAACCACAAAACGTTATCATTCCATTTTTGGCTCAAAAGGTGATGATAAATATTATGTACTAACCAGAGACTATTTCGTTTAAGTTAGATATTCAAATTAATGATGACTCTTAGAGTAATGTACCGACTCTCACATATAACTGAATTAGAAGCGTTATTGTACAGCATGTTGATTCATACATTGTGCCTGGAAATGTCAGGTTTACAAACAACGGTGATCGCTGACATAAAAAAATTCAAAAGTTGCAGTATTTTATAAAAAAAAAAAGAAAAAAAAAAAAAAAAAAAAGCAGGAACTGCTTTCCCCTCACAAACACCTGAGGTCGCCCCCGTGTTCATGGAGGGATTCGATTTGTTCATCTTTTTGATTTCTTGTCTTGCGTTTTTAGCTTTGCGTGTCTTCGTTCTGTGTCTTGTGCCCACTGTTGTCTGTGTCTCTGTATTGTCCATTATTGGTGGTCCTTCGGTTGTTTCTAGTGTTTTCTTTTCTTCCTGTTATTCTTCTCGAGCTCAGTCAAAACATTGTTTATGTTCTCGTTATGGTTTTGTATTGTCAACAAACATTTATTCAAGGTCAATAATCAACTGTTATTGACAGCAGACGACAAACATTGTTAACATGTGAAAAATTAAAACAATCATGTACCACAGATATCTATTTTATATAACCATAAAATTTTATTATATTTTTGGCGCAAAAAAAACTGTTAAATATTCTGTACTAACCACATGCTGTTTCGTGAAGTTAAATATTCAAATTAATTATGACTCTTGGATGACATCATACTGGGAATAACACATGGATACGTAACTACTCCAGAAAATAAGAAGAAACGTCAATCTCCCTCAGACACAGATCTTTCTATTTTTAGCTACACGATGAAGGTTATTCCAGAAACGCGTCGCGTGCACTAAATTTCATATCTACGTTTTTTATCCTGATTAGGACCTTTACTTTACTTCTTGCCAAAGACTTTTAAATTAATTGGCTTTCCAATCTTTTGATTATGCGCATAACTGATGCAGATTATTACTATACCAGATAGTAAAAAAACACGTTTAAATAATGAAAAGAAGGTTTAAACAGTGATGGTCAACAATTCCACCAATATCAACAAAACAAACAATCACCTCAAACCATTGAACACAAAAAGACCACGAACATCTAGGTTCCGGCTTTTGACAGTCATAAAAATATGGCGGGATTAAGCCAGTTATTGATAGCCCAATCCTCCTCCTTAATAATTGGATCTCCAACGAAAAAAACAGATATAAACAAGCAATAATAAATCTGCACAGACTCCCTTTGAGTTATATATATCTCTTTATTTCTGGTAACTTTTGTTAACACAATGGTATACAGATAATAAATTAAATACATACATAATACACAATAAAATACAATACAACACATAATACGAAAACAGCTATATACAATATTTACAATGGATGGTTGTAGTTAACTGGCTACTAGCTAAAAATATAGAATTTGTAGGACCTTGAGAAAATAAAGGTTTTGGTTGTATGCATTATAGTAATTGTCATGTACAGCCTCGTATATATTCTTGTCAGTATTTAGAAGAAGTAGATAACAAGCGTAGCTAAATGGGGAAACAACAATATACAATTATGGCCTTCATGAGAAGTTAATATCCATAATTATTATATTGAGAAAGCGTTATTTTTCCGAGGTCCAAAGGACCGAAGGAAAATAACCCTTTCGAGATTTAATAATTATGGATATTAACTTCTCATGAAGGACATAATTGTAGTATTATACTGAACTAATATGAGGGAAATAACTAGTTATTGGTTCGACGTGCAAAAGCGCGCCAATTTCAAACAGTTATTTTGTGCTGCGTGCATATTCCCTCACAGTTATTTCACCTACGTGCAGTTTGTCGCGGGAATAATGAGTTATTTCTTGTTCCATGGAATAAAACTTTAAAATATCTTAATTGTTTCTTGCTTGGTTTCTATAGTAAAGTATAATAATACCAAATAAAAAGTTCATACAATTGCAATCGATGATTGTATCTAATTTATTCCTCTGGCAAGTTAAATTTGTGGCGGAGGGATGTCGGTGGTAATTACAGGTCGATAATTAATACGAATGATTGAAGGATTGACGACCATTTTTTTTTCAATTATAGTAACATTCCTGTTCTTTTACTCATTTCGTTAAATATAATGTAATAGGGTCATAGATCAAGAAATTTCAATTAATTTTATTGATAAAATAAGTTTAGTATAGACAAATATGTCATCAATATACTAAATATAGAATGTTAAATGATATATGACACCGACACAATCCCTCGACTGTTAATATGAAGAATACAAACTAGATTTGTACTTTTATCCTGCAATGACAGCATTTACCGATCAATATAGCCTGCCCAATATTTTTTTTTATGTTGGTCAGTTATAAATAGAACATACAGATGTAAGCTCCGCCCACATCGGGGGATATTGTTTTCAAATACATACACAAAATTATTTCAAATACTTTTATCATCGTCCAGTAAACGTTTATTTACGATTTAAAATTGCAGGATAAATACAATACATGTGCACTGTCGAAGCATATAGGTAAATATGTGTATTCGGCGCGAAACGCGGGAAAGGGCTCGGCGAAGCCTCGCCTTTTCCCCCGTTTCTAAGCCTCACACACATATCACCTATATGCTTCGACAGTGCACAAGTATTGTATAGTAATGTTTCACCATCTTAACTTCGTGATCACCAAGGTCAAATACCTGGCAAAAATGACATTGATGCACTGTTTAGTTTTCTGTGTTATTGTCTCCAATTAATTCATAATTGATATTTGATATTATTTTGCTCATTATAGACGCCTTCATGGGCAATAACAAAATGTTGCTAGTTAGTTAGTTAATGGGTTTAAACGTTTGTCTACCTTCTGCAGGTATTGCAGACTGGATTTTGTTGGTATATGTCGTTGTGTTATATAGACCATTGTATGACCGCATTGTTCCACCAAGAGGAGAAGCTATGGCCCATAATCCCGGCACTTTTTATTGAAGTGAAGTGCCTGTGTCAAGCCAGGAAAGTGAGGGGTCATGTATTTGTGTGTTCGGGTGTCGATTTTCCCTCTTTCTACGATTTTCTAATGGATTTTGGAAATATTTCGACAATATGGTCTTTTCTGCTTTTAAACTGAAGCCGAAATACGATCACTTCTCTCCTTAGTTCAACAAACTAGCTATTTTTAAAATAACATTCGCATGATTTTTGTTACTGTTGTGTATATGCGGCGTTGCTTGTTAAAAACCAGCAACTCATTTATAGAGATCTCTTGAATTCTTTTTGAGATATCATCAGTTCTTTATATTAAACGTGGAACTATTTTAAAGATATGTGAAAAATAAACATTTGCTTTTAAGATATCTTATGAATTTTCTAAAAGAATAACATATATATTATATACGCTTAAGATATCTGGTAAACGTTTAAAGATATCTTAATTTAAATTGGTTACTTAGATATATTTTAATCATTTGAAAATATCATTTCATCATTTAAAGATATCTCAAAGAATTTAAGGGACGGACCATTTAACTTCCAGGGGGGGTTATGGTTTTTTCCTAAAAAAAATATTCTGATTCCCAATGTTGCTGAAAAAAATATTCTGTTTTTGGAGGAAAAAAAATTATCTGATTCAGAGTTTTTGTCATATAACCTCATGTTAAATTCTGGAAAAATATTTCGCGCTTGGCGCGACAAAAAAAATAATTATTCTAACTCGTGTTGTCCGAAAACAAATTTCTGTACGAAACAAAAAAACTACCCCCCCCCCCCCCCCTACAAGTTAAATGGTCGGCCCCTAAGTATCTTTAAATCTATCAAAGATATCTCATGAAATTTTGCAGATATCTTACATTATTAAATCACTCGTCTAAGATAAATATATATATATGTATTTGGTTTTTAATCATTTTAAACAGTCAAGTCACAGGTTATGTAGTCATTAATGCCACTGAAATAGTATATCATTATTCCAGTGGCATTAATTGCTTCATAACCGGTGACTTGATTCCAATGCAGAAGACATACTGATATTTGAAAATGATAAAACTGAAAACCAAATATACTGTGCAAGTAAAACTATTTGCATTTTATGTAGCAATCAATCAAGGGCTATTAAAAATAGAGAGAAACGCTTTGATTTGTAAAATTACGTAAATAATATGGAAATATCTTATAAGGAAAAATATTATAAATAATAGTTATCAATAATTGCTTTTAATAAAGAAAAATCTACAATAAAATATTACTCATACATTGTGTGAGGAATAATTATTCAAGTTTTGCATTCCATTTGTGTCAATCTTAATCGATATATTTTAGGATTTCTGTGTAGGTGTGGTGGGGAGGGGGTATAGGGCTTTGTTTTTGTCTAATTCCAAACTTTACAGAAAAACAAACAATAAATAAATTGAACTGAAAGGTGTAAAAAAAAATCTGACTGTGCAGAGTTCAGAGAAAAATTTTGGCATAATTTGAGAAAAATTATGAGTTGCTCAAGCATGAACAAAAAATCAGAATAAACAAAACATAGCTCCCCAAACTACCACCACCTCCATTACAAGGTATATGATCGTTCTCTCCTAATATGAGGCAGACCTGGTGGTATCTACTGTGCTCCTATTTCAAATTTACAAGAATAAAACAATCGGAGGATCCCAGAAGCCTGTATCGTCCTGGTTATCATCGTTTTAAGCTGATTGATTATTGAATAAAAAAATATATAAATAAAAATAAGAAGAAACAGACCTAAAACATATAATCTCTAAACTTTGTTTGTGACACCTAATTGCTATTGATAACAAAAACATATAATCTCTAAACTTTGTTTGTGACACCTAATTGCTATTGATAACAAAAACATATAATCTCTAAACTTTGTTTGTGACACCTAGTTGCTATTGATAATCCATGCATCTTTTTCTGATACAAACTTTAATTGATTTTGGATTTGTTTATGGTGTTTAACAATATTTCAGCTAAGTAGTTCGTTGCGGTCAGTTTTATTGGTGGAGGAATCCGAAGTATCCTGTAAATCCAACTACCATATGATAACGAACACGACGACCCCTTCAGCTAATTTTCAATTGTTCTCTTAAATCAACATTATCCATATAGAATGGGGGAAATACCACATCGTTGGAACAGTTCCAAATTCGTGTATGACGTAGATACCCTTAGCACAAGTACATGTGATCACTCACTCCGTCACTTCAATACAAAGAGGTGGGGTTAAACTAGTTCTGATTGGTCGTTGAATCTGTTCTTACCTTTTTTTTCCGGTGTATTTGTTTATAATATAAATACAATGTTGAGACTTTTCACTAGAGGTTCTCTTTCTTATTTAGATATATCAATGTTATAATGTCAAATAAAGAAATAAATATACAGTTGTTTGTATATTGTTAGAGAGCGTGCCTTACATATTTGTTGTTATAAATGCTTGCCATTTTTTAATGAATAAAATATCACAAGTGATTTGAATAAAGGTAGATCTACAGCAAAGGATTAAATTTGATGTTTTATATGATACTAAGTAACTATAAATTATATCACCTTTGTTCTATCAGCAAGTCCGTATTTCTCATTCGAGAACAATTAAGTATTTTTTATGAAACGATATGATGATGATGTCAGGTTTGTATCTGAAATGCTATTCCAACTTGAGTATTATTGCCGTTATCTGAAAGCCTCTACTGATTTTGAATGTGTCTTGGAAAATCCTTACTATAAATTTTTTTGACTTGGCTCTTTATCAAAACTAATATTTTAATTGTTTGGACCAACCTTATGCTGGAATGTGTATTTTGATATATTGGTACATTTACTGTGTTTGTCTGGACAACCTGTTTATTGTGGCTTTTGAATTGGATACCATTTCCTGCACAAAATATGAAAAACACTAACATCCAAATGGTCAACACAAATTGATTGATTCTACAAAACCCAAGCATTATGCATAGTGCAATTATAAAATGTTTTGTATACCAATGTTTGCCTTTTTGTTGATTTTCTTTGGGTCATTGCATTGTCTGCACTTCTTTGATATACGGCTTATGATTACACCTTTGGTGTCTTCTCTTGTCTTATGCACTATTTATAAACGTTGACATATTTTAATTTTGTCTATCAAAACTTTATAATGGGATATTAACCAAGATGATTTTAACGACATCATTGTACTAAACTTGATAGTCAATTAAAATGTCATCTTATGTACTGTAGAAAGTCTTAAAACCAATGAACAAAAAAAACACAGACAGCACAATAAAGTGCTTCCTAATATGTGTATGGGAATATCTTGACTTATCTGTACTTTTAAGGAAGTGATGGGCATTGGAATTTAGGGAAAACCCATTATTAAAGTTCATATGACACTGAAATACATTGTTGGGAAAGAACATTTATTGGCATCAGCTTTCCCTTAGGTGCACATAAACCTGAGATTGTTATTATACAAAGCAAAACGTAGATATCAAATTAAGTGCACACGACACGTTTCAGGAATAACCTTCATCATATACGCTCATAATCACAAGATTAGAAAAGTTCCCCATAATTACCACTGCTTGAGGGATAATAACCTTAGATTGAAAACCCAATCTTATTCTAGAAAAAAGATCTTTGAAATTTACATTATCAGAATGCTGGAGTTTTTGATTGACAGCATATTTGGGTTAAGTTGAAGTCATCCCTTCGAAATGTTACAGTCGCCACCATGACTTAGTTAATCGTTACGGAATATCTCTGTCACAAATAGCCACGTAAAGTTCTACTTGCCGTAAACACTTTCCGGTCCTTTCCTCATTCATTACTTATCACCGGGTTTGTAACTAGAATAACACGACGGGTGCCACTAATAGAGCAGGAACTGCTTATCCTTCCGGAGCACTTGAGTTCACCCCCCCCCCCCCCCCCCCCCGGAGTTTAGTGGAGTTCGTGTTTTTCGATCTTTAGTTTTATATGTAATGTTTTGTAGATCGTTGTTTGTCCTTTGGTCATTGTGTTGTCTGTTCGTCTTTAATTTACGTATTCTGATTATCCTGTTGGTATCTTGAAACTATTCTTGTTATCAACAACCGGTCGGCATGTTATGGGTACCAGTTGTGCTCCTCTTCCTGCCGACTTGTTCCTTATTTCAGATGATTTCACGCAGGAGCTTCGAAAGAAAAACGAAAAGAAGCTAGTCCGGCCAATTAACTTCACTAAATAATGTAAATTTACTCCAAATTTTAGGGATTTGTTTTGTTACTTCTTTACTGTAGTGTTTTGTGGACCTTTGTTTGTTTGTTGCTGTTTTGGGGGTTTTTATTCTTTTTTTTTTCTTTTTTTTTCTTTTAGACATTGTATTGTATGTCAGTGATTGATTTATCGCTTCTGATAATCACTTTGATTTCTTCAAGCTTTTCCTTAAAGTTACAATTTTTGTGCGCATAGTCAGAGGTTTCAGATGAACAAAAGCAAAAAACAAAAACAAACAAAACAGACAAGGACATAATAGAAAACACTTCATGGCGTAGTAGATTTATGATGAATATTGAAATGAGACGAAGAACTAAAGTGAAATTCCAGTGTTTTGGTTTATATGATTTCAAGGTTTTTCTTAAATATGTACTGTTCATCAGTGCGCAAATATTCACTTCAAGCTTCAGTCTCCTATCTATGGACGGAGTTGTGATATTTCAATGGTCACTTGATAAAACATGTACATGCTTTTCTATCCCATAAATTATGGTTGTCACGATATAGCTGCAAAATTGTGTCAAATGATAACCCACATTCAGTAGGCGAAAACTCTTTCATCGCGCACTCATTCTATTTGAACAAACAAATTGCTTTGATTGGATATTTGACTTTACCTACACAGTCGACGGCCGATAATGTAGCTTTTCTGGTACCTCGTTCACATGTTTTACCTGTTGAGCTTTTGTAAACTAGTTTGAATTACTCGTAAATCAGTTCATTTGATGTTGCCGGAAAACTATCAGCAAACAAAGGATAATTATATACATGTAGTTGTCTTATCTCATATAAGATATAGGTTCTAAGGGTTAATAGATTTTTCTGCAGGATAAAGGCAATACCGCTCAACTGTGGGGTAGGAGACGTTTCATAATCAACTTAGCGTATGAATTATACTCATTGTTGAAGATCATACTGTAATTGTGAAAAGTAGAACAGCAGTAGATGTGATATCCTTTTAGTTAAATGTAGAACAGCAGTAGATGTGATATCCTTTTAGTTAAATGTAGAACAGCAGTAGATGTGATATCCTTTTAGTTAAATGTAGAACAGCAGTAGATGTGATATCCTTTTAGTTAAATGTAGAACAGCAGTAGATGTGATATCCTTTTAGTTAAATGTAGAACAGCAGTAGATGTGATATCCTTTTAGTTAAATTTAGAACAGCAGTAGATGTGATATCCTTTTAGTTAAATGTAGAACAGCAGTAGATGTGATATCCTTTTAGTTAAATGTAGAACAGCAATAGATGTGATATCCTTTTAGTTAAATGTAGAACAGCAGTAGATGTGCTATCCTTTTAGTTAAATGTAGAACAGCAGTAGATGTGCTATCCTTTTAGTTTAATGTAGAACACCAGTAGATATGCTATGCTTTTAGTTTAATGTAGAACACCAGTAGATATGCTATCCTTTTAGTTAAATGTAGAACAGCAGTAGATGTGATATCCTTTTAGTTAAATGTAGAACAGCAGTAGATGTGATATCCTTTTAGTTAAATGTAGAACAGCAGTAGATGTGATATCCTTTTAGTTAAATGTAGAACAGCAGTAGATGTGCTATCCTTTTAGTTTAATGTAGAACACCAGTAGATATGCTATCCTTTTAGTTAAATGTAGAAAACCAGTAGATGTGCTATCCTTTTAGCTTAATGTAGAACAGCAGTAGATGTGCTATCCTTTTAGATTAATGTAGAACAACAGTAGATGTGCTATCCTTTTAGTTTAATGTAGAACAGCAGTAGATGTGCTATCCTTTTAGTTTAATGTAGAACAGCAGTAGATGTGCTATCCTTTTAGTTAAATGTAGAACAGCAGTAGATGTGCTATCCTTTTAGTTAAATGTAGAACAGCAGTAGATATGCTATCCTTTTAGTTAAATGTAGAACAGCAGTAGATATGCTATCCTTTTAGTTAAATGTAGAACAGCAGTAGCTGTGCTATCCTTTTAGTTTAATGTAGAACAGCAGTAGATGTGCTATCCTTTTAGTTAAATGTAGAACAGCAGTATATGTGATATCCTTTTAGTTTAATGTAGAACAGCAGTAGATGTGATATCCTTTTAGTTAAATGTAGAACAGCAGTAGATGTGCTATCCTTTTAGTTAAATGTAGAACAGCAGTAGATGTGATATCCTTTTAGTTAAATGTAGAACAGCAGTAGATGTGCTATCATGTTAGTTAAATATAGAACAGCAGTAGATGTGATATCCTTTTAGTTTAATGTAGAACAGCAGTAGATGTGCTATCCTTTTAGTTTAATGTAGAACACCAGTAGATGTGCTATCCTTTTAGTTAAATGTAGAACAGCAGTAGATGTGATATCCTTTTAGTTAAATGTAGAACAGCAGTAGATATGCTATCCTTTTAGTTAAATGTAGAACAGCAGTAGATGTGATATCCTTTTAGTTAAATGTAGAACAGCAGTAGATGTGATATCCTTTTAGTTTAATGTAGAACAGCAATAGATGTGATATCTTGTAAGTTAAATGTAGAACAGCAGTATATGTGATATCCTTTTAGTTAAATGTAGAACAGCAGTAGATGTGCTATCCTTTTAGTTAAATGTAGAACAGCAGTAGATGTGATATCCTTTTAGTTTAATGTAGAACAGCAGTAGATGTGCTATCCTTTTAGTTTAATGTAGAACAGCAGTAGATGTGCTATCCTTTTAGTTAAATGTAGAACAGCAGTAGATGTGATATCCTTTTAGTTAAATGTAGAACAGCAGTAGATGTGATATCCTTTTAGTTAAATGTAGAACTGCAGTAGATGCGCTATCCTTTTAGCTTAATGTAGAACAGCAGTAGATGTGCTATCCTTTTAGTTAAATGTAGAACAGCAGTAGATATGATATCCTTTTAGTTAAATGCAGAACAGCAGTAGATGTGCTATCCTTTTAGTTTAATGTAGAACAGCAGTAGATGCGCTATCCTTTTAGTTAAATGTAGAACAACAGTAGATGTGCTATCCTTTTAGTTAAATGTAGAACAGCAGTAGATGTGCTATCCTTTTAGTTAAATGTAGAACAGCAGTATATGTGATATCCTTTTAGTTTAATGTAGAACAGCAGTAGATGTGCTATCCTTTTAGTTAAATGTAGAACAGCAGTAGATGTGCTATCCTTTTAGTTAAATGTAGAACAGCAGTAGATGTGCTATCCTGTTTGTTAAATATAGAACAGCAGTAGATGTGATATCCTTTTAGTTTAATGTAGAACAGCAGTAGATGTGCTATTCTTTTAGTTTAATGTAGAACACCAGTAGATGTGCTATCCTTTTAGTTAAATGTAGAACAGCAGTAGATGTGATATCCTTTTAGTTAAATGTAGAACAGCAGTAGATGTGATATCCTTTTAGTTTAATGTAGAACACCAGTAGATGTGATATCCTTTTAGTTAAATGTAGAACAGCAGTAGATGTGATATCCTTTTAGTTAAATGTAGAACAGCAGTAGATGCGCTATCCTTTTAGTTAAATGTAGAACAGCAGTAGATGCGCTATCCTTTTAGTTAAATGTAGAACAGCAGTAGATGTGATATCCTTTTAGTTAAATGTAGAACAGCAGTAGATGTGCTATCCTTTTAGTTTAATGTAGAACAGCAGTAGATGTGCTATCCTTTTAGTTAAATGTAGAACAGCAGTAGATGTGATATCCTTTTAGTTAAATGTAGAACAGCAGTAGATGTGATATCCTTTTAGTTAAATGTAGAACTGCAGTAGATGCGCTATCCTTTTAGTTAAATGTAGAACAGCAGTAGATGTGATATCCTTTTAGTTAAATGTAGAACAGCAGTAGATGGGCTATCATTTTAGTTTAATGTAGAACAGCAGCAGATGTGATATCCTTTTAGTTTAATGTAGAACAGCAGTAGATGTGCTATCCTTTTAGTTAAATGTAGAACAGCAGTAGATGTGCTATCCTTTTAGCTTAATGTAGAACAGCAGTAGATGTGATATCCTTTTAGTTAAATGTAGAACAGCAGTTTATGTGCTATCCTTTTAGTTTAATGTAGAACAGCCAGCAATAGATGTGATATCCTGTTAGTTAAATGTAGAACAGCAGTAGATGTGATATCCTTTTAGTTTAATGTAGAACAGCAGTAGATGTGCTATCCTTTTAGTTTAATGTAGAACACCAGTAGATGTGCTATCCTTTTAGTTAAATGTTGAACAGCAGTAGATGTGCTATCCTTTTAGTTTAATGTAGAACAGCAGTAGATGTGATATTCTTTTAGTTTAATGTAGAACAGCAGTAGATGTGATATTCTTTTAGTTTAATGTAGAACAGCAGTAGATGTGCTATCCTTTTAGTTAAATGTAGAACAGCAGTAGATGTGATATTCTTTTAGTTTAATGTAGAACAGCAGTAGATGTGATATCCTTTTAGCTTAATGTAGAACAGCAGTAGATGTGCTATCCTTTTAGTTAAATGTAGAACAGCAGTAGATGTGCTATCCTTTTAGTTAAATGTAGAACAGCAGTAGATATGATATCCTTTTAGTTAAATGTAGAACAGCAGTAGATGTGCTATCCTTTTAGTTAAATGTAGAACAGCAGTAGATGTGCTATCCTTTTAGTTAAATATAGAACAGCAGTAGATATGATATCCTTTTAATTAAATGTAGAACAGCAGTAGATATGATATCCTTTTAGTTTAATGTAGAACAGCAGTAGATGCGCTATCCTTTTAGATAAATGTAGAACAGCAGTAGATGTGCTATCCTTTTAGTTAAATGTAGAACAGCAGTAGATGTGCTATCCTTTTAGCTTAATGTAGAACAGCAGTAGATGTGATATCCTTTTAGTTAAATGTAGAACAGCAGTAGATATGATATCCTTTTAGTTAAATGTAGAACAGCAGTAGATGTGCTATCCTTTTAGTTTAATGTAGAACAGCAGTAGATGCGCTATCCTTTTAGTTAAATGTAGAACAGCAGTAGATGTGCTATCCTTTTAGTTAAATGTAGAACAGCAGTAGATGTGATATCCTTTTAGTTAAATGTAGAACAGCAGTAGATGGGCTATCCTTTTAGTTAAATGTAGAACACCAGTAGATATGCTATCCTTTTAGTTAAATGTAGAACAGCAGTAGATATGCTATCCTTTTAGTTAAATGTAGAACAGCAGTAGATGTGCTATCCTTTTAGTTAAATGTAGAACAGCAGTAGATGTGATATCCTTTTAGTTAAATATAGAACAGCAGTAGATGTGATATCCTTTTAGTTAAATGTAGAACAGCAGTAGATGGGCTATCCTTTTAGTTAAATGTAGAACACCAGTAGATATGCTATCCTTTTAGTTAAATGTAGAACAGCAGTAGATATGCTATCCTTTTAGTTAAATGTAGAACAGCAGTAGATGTGCTATCCTTTTAGTTAAATGTAGAACAGCAGTAGATGTGATATCCTTTTAGTTAAATATAGAACAGCAGTAGATGTGATATCATTTTAGTTAAATGTAGAACAGCAGTAGATGCGCTATCCTTTTAGTTAAATGTAGAACAGCAGTAGATATGCTATCCTTTTAGTTAAATGTAGAACAGCAGTAGATGTGCTATCCTTTTAGTTGAATGTAGAACAGCAGTAGATGTGATATCCTTTTAGTTAAATTTAGAACAGCAGTAGATGTGATATCCTTTTAGTTAAATGTAGAACAGCAGTAGATATGCTATCCTTTTAGTTAAATGTAGAACAGCAGTAGATGTGATATCCTTTTAGTTAAATGTAGAACAGCAGTAGATATGATATCCTTTTAGTTAAATGTAGAACAGCAGTAGATGTGCTATCCTTTAAGTTTAATGTAGAACAGCAGTAGATGTGATATCCTTTTAGTTAAATGTAGAACAGCAGTAGATATGATATCCTTTTAGTTAAATGTAGAACAGCAGTAGATGTGATATCCTTTTAGTTAAATGTAGAACAGCAGTAGATGTGATATCCGTTTAGTTAAATGTAGAACAGCAGTAGATGTGCTATCCTTTTAGTTAAATGTAGAACAGCAGTAGATGTGCTATCCTTTTAGTTAAATGTAGAACAGCAGTAGATATGCTATCCTTTTATTAAATGTAGAACAGCAGTAGATGTGATATCCTTTTAGTTAAATGTAGAACAGCAGTAGATGTGCTATCCTTTTAGTTAAATGTAGAACAGCAGTAGATGCGCTATCCTTTTAGTTAAATGTAGAACAGCAGTAGATATGCTATCCTTTTAGTTAAATGTAGAACAGCAGTAGATGTGCTATCCTTTTAGTTGAATGTAGAACAGCAGTAGATGTGATATCCTTTTAGTTAAATGTAGAACAGCAGTAGATGTGATATCCTTTTAGTTAAATGTAGAACAGCAGTAGATATGCTATCCTTTTAGTTTAATGTAGAACAGCAGTAGATGTGATATCCTTTTAGTTAAATGTAGAACAGCAGTAGATATGATATCCTTTTAGTTAAATGTAGAACAGCAGTAGATGTGCTATCCTTTTAGTTTAATGTAGAACAGCAATAGATGTGATATCCTTTTAGTTAAATGTAGAACAGCAGTAGATATGATATCCTTTTAGTTAAATGTAGAACAGCAGTAGATATGCTATCCTTTTAGTTAAATGTAGAACAGCAGTAGATATGATATCCTTTTAGTTAAATGTAGAACAGCAGTAGATATGCTATCCTTTTAGTTAAATGTAGAACAGCAGTAGATATGCTATCCTTTTAGTTAAATGTAGAACAGCAGTAGATGTGATATCCTTTTAGTTAAATGTAGAACAGCAGTAGATGTGATATCCTTTTAGTTAAATGTAGAACAGCAGTAGATATGCTATCCTTTTAGTTTAATGTAGAACAGCAGTAGATATGCTATCCTTTTAGTTAAATGTAGAACAGCAGTAGATGTGCTATCCTTTTAGTTAAATGTAGAACAGCAGTAGATATGCTATCCTTTTAGTTAAATGTAGAACAGCAGTAGATGTGCTATCCTTTTAGTTGAATGTAGAACAGCAGTAGATGTGATATCCTTTTAGTTAAATGTAGAACAGCAGTAGATGTGATATCCTTTTAGTTAAATGTAGAACAGCAGTAGATATGCTATCCTTTTAGTTTAATGTAGAACAGCAGTAGATGTGATATCCTTTTAGTTAAATGTAGAACAGCAGTAGATATGATATCCTTTTAGTTAAATGTAGAACAGCAGTAGATGTGCTATCCTTTTAGTTTAATGTAGAACAGCAATAGATGTGATATCCTTTTAGTTAAATGTAGAACAGCAGTAGATATGATATCCTTTTAGTTAAATGTAGAACAGCAGTAGATATGCTATCCTTTTAGTTAAATGTAGAACAGCAGTAGATATGATATCCTTTTAGTTAAATGTAGAACAGCAGTAGATATGCTATCCTTTTAGTTAAATGTAGAACAGCAGTAGATATGCTATCCTTTTAGTTAAATGTAGAACAGCAGTAGATGTGATATCCTTTTAGTTAAATGTAGAACAGCAGTAGATGTGATATCCTTTTAGTTAAATGTAGAACAGCAGTAGATATGCTATCCTTTTAGTTTAATGTAGAACAGCAGTAGATATGCTATCCTTTTAGTTAAATGTAGAACAGCAGTAGATGTGCTATCCTTTTAGTTAAATGTAGAACAGCAGTAGATGTGATATCCTTTTAGTTAAATGTAGAACAGCAGTAGATGCGCTATCCTTTTAGTTAAATGTAGAACAGCAGTAGATATGATATCCTTTTAGTTAAATGTAGAACAGCAGTAGATGTGCTATCCTTTTAGTTAAATGTAGAACAGCAGTAGATGTGATATCCTTTTAGTTAAATGTAGAACAGCAGTAGATGTGATATCCTTTTAGTTAAATGTAGAACAGCAGTAGATATGCTATCCTTTTAGTTAAATGTAGAACAGCAGTAGATGTGATATTCTTTTAGTTAAATGTAGAACAGCAGTAGATGTGCTATCCTTTTAGTTAAATGTAGAACAGCAGTAGATGTGATATGCTTTTAGTTAAATGTAGAACAGCAGTAGATATGCTATCCTTTTAGTTTAATGTAGAACAGCAGTAGATATGCTATCCTTTTAGTTAAATGTAGAACAGCAGTAGATATGATATCACTTTAGTTAAATGTAGAACAGCAGTAGATATGCTATCCTTTTAGTTTAATGTAGAACAGCAGTAGATGTGATATCCTGTTAGTTAGATGTAGAACAGCAGTAGATGTGCTATCCTTTTAGTTTAATTTGCTCTAGGTGTAATGTTGGATAGTCTCTTATCTTTATTTACATCTATATCTTTTCTTACTAAGTGTCTTTCAAATACAAAGTGTATGTGTATTCGGCGCAAACCTAAGAACAGGTTCGATAAGTATCGCCTTTCTCAAAGCTGCTTAGACTCAAGCACATAAATAAACGTTAGAGAAAACCAGAGGACAATCAGTAATGAACAATCAAGAGATACTGGCACCATTGGGAACACAAGACACAGAACGAACACAAACAAAACTAATAAAGCCCAACACAACACCAAAAAGTAAAACACCAAAAACTGAAAAGATTAGCAACACTGATCACACCAAAAACCTAGGAGTGAACCCAGGTGGTGCTCGAGAAGGGTAAGTAGTTCCTGCTTCTTACAACCTAGGAGTGAACCCAGGTGGTGCTCGAGAAGGGTAAGTAGTTCCTGCTTCTTATAACCTAGGAGTGAACCCAGGTGGTGCTCGAGAAGGGTAAGTAGTTCCTGCTTCTTACAACCTAGGAGTGAACCCAGGTGGTGTTCGAGAAGGGTAAGTAGTTCCTGCTTCTTATAACCTAGGAGTGAACCAAGGTGGTGCTCGAGAAGGGTAAGTAGTTCCTGCTTCTTATAACCTAGGAGTGAACCCAGGTGGTGCTCGAGAAGGGTAAGTAGTTCCTGCTTCTTATAGGACATCGGTCAATTCCGGTAAATGTCTTGACATTGAGAGAGGAAAGACAAAAATCAATGTAAAAGGGAAAAGAAAATAATGTATTTTCAGAATATTACACTAATATTGTATATCTAGGTTACATTGTTACATTGCTTCACTGCTAGTTTTATTTGTCTTGGTAGTTTATGCAAACATGTACCGTCTTATATATATATATATATGTCTGATCAAAATGTTTAAATGTCAAAACACACGTAAATCAAGTGTTCAATCTGTTGTTTATGGTACAAAGTTAAATAATATCGCACGGAGAAGAATTAATTAACCCTTTCAATTGATAATGTACTGATTTATTACATGTACATTTTTAATTGTATTTTAGTATTGTCACGTACGGTAATATATCATAGCGCATATGTTATCACCAGGCTTTCAAATTTAATGTAAAATTATTTCAACTGTACTACAATAATCTATGATATATGTTATATTTAAAGGAAATGGTGTTGTGTCTAGTTTATGCTATGCCATACCACAAATTATTTATATATATATATAAAATGAGGCCCGGGTGGCTCAATGAGTTAGGTAGTTGGATTACCTAACAATTCATACAAGCCTATCACCAATACGGCGTGGGTTCGCGCCCGGCTTTGTAAATTACAAAATATGGTGCACTCGACTCGCAGCCGTAAGTGATAAAGCTTACCAGTTGTTTGCCTATATGGTCGGTGGTTCTCTCCGGGTACTCCGGCTTCTTCCACCACTAAAACTGGTCGCCATGATATAGCTGAAATATTGCTGAAAGTGGCGTTAAACACCAAAAATCAAAAAAATCATATATATAAAATGAAAAACATAAAATACCACACTGACAAAAGAGTTAAATATTATTATAGAAAAATTGTAGAACCAGAGGCAAAATCTTTAACCTTTAACCTTTAACAGATATCTACCTAACTGCTCACTTTATTGGCTTGGTACATGCATTTCTATAAAACATGGCGGGATTAAGCTAGTTTTACGGACCCAATCTTCTGACGTTACGCGCGCTATTGGTGATACTTTAACTAAATAGAACATAAAATAAGTCAAACCAATGTAGATTTTTTTTAGATTGATGGATTTTTATTTCCAATACATGCTTGTATAGGGAATTATACGAATATTTGCTTTATTATATTAGATTAGGTTTATTTTTGCTTTTGAAAACGAATTTATTGGAAGAAAACGTCGTTAACACACAATGTTCTCATGTAACGCGTTACAAAATATCCGGATGTCTTTTACATTTTTCTCAGTAAAAACCTAAAAATACGTTTTTCGGACCATTTTTTTTGTGGGACCGGAAGCAGAGTCAGCGTGTTCTATGACCCCATTAACGATTTCTGATTAAAGCAATGCTTGACGTAAAAAAAACCCACGAAGAATAAAACTTTACACATTCAAAACTATATTTTTCGCTCATATTTCGTGCTAAATCCAAATAACCAAAAATGTTCATTTTCAGTGGCAGAAAATGAACTTAACAAACTTGATTTCGGATAAAAATTACGATTTCTACGTAAAATTGTAGAAGGTTACCAAATTTGTCCAGTAAACGTTTTTTCTTATCGACGGCAAAATAACGTCGCGCTACTTTTATATTTTTCTATAGTTTTCTATTAAAATTAAAACAAATAAACAACAACTAAAAAAAGCGAAGCTAAAAACAAACAAATGATATCAAAACATGAAAAACAACAAACAAAAGAAATAATAACGATGTGTTTCCGCTTACTCAAGCGACCCTAATTAAAAATGAATTCATGACCTTAATTTTTGTGTGTGTCATTTTTGAACAAGCATTGCAAAAAAGAATGTGTGCATTGTAGAAACTATAATTATATAATAGTAAAAAAAAATCGTGAAATATATAAATATGAAAATTAAAAATGTGAACTGAATTATTTTAATTATAATTTCACTAGATTATACATAAGATATTACGAGAAATTTTCAAGAATACAACGTATACAATCAATCAATAAACAAACAGAATATGATAATCTCGTTTTAGAGCAAGATATACTTTCAAAGAAAAAATGATAAAGTACAGTCACATAACATAAACAATAAATAAATACAAAAAGGGAATAAAAACGAAATAAATAAGCAAACAAACAGACATTGAAATAAACACCTAAAGGAAAACACCAACAACACATATATATACAAGCAAGCCAAAATAAAATAAAAATCAATAAAAACAAAAAGTGAAATTCCGAAATAAAGAACAATACATCAAAACACACCCACACCACCTCCATCCTAACCAAACCCAAGTTATGCACACACAAATAAGGAAGAAAAAAATGAAAAAGAAGACGCGAAACGTTCTTTTCAATGTTAATTATGTGTAACGTCAAGTGTCACCAACATCGCGCGTAACGTCTCAGATCCGAATGTGAATCAAAACATGTCAATTTATGGAAAAAAAAAGGTTATGGTCAATAATTTCACTAATATCGACAAATTGAACAACCACATATATACAACAAAATGATAAACAAAACATACCACACCGTCGCGGAACAGTTCCAGAATCTAATGTAAAAATCGAAATTCCTAATACACGTTTTCTTGACTTATCTCTTTTCTGGCTTGGTACAGGCATATCAATAAAAAGTGGTAGCGTTAAGCTAGATTTATGGGTCCAAACTTCCCCTCTTTAGTGGGCTATTAAAATAATTTATTGTGCAATTTGTTTGGCAGGGTGAAATCTTATTTTATCATTTAGAAGTCACTGATTGTTCATATAGACTTAGATCATCATATTTCTAATGGTGGGGTAAACGTGACGACTAAAGTATTAAGGAAGTATAACAATTCGTCTACATGCCCACAACATGTTAGCTAAAATATAAAAAACATACTTATGTAATGACATGGTTTTTGTGGTTATTGGTTGCAAAAAATTAATACGTTCTGTGGTTTCATGCAAAGTTATGGGTGAAATACTAAACAGAGATGATGAATAATTCCCTCAATATCAGCATAACGAACCATCACTCTTGAAATTATTGAACATAAAAAAGCACGACATATGGCATTGGAAATCCAGATCCTGGCACAAAAATGTGGCGAAGTTAAACTCTATATTAACTGGATCCCAACCCTCTCTCTATATTAAATAACTCACTATTAATTGTATGCCAACCCTCTCTCTATATTAATTGGATGCCAACCCTCTCTCTCTATTAACTAGATGCCAACCCTCTCTCTATATTAACTAACTCACTATTGATTGGATGCCAACCCTCTCTCTATATTAATTGGATGCCAACCCTCTCTCTCTATTAACTAGATCCCAGCCCTCTCTCTATATTAACTAACTCACTATTAATTGGATGTCAACCCTCTCTCTATATTAACTAACTCACTATTGATTGGATGCCAACCCTCTCTCTATATTAATTGGATGCCAACCCTCTCTCTCTATTAACTAGATCCCAACCCTCTCTCTATATTAACTAACTCACTATTAATTGGATGCCAACCCTATCTCTATATTAACTGGATCCCAACCCTCTCTCTATATTAACTGGATCCCAACCCTCTCTCTATATTAACTAACTCACTATTAATTGGATGCTAATCCTCTCTCTATATTAATTGGATCCCAACCCTCTCTCTATATTAACTAACTCACTATTAATTGGATGCCAACCCTCTCTCTATATTAATTGGATGCCAACCCTCTCTCTCTATTAACTAGATCCCAACCATCTCTCTATATTAACTAACTCACTATTAATTGGATGCCAACCCTCTCTCTATATCAATTGGATGCCAACCCTCTTTCTATATTAATTGGATCCCAACCATCTCTCTATATTAACTAACTCACTATTAATTGGATGCTAATCCTCTCTCTATATTAATTGGATCCCATCCCTCTCTCTATATTAACTAACTCACTATTAATTGGATGCCAACCCTCTCTCTATATTAATTGGATGCCAACCCTCTCTCTCTATTAACTAGATCCCAACCATCTCTCTATATTAACTAACTCACTATTAATTGGATGCCAACCCTCTCTCTATATTAATTGGATGCCAACCCTCTTTCTATATTAATTGGATGCCAACCCTCTCTCTATATTAACTAACTCACTGATCCCAACCCTCTCTATATTAATTGGATCCCAACCCTCTCTCTCTATATTAACTAACTCACTATTACATAGACTTTATTATGGTATTGTTGATCAAATTGTATAATGGAGGCCATGTTGACACTTGTTAAATTATTGATATATTTAGTATTAGCTTCATGAAATATCGAATAAGACATGTAAAGAAAAACAATTAATCTCTCTCAATTAAAACAGCTCGTCTCCCTCACAGAACACGTACAGAATAAATTAATCAGTATGATGCTTTAATTGTTTGTCTTGTTAAGGTAAATCATAAACGCACACACGACTAATTGAATTAAAATAAATAATTACGGAAGTCTTTTATTTGAATACGGAATGTCCCCTTTGGATTGGATAAGGGGGTGTTCAATTTACATGAATGTATAAATACAAATAAGACACTAGACTTATTCTAAATCACAATCTCTACATTTGCTGCCACAGTGATACCATCTTGGTTCTGATATTCAATTTGATTTAATATTAACATATATTTACTGACAGACAGATTTTCTCATTTATAACCAACCATTTTTGTAAAACTGGAGAGATTTATGACTTTTATAAATTGATGATTCACATTAAAAGACGAATTAGATCAGATAAGTTTTTGCTGTTCAAGGGAAAAGATGCCTGTCTATCTTCTTATATTTGGATATTTTACTTGTGTTATTGCTTCTTCGGAATTTAATTTCGGTAAGACAGTTAATTAGTTGCCTATTGTTTTTCATTTTTTCGTTTTTTATCTAATTTTTTATTTCATTTTATTATTTTCTTATTATTATTATTTTTATTGTTTTTTTATTATTATTTTTATTATTTTATTTTATTTATTTTCTTTTAATTTATTTTTTAATTTTTTTTTGTGATTATTTTCACAATATGGAAGAAATGCTGCATGCAAAAGATGCTTTATGAAAAGCTTTTTTCTCTTCAATGAAGATATATAAGTTTTTCTAATCGTTTTTATAAAATGTAAAGGGTGTATATTTAAAAAGCAATTTCTGACAAAACATTTTATTTGCAAATTTGCTTTCAAATCATGTTAAATTTTTCTTACGTTTTTCTTACGTGAAAACTACTTCACATTTAATGCCAGTTACCTTCTCTTGTTTTTAATTTTACATTTACATATTTGGACACAGTTGCTTATATATGTTGTTAAATAAACGTGATCGAATCGGAATTCAAGATCAGAAAATACAATGACTAAAAGAAAAAGGACAAGAAAACAAACAACGGTCGACACAGAAAACTGAAAATTGAGCAACATCACAACAACAGGAAGTAAACACGACGGGTGCCACTATTGGAGCAGGAACTGCTTAGCTTTCCGGATCATCTGAGTTCACCCCGGTGTTTAGTGGGGTTCGTGTCACTCGATCTTTACTTTTATGTGTATGTTTTGTAGATCGTTGTTTGTCCTTTTGTCCTTTTTCTTTTGGTTACTGTGTTTTTTTTGTGGATTTATGGATTCTGATTACCCCTTTGGTATCTTTAAACTCTTCTGAAGAAGGGTTTGTGAGTGATCGTTGTAATTCCAGCATCAGTTCTATTGTTGTGGGTTTTTTTTATCTTTATGTTTGTTTGTTCTATTTACTTGAAATTCTCTTCAATCTTAGGATGGATTATGGGATAATAGGTTATTATTATATATATTTATTATTGAAGTTTACAGTTCCTATAAACGTCATTTATTTAAACGAGGGTCAGTCACCCTCAGACATAGGTAATCTTAGCTGATATCATTATTCTGTTTGCTTTATCTGCCCTCAAAGACTTTTAAATTAATTACATTACCAATCTTTTGACCTTGAGCGTGACCTGTTGAAGGTTATTCTAGAAAGACTGCCATTCATGCTAAATTAGATATCTACATTTGTATTAACGCCACTTTCTACAGCATTTCAGTTATTCTGATTGACCCTTTGGTATCTTTAAACTCTTCTTATATCACTTAAATTCGTGAGAATAACATGAATACCCTGAGAAACCAATTATGTCACTCGTAAATGAAAACTGTATTACATAAAACACTTCTCCATTGGCCCATGAATACGAGGTCGGAATGTGATGGTGGCAGACATTTATTGCAAAAGTAGATGCGATTGAGTCCACGGTGGTTTCTTTAGACAAAGGCTCGTATTATCTAGTGAAATATGTTGATAATAGAAAACATTAGATGCCATTTATTGGATATCAGACATCTACTTAATTATATTTAAATATGCATAATTACATTAACCAATGCCTATACCAATTGTACTGACACATTTTGAATTCAAGCATAATTATTCATGAAGCTAAAAGTCTTGATATAATATAATGCAATATGTATTTCTCCAATGTCATCCATTTGTTTTCATATAGTTTTTTCCACAAGTTTAGTTACTAAGCTAGTTCTACTGAGTTGTGCATCATGTACATGACGTTGTGGCATTTTATGCAACAAAAACGTGAATATCTAATTTCATGAGCAAGGTGCTTTTCTATTATAACCTTCATCAGATACGTTCATGGTCGAAAGGTGGGAAAACGAAATGACTTAATTGTGCTTGGCAGAAAGTAAACCTAAGGAACTAGACAATATACCCAAAATCGGCTAAGGTCGCCAATACCTGAGGGAGGATAATCTTAATTTCAATAATAATTTCAATTTCTCATATATGGGATTTTGGGTCTTTATCGCGAATTTTCGAAGTAAAATCAGAAAATAGCGCTGTCCAGGAAAATGCCATACATGTGCACGGAACAGAAAAAATTGTCCATCTGGAACATCTCGCTCTTAACGTCATGATGTTTATTACAGTGCATGTTGTCCAAATGCTTGTTGTTTTCAGTTTTGTCTAGATACCATCTATTTTTCGTTGATATATCTTCTGACTAGCTACTCTGTATTGCTTTTATATATAGTAATAAAATTGTTCCACGCACTAAACTTGTATTAGTATTTTTGCTTTATTTCAAAATTTGACAATAAATTAAGATTTTATAAAAAAAATATAAAAAGTACGCTCAGTCAAAAGATTTGAAAGCCAAATAATTTAAAAGTTTTGGAGAATAAGCAAATCAAAAGGCCTAAACAGGATAGCCAAATAATAATAAGAATTAAGAATGTATGGAAATATAATTAACTGCGAACGTTTACATTCAATTAAAGAAATGAAGAATGGTATAATCGTGCTAAATAATCGTTGGAAATAAAACCGAATGGGCAATCAAGAATGGACAATCGTGAGACACTGGCATCATTGAGCACACAAGACACAGGACAAAGACAAACAAAACACAAAAAACACAATACAACACAGACAAATAAAAAATGAGAAACATGGAGCTCAACTAAAATCCGGGGTGAAGGCAGGTGCTCGCGAAGCTAAGCAATGCTCATGTGTTGTGTACACAGAAGCAGTGGTCCTATATTGCATGAAGTTCCATGAATGATGCTGTAATTATTGAATGTTTATTCTAGCTATATTATCAAAGCAATTCTTCTCTGTTACTATCGTGCTAAAGAATATTTCAAGAATTATTTAATAAAGATCACATATATAATTTAGATTACACAATAACCTTTATCAGATATGCTCAAAGTCAAAAAATAAAAGATATCAAATAACCTTCATCGGGTACTCTCAAAATCGAAAGATTGGAAAGCCAAATAATTTAAAGTTTTGGGATCAATAAAACCAAAGGGCTTAAACATGATAGTCAAAATCAGCTAAGGTCACCTGTGTCTGATGGAAGTGAACCTTAGGCTAAGGTCACCTATGTCTGAGGGAGATGAACCTTAGGCTAAGTTCACCTATAACTGAGGGAAGAGAACTTTAGTTTGATTAATAATTACATTATTTAGGAATTGTAAATTTCAGTAATAAATATATCGTATCCAATAAACCATGTCAGTGCCGAAGCACTGGCTACTGGGCGGATACCCATGGGGACTAATAGTCCATCAGCAGATGTATCGACCCGGTACAAATGCATAGTAAGCAAGAAAATACAAGGACCTAAGCATGAACTGTAAATTTAAAACATAATTATTTCTAATACACCGTGTCAAACTGAATGGTAAAATTTAATATTAATTTTTCAGGTTTAGGAAAGCATCATGGATTAGCTCTAGTTACACATATCCAGACCAGCAGCAACAATAACCTTGAGATTGGCATGCCTAGAAATATAGACCTCCAATTAGACCTCCTAACAGACAAAGAGGGGCCTTTCAGTTTGCATCTTGTTAGGAACATAGGGGGACTAGAATTCAAACCCGTGTACGTCATCAGGGAAAATTCTGATGGATTACCCAGTTTGGTGAAGGAAGATATATCCATTGAACAGGTAACTATCATTACCCAATAAACTTTTTTTTTATATATGAAGAGTTTGAAGATACCAAAGGGGTAGTCAGAATCCGTAAATCGAAGGACAGACAACATAATGGCCAAAAGAAAAAGTACAAAAGGACACACTATGATCTACAAAGCATGCACATAACGCTAAAGATCAAGTAATACGAACCCCCCTAAAACCCGGGATGAAGTCTGGTGCTCCGGAAGGGTAAGCAGTTCCTGCTCTACTAGTGCCACCCGTCATTTTTGGAATGCGTCTGTCTACTTGTTAATTTCTTGGAGGCTTTGCATTTTTTATTACGAAATATCTGTGCCATAAATTATCATGGATATGTTCTGTTTGTCGTAATCACAATCCGGGCCTTTCCTCATTCATTACTTATCACCGAGTTTGTAGCAAGAGAACAATGACGGGTGCCACAAGTGAAACATGAACTGCCTACTTTCCCGGAGCACCTGAGTTCATCCCCACATTTTTAGTGGGGTTCGTGTTACTCGATCTTTAGTTTTATGTGTATGTTTTGTAGATCGGTGTTTGTCCTTTTTCCCTTGGTCATTGTGTTGTCTATATCTTTCTTCGATTTACGGATTCTGGTTACTCTTTTGATATCTTCAAACTCTTCTTGTAACAAGAGAAAGATGACGGCTGCCACACGTAGAGCAGGAATTGTTCACCCTTCTGGAGCACCTGAGTTCACCCCCGAGTTTTTATTGTGGTTCGTGTGCTCAATCCTTAGTATTCTGTGTAGTGTTTTGTGGATAATTACTTTGTCCTTTTATTCTTTTGATCATTGTATTATCTGTTCTTTGATTGACGACATCTCATTACCCCCTTGGAATCTTTAAACTTTCCTTATTGAAAATGATATGAAGTAGAGAGTAGAATTTTCAAATAAATTTTGAATAAAAATGAACTGCATCAACTCAAATCTCAAAATGGATATTAAAATATAATTTCAATCCATATTTAAACGTAAAATGTCAATCATATTTTTAATTATGATAATTAATTATCACGTGTGCTATATTATTTTTTAAATTAAATTCTATATGAAGACATATACATTGATTGATGTTCAAATTATGGACAAAATGTGCATTTTAAATGAATATATGACCATTGAATTGACGATCCATCAATGAAAATACTTAAAATCAAAGAACAGCTCGAGTTATTTATTACACAGTACTGAAATATAGGACACGTTGTATCCTATTAACTTGAGATAATGCAGGCCAAATAGTACTTTGCCCGGGAGCTTCATTTGAAAATGTGCATATCTCACGGAAATAGGGAAATGCTGTATTTCATTCGCATAGAATTAAATAACAAATACATGCTCTAACTTTCCTTTAAGTTTTGCTTTGTGTTGTTTTTGTTTTGTTTTTATTTTGTATTATTTTTTTTATTTATTTATTTTATTATTTATCTATTTTTTTTTTATGTTTTGTTTTGTTTTGCTTTGTTGTTTTTGTTTTTGTTTATTCTTTGAATTGTTTGTGTTTTTTGTGCTTTGTTTTGTTTCTGTTTCTGTTTCTACTTTTATATACGAGTTCGTATATGACTCACTGCGTTCTGCTTTGTGTATTTAAAACAAAAATACCATTATTGTACACACATTCTTGTGTAAAGAGATAGGCATAAATATTTATTAAACAAACAATTTTAAAAGTAAAACATTTATTCAGGACACACACATCATATTTTTATTTCTTCTACGAAATACATCCCAACACATAAAGGTTTTAAACAAATCTCTCAGTACCATTGGCTATTTTTAGTTCGTATCGAAATATAGCTTACATTAATACAATTATATGTTCGAACCATATACTAATGTGAAAATATTTTTTGATAGTTTGTTATATAGAATGTCGGGTTATATGTGACTGACTGATACTTCCCTTGTTGAAATTTTATATTTACCCCTACAAATGTCAGGTGGTGGTCTTATTAAAACAGGAACTTCTTACCCATCGCGAACACCTGGCTTCCCCCTCATCTTTTTATGAGGCCTGTGTTGCTAATTTTTTCTTAGCTTTATGTGTTGTATATTTTGTTTTGTTTGTCTTTGTTCCTGTGCTCAGTATTTGTCTTGTCTTTGAATTGTCCATTCTTAATTTACTCTTTTCTCTGTAATGTTTATTTACATCAATATAATGACATTTTGGTATTTTTTCACTTTAGAATATAGGGTTATACCAGTGTGATGATACCCTAGCATCATTTACTGTAGCATGTGAAGGCCTAGAATTTGGGATTTGTAAACCTTTAGTTGTAAGTTGTAGTGTGTTTTTATATGATTTCTCCATTTGACCAAATTAAATTATAACTTAAAATTAATTATGGAAAGGGGGAATGTGGGTGTAATTTATTTTGGTAAATGAATATAATTGATCATTATATATCTGGGGTTTTTTCTATTATGAAAATATACCACGATTGACAGAACTACGCATTCACTTCCGAGTATGCACAGCACGTGAGTGCGATAAAAGAGTAAATAAATCACGAGTGACATATAATTTTTAAAATATAAATTACAAATTTGTTATCCTGTTTATTACATAGACATGTATATTCTGTTTTACACAATTTATTTTTACAAAACACACATTGAAAACAAAGTGCACTTTATTTTATCTTTTTTTTTTATAGATGGCGCACAACAATATCTGTTAGCGATAACGTTGAAAACAAACATTTTGACGTTACTTTCAGAAGTTGTCAGTTTTAATTCACTGAGATATGATGGTATTTCATCGACATCTATATAATAATTAGACATATCTGCTGTATTTCATTTTTGTAAAAAATAAAATCGCCACAAATAAGATATTTGTAATTAAAAACCTCAGACATGAGTAAGCTTAGAAGATTTAGACTATCTTGTTCATGTAATTTGGTTTCCTTGCTCCCAATGACTTCTAAATAATTTTGCTTTTCCATCTTTTGACTGTAAGCATACTTGATGAGAGTATTCCAGAAACACCTCGTGCACACTAAATTTGATATCTACGTTTTTATCAGACGTTTGTAAATAACTTTGGAATTGTTTTTATTTGTTGTTGTAATTTATATATATTAATTGCAGTTTGGATCAATCAATTTGAACGGTAAAGAGTTCGACATGAAACCAGGTGTAGAAACAAGAACGTCCCCACTTAGTAAACATTCTTTATATAATGTATACAACAGGAAGACACCAGACAAGGAGGGCAAGACCTGTATTACTGGAGGTAAGGCATATTTGATTGTAATAAAAAATATAGGGCAATTATGAAAAGAACGTTCAAATAGTGATGATCAACAACTTCAAGATCAACAAAACAAACAATCACCTCTCACCTCAACTCACTGAACATTAAAAAAAAAAGACCACGACATATGACGTTGGAAATCCAGGTCCTGGCTTGGGACACGCATAAAAGTGTGGCGGGTTTTAACCGTTTAATGTCCATATTTTTATAAGCAAAATTTAATAATCTGTGTTTCTGTGAGCACTTTATTATTGCCGAAGAGCTAATATCCATAATGACAATACAAGATAAGAAATCGCGATAAAATATATTGCCTATAGTGAAAATGCCAATGTTTATTAAAATAAAATGTAAAGGAATGTGAACAAACAGTATTTCCATAGTTTCTCATTACTTAACACGGTCATATTAGAAACAGGCAAACTGCTTATCCTTCGTTGGCACCTCCGTTCATCCCTGGCTGTTTGGTGGTGTCCGTGTTGCTCATCTTTATCACATAGTGTTGTATCGAATACACTTCACCATTAGTGGGATTCGAGCACACAACTTCAAAGGTGAACGGCACTGATTATATGGGTAGTTGTAAATCCAACTACCATACGATCACGACCACGACGACAGTGCTTTGTTTGTCCTCATTCCGTGTCTTGTGTCCAATGTCCTCTATGTGTCTAGATTGTTCATTATGGATTTCTGTTTTCTCTAATGTTTATTTTATTGTCAGCATTGATGCTTCAAACAGAAACAAGCCAGACGCTGACGGAACTACTGTTTTCTAGAGATATACTATAACATGTTTACATTGATCGTAATGATACCATGGTAGATATCTAATACACATTTATCTCTTCTTTTCTAGAAAATCAGGAGATTGCTGCTATATCAACAGCATTTCAAAAGCGGGAAAAAGAGATAGATTTCGAAGGATATGCGATGAGAAATACGTTTCGTTTTGCTCATGCTGGGTCCCCACGCTTCCATCAACACCCAACCTTTAGACACAGACCTAGTGGACCATCTGGTTCGTCTAACACTTATGCTGTTGGACTTCTCATTCTTGTTGATGATATTATATATAAAAGGTAAAACCTTATATTACTTGTAGATGTGGTGTCTTAATTGCATCATATCAGTAAGGGGGTATGGTTGGACTATATACCTAGTTTAACCCCGACACTTTTTTAGTGTCTGAACCAAGCCAAGAGAGTGAACGACCAGGGTTGCGTTCAGCATCGTAGCTGCTAGGTTGAGCTACGTAGAAAAATCCTATTGAACGGAAAGCTAGCCTAGCCGCTACATAGCTCTAGCTAGCTTAAAAAATGTCTGCTAGCTTTTGAATCCAAGATGGCGGCTAAAACTAAATTTAATTTCGTAAGGTAAAAATAGTGGCATTGCAGGAAGTGGTAACGCTTTTGATACGGGTGATAATTTATTAAGGTAACTGGACAAATACGATTAGCTAAAATGTTCCAAGAAATTATTCTATATCATTGGCGTCATATTTGTTAGCACTGCTACGTAGCTAATCGTTCAATAACGTCATGGCTAGTTTACCTAGCAGCTGCTACGATATTGAACGCAACCCAGGTATATGTGTGTTAGTGGTATTGATTTTGCTTCTGTTTTTACAATTTTCCGATTGTATTTTTGAAATGTTCTGACGGTTTGGTATTTTTTTTAAACGTTCTGACGGTTTGGTATTTTTTTTAAATGTTCTGACGGTTTGGAATTTTTTTTAAATGTTCTGACGGTTTGATATTTTTTTTAAATGTTCTGACGGTTTGGTATTTTTTTTAAATGTTCTGACGGTTTGATATCTTTTTTAATGTTCTGATGGTTTGGTATTTTCCCCAACATTTTATTGAAAAATTGAATAATTCAAAGCCTTAAAACGTGATAATTTGATATTTTGTGAGTATAAATGGTTGTAAAACCATTGGTTACCGATTATTAAAGGAAGGAAACCAAATATGTGGAATAAACTAGATCCAGTTCAATAGAACTAAAACCAAAATGTGGAGCAGCGTGGACTCAAATACAGATAAAGGGACTGTAATTGAAATGTCGTACCCATCAACTATAATTTCAAATATCTGTCCTCTTTATTATTTTTGTGAATTGTTTTATTTTTGTAATTATTGTTTTATAGGTTCTATGGATTGAGCAAAGGATATACACATTTTGAAAAAGACTTCGACGCCAAGACATTGATACGCCAATATTACGCACATACCGTGAACGCTGTAAGTTTCTTTCTTTCATTTACTTAGGGGCAAATTTAAGTTACTCTTTATTGAATATGTTCTGAAGTTAAAATTCTCTTTCACAAGTATTAAAAACGTACCTATCTAATTTAGTGCGCGCGATGCGCATCTGGAATAATATTCATCCATCCGGAACGTGTACACGTGTTGACATATATTTAATTATATCCCAATAACAAAAGAGAAAACAGATGAAGGCTCAGCTGAAAAATCTGTTTTTGGCAAATACTTCAATAATATTGATTAGAAATTGTTAAGAGAACTTCAATAATATATTAATAATATGTGATGTACGACTTACACGATGTGTTTATTTTTTTAGATGGACATTAGATACAAGAATATCAAACATCCGGTGTACGACATCAGAATTGTTGTTTCTGGATACTTAATTGATGACGTAAGTCTTCATATCTTTATTTGCTTAATTCACTAATGAACCTGTAAATATAAATTAAAGCACAATACCATGCAAACAGAAATGAAGACAATTTTTACTAGATATCGTATGCATACTTTCTTGCCAAAAAAACTAAGACAAGGCCAACAGAGCACAAGAACCAATAAGATTAAGGAAAGAAACACAAACGTCTTTGTCTTAGCTACAAAATATATTCAGTTTTTTTTTGTAATTGCATAATTGTAACTTTACGTTTATCACATCACCGTATGCAAATCACATTGTCTTTCCCATTTACAGAATCATATGATAGATATATGGAGCGATCCTTCCGAAGCTGAAGTAGAAGATGTGATGCTTAGAGCAATAAGATGGAGAAAGACGATGATGTCCGAACTTCCACCTCATGACCATTTAATGATTTTCACTGGGTACGTCTTAAAGGTGTTGCAGTCTTGCAGCAATAATATAATATACGAAAGATGAATCTAGCTTTTCGTCAGTTACATCTGTGATTGTTCTGCTATTGTGTATGTCACAGAGCTGCTTTCCTGTAATCTAAGTGATCTTCAATATATGTTATGTGTGTCTATTGAAAACAACATGTCTCGACTGAACACATTCTATTTGTTTCAACATCCCATAGCAAAAATGTAGATATCTAATATATGGTACATGACAAGTTTCTGGAATAACCTTTATCAAGTAGATCAAAGCCAAAGTTAATATGCGTAATGCGGTTTTGGTTTATGAGAATGCAGAAAAGACATTCAGCTGTAATAGCCTATATGACCTAACTTGATTCCACTTACAACAATTAATTTATTTGCCATCTTAAGATAAAATTCATCTGTATTGTAATTCTGTGTTTATATCTTGTTATCTTGTTATCTTGTTGTATTGCTATCAGTGGCTTAGAATTGAACTTTATATCTTTTTGAAACTTAAATTCAGAATTATATTTATTTGAACTACCATTCTTAGATGCCATTCAATTTATAGAAGAATACAAAGGTCTTAGCTAGTTCTTTCTGATTTTAATCATGAAAAATAATTGTGCAAATTGATATTTCTTGATATATTGACTATTTAATCATATTGTCCATATTTAAATTTACAGGCGTGATTTGTATACCAAGTTTTCCAACGACTATTCTGTTACCGGTAAGTATATAATAAATATTTACTTTTAAATGTTATTTGCTAAAAAGGGAAATAACTCCCATAAAAAGTCATAGTAGTCTTTCAGTCGAAATTGTCGAAGTTAGTCAAGGATAAAAGAGTCATATCTGGAAAGGTTGCAACATAATATCTCTACAAGTTTGCGAGATGTAAAGCTCAAAGCGTTTACGTTTTCACATTTAAAATTGTGTTTACTTTGGATTTTTACATTATCATATTCAATATTGTATTAGATCTGTCCTCTCTTAGATGATATTTATTATCAAACCAAAACAGCTATGATTCAAAGATTCACTCCAGACATTATGTAGATGCCAGATAAGATTTTACTAACCATACTGACTTGCATTACCGGTTAAAATAAAAGCAGAAGACATCAAAGATGTGATCATATAGCATTATTTCATGAATTATTGAATTTATATCATTGTCAATTTTGAATTTCAAGCGAATGTACTGTTGTGCTTGTATTGTTTTTATTCAATAATTATTGTCAGCTTTATATTACTAATTGCAGGTTTCGCCAGTTTAGATTCAGTCTGTAGACAAGATAGTGTGTCCATAATAGAGGACAAAGGGGGTTTTGATTGTATCATAACAGCTACACATGAGCTTGGACACAGGTTAGTTCAGACACAGCACACATTACATATTCAGTCTACAAATTTAATGACCTTAAATAAAGTACTTTTTGAGATTTTGTGTTCCACGGTAGATTTCCTTGCAAGGAATTATTTTCAAAAGAATGTTGTATCTGTTATCTAGTGCTGTCAGGGTCTATGTCTTGTGTGTTATTTCGTAAGCGTATAATATTTTGCCATACTTGAAGTGATATTTGTGTTCATGACATTATTTCACTGTCGTCCTCTTTCCAATATTCACTGAGTACAATTAAGTCTGATCTCTTTAATGACATACGTTACTGTGAGTGTACAAAATGATAGTTATTACAGAAACCCAACGCGGAGCACTAAATTATATATCTACGTTATATTGTTATCATTATATGCAGCATAAATGTTTTTCTTATGTTTTTTTATTTATTTTTTTTATATTTTTTTGTGTTGTTTATGTTGTGTGTGTGTGTGTTAATTATTAATTTGAAAATCTTTATCTTCTTCAGTTTAGGAGCTAGACATGACGGAGATAGAAACATATGTACACCACATGATAAATATATAATGACATCCATTGGTGGAGATGTTACCTTACATACAAGACTTAACCCTTTCAGATTCTCAGAATGTTCTAAGAGCTACTTCTTGGACCGATTGCAGACCTTGTAAGTAAACCTTTAAAGACAAATTAATTCGATTATTATCAAAGAAACTGTATAAAATTTATATTTTGGATAATCTTTCTTGCCTACAAATTGAATCTAAACATGACAACTTTCAAGAAAATAGTGGAGCGGGAACTATCAGCCCTACCGGAGCACATGTTTTATTGGAGTTTGTGTTGCTATACCAATAGTTTTCTGTGTAGTGTTTTGTAGATCGTCGTTTTTATGTTTGTCTAATTCTTTCGGACGTTGAATTATCTGTCACTCTTCTTTATTTTCTGACAAATAATATCAATTTAAGAATGTATTTTATATTTTGATAAATCTTTTGAATGTGGTGTTCCATTAACATAATTTGTATACAGCATCTTTGAAAACATGGTCTACTGTACTTTTGTTCCATTAACATAATTTGTATCCAGCATCTCTGAAAACACGGGCTACTCTACTTTTTTTCAACATGTTTTATTGTTTGCGCTATCAATTAAATTTTTTAATTTTTTAATTTTTTCACATTAAGGAGTAACCAAGGATACAACTGTTTATCAATACGGAAGTCCTATTATGATCCACGGGAGTTCGCCAAATTAACCAGTGTTTCTACTGGACAAGTGTATAATGCCAATACACAATGCCAGATGAAGCTTGGAGAAAAATCATACTATGGATGGGTAAATATTTTCTTTTTATGTGTATATACTCTAAAATGTTTGACCATAATGAATATTTAATTAAATGAAAACCATAAATGACCACACTGTCGGAACAGCTCCAAAATCTAATCGATGAGAAGAGAGAAATTAACGCATGTTAATGTTTGAAACTAGCATACTTATGCACAATCGAACAGTGTACTTTATGGAACAGTTACGATTCACCAATGCAGACAGCGACTACGATTGAGGTTCTAGTGGACAAAGGGAACTAGGCTCCCAGGCTTAATACCAAATTAGTTAAACGAGACAATTGAAGTAATAACTGGGTTTTTTTTCTAATTATTATATTTGTAAAACAAATACAAAGCAAAGAAATATCACATTGTCTGAACAGTTCCAAAATCTAATCGGAATATCCTTGAATCAGAGGTCAAATCGACACCACTAACACAAATATACATGGTGCACACTTTACTGTCCTGGTACAGACACTTTAATCAACAGTGGCGGGATAACAACTAGTGCCACAACACGAAATAAAGAATTCGACCAGTATTTGTCACCATATTAATATGTATTGACAGTATCTGTAGATCCACGAATTTGCGTAGATCCACGTTGCAGTTCAATAAATTGATTACTATTACAGAAGTTGTATACTGGTTGTTTTTGTATGCGGACTGTCATTATTACAGCACATAAAGTAATAATGTTTAGAATAATACTAATAATAATAATAATAACCTTGAAATTCAATGTTTTAGGGTGGAAATCTTGGATCCTTTAAAGATATATGTACTCATATGGCGTGTAAAAGTAACAAAACGGCTACTAGTTACAATTTATACAATGCCGCGAGAGGGACGTCATGTGGAAATAAAAAGGTACAACTAATTATATATTAAAACAAACATGCATCTTCCTACAATAACCACTTACTATACGTATGTTGTCGCTACTGTGAAGTACATATATGTAATTCCAAATAAAGGAAAGACCAACATAAATGAAGGTTTATAAGTAAACATAAAAATATACATGCCTAAGTTAGTGTACAAGATGGGTTTCTGGAGTATCTTTCATCATATGTACTCTCACAGTCAAACGATTGGAAGCCAAATAATTTATAAGGACGCAAGAAATCAGATAGTCCTGACTTCGGTTTAGCTGTAGATTGGACATTTCCCCTTTTTTTTCTTACTCTTCAAAGTTTAGAATTTAAATTTGGTTTTCAAGTTTTTAAAATGCTTGGCGTCAGCAGACAGAAACAGTTCAGATAGAGAAATATACATTGATATTGGTATCTTATAGCGAGCGATTGATTGTTGTTTAACTCCAACTCAGCAATTTTCACTATATCATGGCGAGAACAAGTTAATTTTCCATGAGATGATGATGAGGTCCGCTTTGTACTAGACCAACACGCTTAGTTGAAGATTTATAGTGATAGCTTAGTGAAACAACAGTCCGCGGATAGACACATCGCCCCACTCGGAGACATAATCTTGATTCCTAGGCAACCAATCTAACGCTGCGTACTTAGCGGAGAAGCAACATATACCAATTTCAAAGTCTTTGGTTTTATCCGATCCAGTCTCGAGCTCACGATCTACCGCACTCGAGGCGAGCACGCTAACCATTACACCACCGATGCGGTTAGTATCTTATATTATAACGACAAAACTTAAATGTGTAAAAATTAAACAAAGCCGTTGAAAAATGTGAATCTAATAAAACACACTATTATAATTTTTTAAAATGTAGATTTATTGCTATTTGTTACAGTGGTGTATCGATGGTGAATGTGTTTACGATCAAGTCGCCCCTTCTAAAGAAGGTAAGAAAACATTTGTATCTGTTATTTCATCTGTTATCATGAGGGTAGACCTGTTTGCTATATTCTATTTTTGTTTCTTGTAATGTGATTTGGTCTCTATTAGATTGGGGAGTAAATACTGCCTCTCGTATCTGTTTTAATTCAAATTGTATGCAGTTTGTTTTTTTGGAAATGACTTCAAATTGATCAAACAGATATAGATATTGAGCTTATATATGATAAACTTTTAATACAACAAACTCATCAACCAAGTCATGATTGCGAACCCAAAATCTTCAATTGTACCACTAGGAACTCTTTGTTCAGCAACTTTCTTCTTACCAGCAACTCTCTCGCTCAATAAAATAATGATGGGAAACACAAGCTCTGTTATATCGTATAAACTGAGTGATATATACTCCATATGCAGGTGCTGCTGGAAAATTGCTACATATAAATGTAAAATTCACAATGGGAAAATTGATATTGAAATAGGGTTACGGTTATGGTGTTTAACCCCGTTTTCAGCAATATTTCATTTATATCATGTCGGTCAGTTTTATTGGTGGAGGCAACCAGAGTATCCTGAGAAAACTACAACCTGTCGCATATCACTGACGATATTAAAATAAAGCAGTCTTTAACACGCCATAGGTATATCTTGAAGTTGGACAAATATGTCAACTTGTCCTCTTAATACCGTTCTTGACCTTTAAAAATGTTCTTTTATACTTCGATTTATATTTCATCAAGTGAATTGCTTTCTTTTTCAGAAAAATGTGTCCATGGGGATTCGTTGAGGTCTTTCGCTGCATATTATTCTTGTGCACATTTAGTTGCTTCTGATCCGTCAAAGTGTGTGGACAGTTACTATCGTCAATTTTGTTGTGAATCCTGTAAACAATACGGATTGAAAACATTCAGTCTCTCGGGATTTAATCCTGGTAGATCGAAAGCAAAGATTATGTCCATTCCTGTCACACAACACATGCAACGTGTTCTACCGAATACATTCTCTGCTCGTAGAATGCCTACAGGACTGCAAGCTACGGGTTTTTCGAGGCATGCTCCAACTCGAGGAATGCACCCGGTGTTTTCCGCTTCTCAAGTAAATAATAACTTTAATCAAGCCAGTAGAATATCTAGAAATCCAGCAAATGCTCATAATGAGCTTAGAGTCTTTGCAATGCCAAATGCACGTGGTTCTCATTCACATGGGCCATTTAACACTCAACAACCAACCAGATTTCATCATGGGCATCATAACCAACATCAGACCCCAATGCATGGAATACCGCATTCAGGTGTACGAACAGACGTTACAAATAATGGCGGTAATTCTATTACTCTACCTGATCATCAACGACTCAACTCATTACTGTCACCAACTATGTCAGCAAATACCCTGGATCTGACATCATTTAGGAACTTGATCTTGCGCACCTTACAATTGCTTGCACGGACAAATAATTATGACTATAGTGTTACGCCGAACAATTACAACTCGTATGACCAATCATCAAATGACCAATATGGAACAAACAGACAATTCTACAATATGCGGGACATACCACGGACAATGGTAGAACAGCAACCACAAAACCTAAGTTCAACTCCTGCACCAACAAATAGTTCTATCGCATTGACATTATTACAATCAAGACTGGATGGTGCACTTCACGACTTAAATATGAGCATTCCTGCACATAGTAGTAAAAATCGAAATATACTTTCAGAACAGTTGTCAAAATTTACTGAAATGCTACAGAAGCCGAAGCAAGCGAAGTTGGGTGTTTTCGAAAATTCTTTTTTGGGTAATGATATACCCGTTATTGCCAGTGGGTTAAAATAGAAGTCCAATAATAACATATCTTATAGAAGCCGAAGACAATCGACATCATCCATGTCGAGGCAACCAATCCAGTAATTAGCCTCGACATGGAAGAACCAACATCAGCAGGGAACTAAAAACAGTTCAAAAAGAAATACAATTGCATTATGGGTAAACGTCCATGACAATGTTTTAACGAGTTGAAGCGTAATTTGCGAGCACAATGCAATTTTCGATAACGGAATTTTAATATTGCTTAGTCTAAATGGACAGAAATAAAACATATCACAATAGCTACTTACTTGAATTTAGTCACATCATATCGTATAATTCAAATGATGTCACCACCGGGTGTTATCTACATGTTGCCACCGGGTGTAACCGAAAGATGTCGCCGCCGGTCCTACTACCTAAAGATGTCACCACCGAGCGTTACCTAAAGATGTCATCACCGAGTATTACCTAGAACAGTTGCTATTGGGCGTTACTTATATATCGCCACCGGATGTTACCTAGATTTCACCACCGCTTGTAAACGAAAGATGTCGCCACAGGGTGTAACCGAAAGATGTCACCACCGCTTGTAAACGAAAGATGTCGCCACAGGGTGTAACCGAAAGATGTCGCCAGCGGGTGTTACCTAAGCATATCACCACTGAGTGTTACACAAAGATGTCGCCACTGGGTGTTGCTGAAAGATGTCGCCACTGAGAGTTACGTAAAGATGTCACTTCAAGATGTCGCCAGCGTATGTTACCTAAAGATGCCACCACCATGTGTGATCTAAAGATGCCGTCGCCGGGTGTTACTTCAAGATGCTAATATTGGGTGTTACCTAATGATGGCACTATCGGGTGTTACCTAAAGGTGTCGCCACTGTGTGTGACCTAAAGATGTCACCAGTAGACGTCACCTAAAGATTTCACCAGTGGGTGTTACCTAAAGATGTCGCCTCCGGTGCTACTTCAAGATACCACTAGTGGATGTTACCAGGCTAATGATGTCGCAACCGGGTGTTACCAAAAGATGTCACCAATGGATGTAACCTTGTGTGTGAAGTTGTTGTGCTTGTGTTCTCTGTTGTGTATTGTAGTAATTAGATTTTGATAGTAAGAATTCCAATGTGTCAAGTTCATCTATGAAATAGAAGGACAGTGAGATAATAGTCTCTAATAACAAAATTCAAGATCAACCACCCTCCCCACCTCTTATAAAACTGTCATGGTTGGTCGAGCATCACCGACGAATTAAAAGAAATGTGAATTCAACTCATTTTTCTTCACTAAGGGACGGACCATTTAACTTGAAGGGAGGGGTTATGGTTTTTTTTTCTAAAAAAAATATTCTGATTCCCAATGTTGCTGAAAAAAATATTCTGATTTTGGTGGAGGAAAGAAAAAATAATCTGATTCAGAGTTTTTGTCATATAACCTAATGTTAAATTCTGACAAAAAAAAATATTTTAACTCTCGTGTTGTCCGAAAAAAAAAATCTGAACGAAACAAAAAACCATAATCCCCGCCCCCTGCAAGTTAAATGGTCGGTCCCTAACTAAATCTAAGTTTGACCAATCAAAATTCAGTATTATTGTTAAATATAAAAAATAAACAAACCTGCAGGGTTATTTATACATTACTAGTATTTGTTCTCTTGCACAAGTTTAGTATAAATAGAAATTAGAATATCTAACTGTTGCTGTGATCCTTATTTATTGCAATGTGTAAATATGTTTTTATGATATTTAATTGTTATATTAATAATGAAAATACTTTGTATATTACTTTTTTATTAAAGTTGTTGTTTGTTGTTATTACTACAATAGTATTTATTGTCATGGAAACGAAATGCAAGTACAATTAAAAATAATAATAACAAAAAGTATCGTCAAAACATGTACACTTCCAAAATCTAACCGGAAGTGTGGGGAAAAAAAGAGGCAAAATAGATACCAGTAATACGTGATAGCTCATTATTCTGGTCTGGTACAGGTACTAAAAACTTGTGGGTTTAACTAGTTTTATGGCCTTTTATCCGGAAAGGGGAGGGGTTGGTGTTTAACGCCACTTTCAACAATATTTCAGTTATATCGTGGCGGTCAGTTTTATTGATGGAGGAAATACGAGTACCCTGAGAAAACCACCGACTTGCCGCAAGTCACTGACAATCTTTATCACATAATGTTATATTGTGTACACCTCGCCTAAACGGGTTTCGAACTCACAACGGTTGTGGTGATAAGCACGCTGATTGCATATATAGTTGTGAATCCAACTACCATACGATCACGACCATAGACGCCCCTATATCCAGAAAGAAGATATGTTACAATTATATTGATTGTTCCTGAAGATATCGGGGTGAAAACAATGCAATTATTGCCAGCAAATTTTCACTATTTGGACTGTGATTAAGAGAAAAAAGAAGATTTCTTCATTCGACTAGATTTTGAATCCCACTCCTACTTGTGGAAGAAATCCTCAATGTTCAATGTTTCCAGGAGAAAACGGCAAAAATGGCAACTAGAAAGATAAATATGTGGAACTTTTTAAAAATACAATTTTAATAAGACACAAGCCAATTACTATTAATCTGTTTTCCATCCATACTTTTAAGTTTTAAGTTTTGTCTTTAATGAATTATTGTCTTCATAAAAACTTCTACATCTTAAACATTTACTTATTACATCAGACATCTGTCAGCATTTAAAAGATGTTATGTATCCATTAGTATAAAGGGAAATAACTCTAATCAATATTTTTGCTCTCGATTGGGTTAGGGGTTATGGTATTTAACGCCACTTTCAACAATATTTCAATTATATCATGTCGGTCAGTTTTATTGGTGGAGGAAATCGGAGTACCCGAAGAAAACCACCAACCTGTCGCAAGTCACTGACCAATTTTAGAGTACACCTCGCCTGAACAGTATCCGAACTCATAACGTTAGTGGTGATAGGTACTGGTTGCATAGGAAGTTATAAATCCAACTACAATACGATGACGATCACGAGGGCCACACTCCCGAATGGAATCCATCTAATTAAAATTAAAAACAGATTGGATCTCCTCTAATTTTAAATTAATTTGGATTATTCAAATCACATTCAGAAATATGGGAGGGGGTAACAATATATTTGTATTACTTGTAAATGAGCTGCCAGAATATTGATTGATTGATTGTTGTTTAACGTCAACTCAGCAATTTTTCAGCTATATCCAGGCGAGAACTAGTTAATTTTCAATGAGTTGATGATGAGGTCCGCTTTGTACTAGACCAACACGCTTTGTTGGATTTTTATAGTGATAGCTCACTGAAACAAGTCCGTAGATAGACATGTTGCCCCACTCGGACACAGTATCCTGATTCCGAGCCAAACCGTCTTTGCTCTTACTCCTTAATGCTGTATACTTAGTGGAAAAGCAGGAAATACCAATTTAATAATCTTGGTTTGACATGACAGGGGCTAGAACCCAGGATCCATCGTACCTCAAGGTGACCATGCTAACCATTACATCACCGATGCGGTTTGGCTGCTAGTACTGGTAGTGATTTTTATAATAAGGGTCCTAATTTCTGACGACATATCAGAGTAACCCTATATTTTTTACATCACTAATATATAAATAGCCTCCGTTTATCATCTGCAGGTCTTCTTTTTTTAACAGGCTTGTCCCGCAAGTGATAAAGCTTACCAGTTGCTTGCCCATGGTCGGTGGTTCTCTCCAGGGATTCCGGCTTCTTCCACCACTAAAACTGGTCGCCATGATATAGCTGAAATATTGCTGAAAGTGGCGTTAAACACAATAAATCAAATCAAATTAAAAGGCTTGTCTGTACACCTAAATTGCTTTTAGTATTAATAGAAAATATGCATCTACATATAAAATTTTAAGAATGAAAGACTACCCATTGATTATTTATGTACTGAATTAAATCAAGCTTGTTGTTTCTGAGAAAAATTATTTACAATATTTTCCAAATAAATTTATGTTCCATCATAGGCCATCTTGGATTTCAGATTGGCACAAAATCGCACATTTTGTAAATAACTACCCAGGATCATTTATACCATATTACATGTTATCCTTTTAGTAGTCCTTCAACAAAAATTATAGACATTTTGAGGCTGTCATCAAATTGTATCATGGGGTGCAGGCTGCTATGTTGAATTCTGAATTAGCACCACACATTAGAAATTCTGATGGGGTCCACCAAAAGAACATCACAGTAAAGTTTGTTTCAATGTGGCTAAGTAATTTCAGAGATGATATTAATGTATCCAGTACAGAGGGTAAGAAGAGTTTGAAGATGCCAAAGGGGTAATCAGAATCTGTAAATCTAAGGAGACAACATAATGGCCAAAAGAACAAGGACAAACAACAACCTATTAAACACTACATAGAAAACATGAACCCCACTAAAAACCAGGGGAGAACTCAGGGGCTGTGTAGGCAGTTCCTGCTCCTGCTCCACTAGTGGCAACCGTCGTGTTGCTCGTTACAAACCATAGTGAAAAGACATGAAAAAGGTAAAAAATGTGTTTGGAGTGTGCATGTGTGTTTTGACAGTAGGTGTAATATATTTGAACCAAATAAACCTAAACTTTGAGGGATGTTACTCTGTCTATAAGACAGACTGTGCTGAACTGTCTGGATCTAAGAATTAAAATGTAAAAAATTATCTGAGGAAAAAGGAAGTGATTCTAGTCAATGCTTACCCTCAAGCATGTCGCAATAATCACAATGGATTAAATATTGGAGTTCTACGTTCATTGAAGGAGGTCAATGGTTCATTGAAAGAGGTCAATGGTTTGAGGTGAGAGGTGACTGTTCATTTTGTTGCTAGTGAAAACCCTGAATAAACCGGAATTCTGTATACATCGAACATTAAATTTTCAAAATGTAGGAAATGTTTTGTAATTTAACATGACCACCCGTCTACACAACAGTTGGTCCCAATGAGTTTCATTAACACAGGTTTCATTGTATTAGGAGACCATAAAAAATATAAAAAAAAATTCATAACACAATACCAAGTGAATTCAGAATTTTTTTTTTACTTTAAACAAAATTGTTAACCCCCTCCTCAGAGAGATCATTTACCATTGGAGGAAACCGGAGTACCCAGAATAGAACAATGATGCAAGTCATTGTCAAATTTTGTCACAATACTGCATCAAGTACACCTGGCCATAAGCTAACAACATTTGATTGCCTAGGTAGATAAACAGGGCTGTTGTGGTCGTGATCGTATGGTAGTTGGATTTACAACTACTTATGCAATCGATGCCCATCACCACTAGCATTGTGAGTTTGAATCCCACTCATGGATATGTAATAAAGTTTGCCAGTGACTAGCGGCAGGTCAGTGTTTTTTTTCGTTTTCCTCCACCACGATATAACTGAAATATTGTTGAAAGCAGCAAACACCATAACACTAACCCCTAATCCAATTACCAAACAATTGTGACCCACATTGGACAGCTATAACCGTAAATAACACATTCATTTTCATATTTTATTCAAAATTTAATATTTTGTACATCATTGTAATCAAAGTTGCTTTGTCTATGTTCTACTTCAAATTTTCTTTTACATGTATTTGTTTCTAACGGATACAAAAAAAAATATGGACTGATATTGCTAATTACACACCTCCGAAGGTTGATTGATTGATTGATCGGTGTTTAATGGCAACATTAGCAGTATTTCAGCTATATCGTGGTGTGCACCTCAGAAGGGTGTATTATCATACATAAAACAACATAAATCTTTACATATCTCCCAATATATTTAGAATATTGGCAATTCTGAAAATCGAGAGAGACATTACTGCTAGTATCGCATCGAGTCTGATAAAAACTAAATAGGATACTAGTGATAATGTATGTTGTGACCTTCAAAACTGACATAGCTTTTATCAGTAACGTCATCATATGTTTGATAACACACTCACCGATCATTTTCAGTATCAAAGTCATTTTGTTGATACTGACAATATCACTCTGCCAGATCAAAGAAAAAATGTCCAATTTATCAATAAAAAAGCATATATTCAAACCAAAATCTGTTTACATTGTTCATTTCATTACCAGCCAAAGTTTTGGCAGGCTTATTTGCAAATACAAATGTATGTAAGCTGTCATTCTTAATTTACTATAATCAATATTAAATTACATGAAGTTTAATTTTGGCAATCTATGTATCTTAACTTGCAATATAATAATATATACAATTTCAGCATTTTTTCAGTTTGATCTAAACTACTTAATGGGGGAGAAAAATACTGGACTGGGTTGCACAAACCTCAGTTAAATTTAAGTGTCAAATGAAATGCACATGAATTTAATGTTCACTTGAGGTTTAATTGAGACTTAAATTTAATTGAGGTTGGTACAACCCAGTCCAGAAAATTAAAATGAAATGATCTGTGAAACCCATGTCTTAGCTTGGAGTATTGAAACCATAACACTTAAGACAGGGATTGGGACTTGAAACCCATGTTGGGCTTGTGGTCATAAGTCAAAGATCTTAACCATTCGGCCACCCAGGGATCTACAAATTTGACATCAGTCCTCACGATGAGCACCGATCCTCTGGCCCAAGAGCAGTAAAACTTTGTTCAGATCAGTAATTTTTTCAGTTTTGATTTAGAACTATATAACAATAAATTCAAGAATTTGATTCGGACCAGTAAATTCAAATTTTCATTTCGAGGACTGTGACATGCAAACATTAGCACAGACCATGCAACTTTGAAATCCATGAACAACTGAAAAATATACATATATTCAACTATTAGCCATGTGTACAGTAATGTACATTCATGATGAAAAATAAATCTTAATAAAACATTAAAAGTATGAAGAATTAACTAGTGAATGAAAATTTAACATTTGTGATCAAAAATCAATGTCAATGAAAACAAGCTTTGAGACTATTGTCTACTGTCCTCCAATGACAGGGAAAGAAATGTGTGTCGTCTGTCCTCCAATGACAGGACACAAGATGACACATAGCAATCCATATGGGCCACTTAAAGGACATAAGATGACACATATTGATCCATGTGTCAGTTAAAAGTGGACACAAGATGACACATAATGATCCCTATATGTCAGTTCTGGTATGAATACAACAAAAAAGAATGGTATAAACAAAACAATTTGAAACTAATTAATTAAATTCTTAATAATAAAATAACATTGATTGAAATACAATTGTAAAAAACAATTTTTATGTGAAACACCTACTTCTACAAGCTGAGTCTTTCAGTCATAAAACTTTTAAGACGAGTTTGTACTCATACTAATTAAAAAAACAAAACAACAGCAGAACACAGTATTAACAGTGTGAGAAACTAAAATTTGGAATCCGATAGACTTTAGGTCTATGACAAAATTGAACAGCATAGACCTACCAAGATTTACATAGACATAGACAATAAAAACATTAAGAGAAAATATTTGTTCATAGACAATCGGTCTTTATCAATAGGTTTCTGCATAGACTGATGAGAATTTACATAGACTCAGTCTACCGGTCTACCGCTAATTTCGCACACTGTATTAAATAAATGTTAAATTTTGGAGTACAAGGACATAAATCGTACTCAAAATGTTTTATGATCCTAAGGCATGATCAATTTTATTTCCTTAAATGTTATAAATAAGCTTTGTATTAAGTCTATGTTATTGACCCAAGAAGTAAAATTATTACTCTAAAACCTGACCCTATAAACATCACTTTGAAAAAGAGAATAATACCCGAAAATCCAAAAGATATTATTAATGTTATGAAAACAATTGTGTCTAAATCAAATCTATGATAAAGAAGTTTCTGTGTGAATTAATTATCAAATTTAGTTCTCAATTCTATTGATGCCATATGCACATTTAATCAAAAGTTGGGTCACATGGTTTATCAGTTGTGACAAGTTTCAATTCACTTAGAAATAAACTGTCATATTAAAAAAATTAAACACGTAATCATTCAACTAATGGCATGTTAAGTTAGCATGATAATTTTTTTTTTTTAAAGTAAGAAACTCACATGTCATGAGTTCCAAGAACTCCAACATGATTCACCTGAAAATCAATTCTTTTGACAACCTCGGTGATGACAAATTACGAAATAAAAACTTAGTCGAAATCACAATTCACCGGAAATTAAAAAATTCTTCACAAGGAAATGAAAATTGCAATTAATTTGACGTATAAAACATGAGACATAATACATATTTAAGATACCAATCAGAAGCCGTAAATCAAAGAAGTACAGACAATACAATGCCCAAAGGAAAAAAGGACAAAAGAACAAACAATGATCTACAAACAAAACACGTTTAAATCAAAGTCTTAAAGAATTTTAAAATTTCTCTAAATAATATAAAAAGAATGCCCAAATATCTCATTTTACTAATGTATATAATTTTATTTGTAAACTATCTCAGTGCATCTGAAATCTGGCATAATAACAGGGGTGGCCTTTTGTTGTGCGAGTACCTTATCAGAGGGGGGACTATTATATAAGCACTGTTTTCACAATCTGCCTAAACTACTATATACAATGTATACATTTCTGCTTGTGAAATTTTAGATTATTCCAAAGTAAGGAAATACAGAATATTAAACTTTCAGGATATTTTTAACATTTAAATTAAACTCATAAGGAAGATGTATTCATTTAAAACCTTTTTCTTTTCAATCCTGATCAACTTTACCACAAGACTGCAATGTTTAAAATTAGTTTTCATAAGCATTTTGTAGAAATTGATGCTGTAATATAAGTGAAAATAAGATCAGTACCTTATTAAAATCTAGATAAAAAAATATATCATGTAATGTAATGAAAACATAATATAAAAATCTGATAGAAATTTCAATAAATATCAAATCAAGCATTCAGAGGCAAAATTTTTCACTGGAAAAAAAACATGGCAATGTCTTAACGACAGCATGCCCTGCCCTCACATATTTTAAACTGAGCAGTTCTGATATTGCCGCTGTATTTTAGCTAACTGTTTATTTTACATTATAACACTGTCTGCACGTAACAATTATCTAGCCCCAAAATTATACCATAACTATCCTAATTTTTCAACAAAAATATATTGTGTCCAAAGGACAGATACTATGCCCACTAAATAATATGGTCGACTACACATCATGACCAATCATCATATCATATATGATAGCTATTGGACCAACAACCTCAGAGGATTAGCGTTCACAAAGTATAACTATATTGAAAATGCATGAAAATGTTACCATTACCGTAAAAAGTCCCATAACTCCTACAAAAATTGTCAAATTAAATTAAATCTACCAGACTAACGAACTCAAAGGGGTTGGATTCACAAAGTGAAGCAGGACAAATCAAAGAAATTTTAGGGTTAAAAGTAGCTTTTCCCCTAGCACTGTAAATGAATGTGTCCTCTTCCGATTATACCATTTTTATCTGTTCACTAAATATGCAAACTTAGATTTTGCGTAACAGATAATGAGAACAATTATTCAAAAGTTTGTTTGGCTTAAAGTAGCATCGGTTAACATTTTACATAGCACCTTTCATGATCGTGCTCCCTTCTGACGGAGCCTTTTATATATCTGTTATTGAATTGATAAAAAGTTTTCTTCAACCAAAATAGTTTTTTTAAAGAGAGTCACCATAAAAATACATAATGAATCAAGTGGATTTCAATTGACATTAATATTATAATTGTCATAAATGACTCATGGCAAAAATACATGGGTGATTACTGAATAATGCAAGGTCACTTTGCACTTTGCTTTTGATCAACGGAAAAGTGAAGTCAACCTTTAAAAACAATTTTTTTCCACCTGAATCGCCAGTAGTGTGAGCAATCCAGAAAATAAGTACCTTTAGTATTAAAAAAATCACAATAAGTGAAGGTATTGTTCCTCATAACATTTCAATCCCTGAAAGTAAAAATTGACACAAATGACATGTGAATGTGTATCAGACAAGGAACTGCTTAAATAAACAAACATGAGGACTGTATATATATATGATAGACTCAGATCGACGTCCAGCCTCTAATCGACATCCAATCCTCAAATCCATGTCTGATTTCTACATCACAGACATCTGTACCTCAGATCTATGTCCTTTTTTTCAAATTCTCAAATCTATGTCCTTTCTCAAATTCTCAAATCTATGTCCTTTATCAAATCCTCAAATCGACATCCAATGACGTATGCCCCAACCAATAAATCGGCCATAGATCTGAGAATTTGGAAAGGATGCCGATTTGAGAATACCCATAAATTGGGCCGTGATTTGAGATAATGATGTCAGTGGACGCCGATTTGAGGAATGGATGCCAATTTGAGGAGTGGATGCCGATTTGAGTCCGAACGCTGATCTGAGTCTATCATATATAATATATATAAATCATACAGTCAAACTATTGGTACATATAACTGTATATAACTATGGGTTCAAATCCTGTCGAGGGAAGAACAAAAATTTGACGGCTCTCAAATCTAATTCTAACACTGTTTGGTTTAATTTTCAGACGTATATAACTATATAACTATATATATATACGTCTGAAAATTAAACCAAACAGTGTTAGAATTAGATTTTAGAGCTGTCAAATTTTTGTTCTTCCCTCGACGGGATTTGAACCCACACCATTGATACACTGCAGCATCATTCGCTTAGCCTTACGTCCAGCGCCCTAGACCACTCGACTACATCCACTCCCTATATATATATATAGATCTGTAACAATCAAAACAGTCATAACATCATACACATACATACTGGTAAATCAAATACTGTCATCCACATAACATATAAATCTAATCTGTCATACATAACATAAGTACCAACACTGCATGAAAAATATCTGAAGCAGTTATCACCGTTTTGAATTTTAATTCTTGATCACACCTTAATTCTTAAAATAAAATACACAAAAAAATATTTTTTTTTTCCTCAATGTATTTTTGATCAGTTAAAAATGAGCAATAATATATAAGGAAACAAGTAGAAAAATGTTCAACAAAAATAAGCAGACAAGGCAAAAAAAAAAGGTTAACATTGCATAAAAGGTAACCTATTGTGGTGTATCTCATTGTCAAAGTGTCTACATCAATCAGATCAGATCAAATTCTCCAATATCAGATGATTACATCACAGAGAAATTTCACATTTACGTTTGTCACACAGAGAAATTTCATGTTTTTCACATCAGAATTATATCACGTTTGTCACATCAGAGAAATTTCACATTTGTCACATCAGTGACTAGCAGCAGGTCAGTGTTTTTTTTCGTTTTCCTCCACCACGATATAACTGAAATATTGTTGAAAGCAGCAAACACCATAACACTAACCCCTAATCCAATTACCAAACAATTGTGACCCACATTGGACAGCTATAACCGTAAATAACACACTTATTTTCATATTTTATTCAAAATTTAATATTTTGTACATCATTGTAATCAAAGTTGCTTTGTCTATGTTCTACTTCAAATTTTCTTTTACATGTATTTGTTTCTAACGGATACAAAAAAAAATATGGACTGATATTGCTAATTACACACCTCCGAAGGTTGATTGATTGATTGATCGGTGTTTAATGGCAACATTAGCAGTATTTCAGCTATATCGTGGTGTGCACCTCAGAAGGGTGTATTATCATACATAAAACAACATAAATCTTTACATATCTCCCAATATATTTAGAATATTGGCATTTCTGAAGATCGAGAGAGACATTACTGCTAGTATCGCATCGAGTCTGATAAAAACTAAATAGGATACTAGTGATAATGTATGTTGTGACCTTCAAAACTGACATAGCTTTTATCAGTAACGTCATCATATGTTTGATAACACACTCACCGATCATTTTCAGTATCAAAGTCATTTTGTTGATACTGACAATATCACTCTGCCAGATCAAAGAAAAAATGTCCAATTTATCAATAAAAAAGCATATATTCAAACCAAAATCTGTTTACATTGTTCATTTCTTTACCAGCCAAAGTTTTGGCAGGCTTATTTGCAAATACAAATGTATGTAAGCTGTCATTCTTAATTTACTATAATCAATATTAAATTACATGAAGTTTAATTTTGGCAATCTATGTATCTTAACTTGCAATATAATAATATATACAATTTCAGCATTTTTTCAGTTTGATCTAAACTACTTAATGGGGGAGAAAAATACTGGACTGGGTTGCACAAACCTCAGTTAAATTTAAGTGTCAAATGAAATGCACATGAATTTAATGTTCACTTGAGGTTTAATTGAGACTTAAATTTAATTGAGGTTGGTACAACCCAGTCCAGAAAATTAAAATGAAATGATCTGTGAAACCCATGTCTTAGCTTGGAGTATTGAAACCATAACACTTAAGACAGGGATTGGGACTTGAAACCCATGTTAGGCTTGTGGTCATAAGTCAAAGATCTTAACCATTCGGCCACCCAGGGATCTACAAATTTGACATCAGTCCTCACGATGAGCACCGATCCTCTGGCCCAAGAGCAGTAAAACTTTGTTCAGACCAGTAATTTTTTCAGTTTTGATTTAGAACTATATAACAATAAATTCAAGAATTTGATTCGGACCAGTAAATTCAAATTTTCATTTCGAGGACTGTGACAGGCAAACATTAGCACAGACCATGCAACTTTGAAATCCATGAACAACTGAAAAATATACATATATTCAACTATTAGCCATGTGTACAGTAATGTACATTCATGATGAAAAATAAATCTTAATAAAACATTAAAAGTATGAAGAATTAACTAGTGAATGAAAATTTAACATTTGTGATCAAAAATCAATGTCAATGAAAACAAGCTTGAGACTATTGTCTACTGTCCTCCAATGACAGGGAAAGAAATGTGTGTCGTCTGTCCTCCAATGACAGGACACAAGATGACACATAGCAATCCATATGGGCCACTTAAAGGACATAAGATGACACATATTGATCCATGTGTCAGTTAAAAGTGGACACAAGATGACACATAATGATCCCTATATGTCAGTTCTGGTATGAATACAACAAAAAAAGAATGGTATAAACAAAACAATTTGAAACTAATTAATTAAATTCTTAATAATAAAATAACATTGATTGAAATACAATTGTAAAAAACAATTTTTATGTGAAACACCTACTTCTACAAGCTGAGTCTTTCAGTCATAAAACTTTTAAGACGAGTTTGTACTCATACTAATTAAAAAAACAAAACAACAGCAGAACACAGTATTAACAGTGTGAGAAACTAAAATTTGGAGTCCGATAGACTTTAGGTCTATGACAAAATTGAACAGCATAGACCTACCAAGATTTACATAGACATAGACAATAAAAACATTAAGAGAAAATTATTTTTTCATAGACAATCGGTCTTTATCAATAGGTTTCTGCATAGACTGATGAGAATTTACATAGACTCAGTCTACCGGTCTACCGTTAATTTCGCACACTGTATTAAATAAATGTTAAATTTTGGAGTACAAGGACATAAATCGTACTCAAAATGTTTTATGATCTTAAGGCATGATCAATTTTATTTCCTTAAATGTTATAAATATGCTTTGTATTAAGTCTATGTTATTGACCCAAGAAGTAAAATTATTACTCTAAAACCTAACCCTATAAACATCACTTTGAAAAAGAGAATAATATTAGAAAATCCAAAAGATATTATTAATGTTATGAAAACAATTGTGTCTAAATCAAATCTATGATAAAGAAGTTTCTGTGTGAATTAATTATCAAATTTAGTTCTCAATTCTATTGATGCCATATGCACATTTAATCAAAAGTTGGGTCACATGGTTTATCAGTTGTGACAAGTTTCAATTCACTTAGAAATAAACTGTCATATTTAAAAAATTAAACACGTAATCATTCAACTAATGGCATGTTAAGTTAGCATGTTAATTTTTTTTTTTAAAGTAAGAAACTCACATGTCATGAGTTCCAAGAACTCCAACATGATTCACCTGAAAATCAATTCTTTTGACAACCTCGGTGATGACAAATTACGAAATAAAAACTTAGTCGAAATCACAATTCAGCGGAAATTAAAAAAAAATTCACAAGGAAATGAAAATTGCAATTAATTTGACGTATAAAACATGAGACATAATACATATTTAAGATACCAATCAGAAGCCGTAAATCAAAGAAGTACAGACAATACAATGCCCAAAGGAAAAAAGGACAAAAGAACAAACAACGATCTACAAACAAAACACGTTTAAATCAAAGTCTTAAAGAATTTTAAAATTTCTCTAAATAATATAAAAAGAATGCCCAAATATCTCATTTTACTAATGTATATAATTTTATTTGTAAACTATCTCAGTGCATCTGAAATCTGGCCTAATAACAGGGGTGGCCTTTTGTTGTGCGAGTACCTTATCAGAGGGGGGACTATTATATAAGCACTGTTTTCACAATCTGCCTAAACTACTATATACAATGTATACATTTCTGCTTGTGAAATTTTAGATTATTCCAAAGTAAGGAAATACAGAATATTAAACTTTCAGGATATAGGATATTTTTAACATTTAAATTAAACTCATAAGGAAGATGTATTCATTTAAAACCTTTTTCTTTCCAATCCTGATCAACTTTACCACAAGACTGCAATGTTTAAAATTAGTTTTCATAAGCATTTTGTAGAAATTGATGCTGTAATATAAGTGAAAATAAGATCAGTACCTTATTAAAATCTGGATAAAAAAATATATCATGTAATGTAATGAAAACATAATATAAAAATCTGATAGAAATTTCAATAAATATCAAATCAAGCATTCAGAGGCTAAATTTTTCACTGGAAAAAAAACATGGCAATGTCTTAACGACAGCACGCCCTACCCTCACATATTTTAAACTGAGCAGTTCTGATATTGCCGCTGTATTTTAGCTAACTGTTTATTTTACATTATAACACTGTCTGCACGTAACAATTATCTAGCCCCAAAATTATACCATAACTATCCTAATTTTTCAACAAAAATATATTGTGTCCAAAGGACAGACACTATGCCCACTAAATAATATGGTCGACTACACATCATGATCAATCATCATATCATATATGATAGCTATTGGACCAACAACCTCAGAGGATTAGCGTTCACAAAGTATAACTATATTGAAAATGCATGAAAATGTTACCATTACCGTAAAAAGTCCCATAACTCCTACAAAAATTGTCAAATTAAATTAAATCTATCAGACTAACGAACTCAAAGGAGTTGGATTCACAAAGTGAAGCAGGACAAATCAAAGAAATTTTAGGATTAAAAGTAGCTTTTCCCCTAGCACTGTAAATGAATGTGTCCTCTTCCGATTATACCATTTTTATCTGTTCACTAAATATGCAAACTTAGATTTTGCGTAACAGATAATGAGAACAATTATTCAAAAGTTTGTTTGGCTTAAAGTAGCATCGGTTAACATTTTACATAGCACCTTTCATGATCGTGCTCCCTTCTGACGGAGCCTTTTATATATCTGTTATTGAATTGATAAAAAGTTTTCTTCAACCAAAATAGTTTTTTTAAAGAGAGTCACCATAAAAATACATAATGAATCAAGTGGATTTCAATTGACATTAATATTATAATTGTCATAAATGACTCATGGCAAAAATACATGGGTGATTACTGAATAATGCAAGGTCACTTTGCACTTTGCTTTTGATCAACGGAAAAGTGAAGTCAACCTTTAAAAACAATTTTTTTCCACCTGAATCGCCAGTAGTGTGAGCAATCCAGAAAATAAGTACCTTTAGTATTAAAAAAATCACAATAAGTGAAGGTATTGTTCCTCATAACATTTCAATCCCTGAAAGTAAAAATTGACACAAATGACATGTGAATGTGTATCAGACAAGAAACTGCTTAAATAAACAAACATGAGGACTGTATATATATATGATAGACTCAGATCGACGTCCAGCCTCTAATCGACATCCAATCCTCAAATCCATGTCTGATTTCTACATCACAGACATCTGTACCTCAGATCTATGTCCTTTTTTTCAAATTCTCAAATCTATGTCCTTTCTCAAATTCTCAAATCTATGTCCTTTATCAAATCCTCAAATCGACATCCAATGACGTATGCCCCAACCAATAAATCGGCCATAGATCTGAGAATTTGGAAAGGATGCCGATTTGAGAATACCCATAAATTGGGCCGTGATTTGAGATAATGATGTCAGTGGACGCCGATTTGAGGAATGGATGCCAATTTGAGGAGTGGATGCCGATTTGAGTCCGAACGCTGATCTGAGTCTATCATATATAATATATATAAATCATACAGTCAAACTATTGGTACATATAACTGTATATAACTATGGGTTCAAATCCTGTCGAGGGAAGAACAAAAATTTGACGGCTCTCAAATCTAATTCTAACACTGTTTGGTTTAATTTTCAGACGTATATAACTATATAACTATATATATATATATAGATCTGTAACAATCAAAACAGTCATAACATCAAACACATACATACTGGTAAATCAAATACTGTCATCCACATAACATATAAATCTAATCTGTCATACATAACATAAGTACCAACACTGCATGAAAAATATCTGAAGCAGTTATCACCGTTTTGAATTTTAATTCTTGATCACACCTTAATTCTTAAAATAAAATACACAAAAAAATATCTATTTTTTCCTCAATGCATTTTTGATCAGTTAAAAATGAGCAATAATATATAAGGAAACAAGTAGAAAAATGTTCAACAAAAATAAGCAGACAAGGCGAAAAAAAAAGGTTAACATTGCATAAAAGGTAACCTATTGTGGTGTATCTCATTGTCAAAGTGTCTACATCAATCAGATCAGATCAAATTCTCCAATATCAGATGATTACATCACAGAGAAATTTCACATTTGTCACGTTTGTCACACCAGAGAAATTTCATGTTTTTCACATCAGAATTATATCACGTTTGTCACATCAGAGAAATTTCACATTTGTCACATCAGAATAATATCACGTCTGTCACATCATCCTTTCTCCAACATGTTCTTTAAATCGTCAAAAATCTGCAAACAGACATAGATCATGCTAATTTTATGGGAAATTTCTGAAGAAGCTGTATTTATTCTTCCTTGGCAATCAGAATATTACCCATGTCACATCAGAAAAGTATTAATGGGTTCTTAAGAATCAAATTAAGAGCATGCATGATTGTTGTTCAACGACAAGTGAGCAATTCTTTTAACTATATCATGTTGCGAAGAAATTATTTTTTTAAAGAAATGATGTCTATTTTGTACTAGAACAGCATGCTTAGGTGGATTTTATAGTGCTAGCTGATTGAAACCAACAGTCAACAGAAAGACATGTTTCTCCACTCTTGACTCATTATCCGGACTCTGACCCAACCAGTCTTTGATCTTACTCCTTAATGCTACATACTTAATGGAGAAACAACAAATACCAATTTCAAAGTCTTTAGTTTGAGTGAGTGAGTGATTGTTGTTTAATACCAACTCAGCAATTTAATTTTCAATGAGATGATGATGAAGTCTGCCTTAGTTGGATTTTTATAGTGCTATCTCACTGAAACAACAGTCTGCAGATAGAAATGTCGCTCCACTCGGACACATTACCTGATTTCGAGTCAACCCGTCTTTGCTCTTTCTCCTTAATGCTGCGTTTTTAGCAGAGAAGCAACAAATACCAATTTTATAGTCTCGAACCCACGATCTATCCCATTCAACGAGAGCACGCTAACATTTACACCACTGATGCGGTTTCTGTTCATGTATTTAATGATTTCTCCTTTATATTATTTAAGAAAGATGTCTCTGTTCTACATATAAATACCTACTTTTAGCACCCATGTTCTGTTATTTAAACATTTATCTAAGATTTCAGCATTATCACACTCTGTGTTTCCTTCTCTGACTATGTCCACCTGTAAAAGAATACAGTCAAACCTGCTTTAGTGACCACCTCTATTAAGTACAGTCAAACCTGCTTTAGTGACCACCTCTATTAAGTTAGTCAAACCTGCTTTAGTGACCACCTCTATTAAGTTAGTCAAACCTGCATTAGTGACCACCTCTATTAAGTTAGTCAAACCTGCATTAGTGACCACCTCTATTAAGTACAGTCAAACCTGCTTTAGTGACCACCTCTATTAAGTACAGTCAAACCTGCTTTAGTGACCACCTCTATTAAGTTACAGTCAAACCTGCTTTAGTGACCACCTCTATTAAGTTACAGTCAAACCTGCATTAGTGACCACCTCTATTAAGTTAGTCAAACCTGCATTAGTGACCACCTCTATTAAGTTACAGTCAAACCTGCTTTAGTGACCACCTCTATTAAGTACAGTAAAACCTTCTTTAGTGACCACCTCTATTAAGTACAGTCAAACCTGCTTTAGTGACCACCTCTATTAAGTTAGTCAAACCTGCTTTAGTGACCACCTCTATTAAGTTACAGTAAAACCTGCTTTAGTGACCACCTCTATTAAGTACAGTCAAACCTTCTTTAGTGACCACCTCTATTAAGTACAGTAAAACCTACTTTAGTGACTACCTCTATTAAGTTACAGTCAAACCTGCTTTAGTGATCACCTCTATTAAGTACAGTCAAACCTTCTTTAGTGACCACCTCTATTAAGTTACAGTCAAACCTGCATTAGTGACCACCTCTATTAAGTTAGTCAAACCTGCTTTAGTGACCACCTCTATTAAGTATAGTCAAACCTGCTTTAGTGACCACCTCTATTAAGTACAGTCAAACCTGCTTTAGTGACCACCTCTATTAAGCTACAGTAAAACCTGCTTTAGTGACCACCTCTATTAAGTTAGTCAAACCTTCTTTAGTGACCACCTCTATTAAGTACAGTCAAACCTGCTTTAGTGACCACCTCTATTAAGTACAGTCAAACCTGCTATAGTGACCACCTCTATTAAGTTACAGTCAAACCTGCTTTAGTGACCACCTCTATTAAGTTACAGTCAAACCTTCTTTAGTGACCACCTCTATTAAGTACAGTCAAACCTGCATTAGTGACCACCTCTATTAAGTTACAGTAAAACCTACTTTAATGACCACCTCTATTAAGTACAGTCAAACCTGCTTTAGTGACCACCTCTATTAAGTACAGTCAAACCTACTTTAGTGACCACCTCTATTAAGTTACAGTAAAACCTACTTTAATGATCACCTCTATTAAGTACAGTCAAACCTGCTTTAGTGACCACCTCTATTAAGTACAGTCAAACCTGCTTTAGTGACCACCTCTATTAAGTACAGTCAAACCTGCTTTAGTGACCACCTCTATTAAGTTAGTCAAACCTGCTTTAGTGACCACCTCTATTAAGTTACAGTCAAACCTGCTTTAGTGACCACCTCTATTAAGTTACAGTCAAACCTGCTTAAGTGACCACTTCTATTAAGTTATAGTCAAACCTGCTTTAGTGACCACCTCTATTAAGTTAGTCAAACCTACTTTAGTGACCACCTCTATTAAGTACAGTCAAACCTGCTTTAGTGACCACCTCTATTAAGTACAGTAAAACCTGCTTTAGTGACCACCTCTATTAAGTTACAGTCAAACCTGCTTTAGTGACCACCTCTATTAAGTACAGTCAAACCTGCTGTAGTGACCACCTCTATTAAGTTACAGGCAAACCTACTTTAGTGACCACCTCTATTAAGTAGTCAAACCTACTTTAATGACCACCTTTATTAAGTTACAGTAAAACCTACTTTAGTGACCACCTCTATTAAGTACAGTCAAACCTGCTTTAGTGACCACCTCTATTAAGTACAGTCAAACCTGCTTTAGTGACCACCTCTATTAAGTTAGTCAAACCTGCTTTAGTGACCACCTCTATTAAGTACAGTCAAACCTACTTTAGTGACCACCTCTATTAAGTACAGTCAAACCTACTTTAGTGACCACCTCTATTAAGTACAGTCAAACCTACTTTAGTGACCACCTCTATTAAGTTACAGTCAAACCTGCTTTAGTGACCACCTCTATTAAGTACAGTCAAACCTGCTTTAGTGACCACCTCAATTAAGCAACAACTTGTATCATGCTACCTTAATTTTAATTTATCTTCACAGTGCATTTCAGATTAAACCTGTATTTAGCAACCACCTGTCTTATGTGAGTGTAACCCTATTTCAATGTTCCTTTGGAAGGTAACATAAGACAGAAATTATATTATATATCTGTCATTTAATGTGTTTCTTACAAATAAACTATTCATTTTAAATTGTAAGAAATATGAAAGATCACTGAAGCATTTTTACGTTTGGGTTTATGAGTTACGGTGTTTAATGCCAATTTCAACAATATTTTAGCTATATCGTGGTGGTCAGTTTCATTGGTGGAGGAAACCAGAGTACCCGGAGAAAACCACTGATCTGTCATAAGTAACTGACAAACTTTATCACATAATGTTGTATCCAGTACACAGCACCACGAGCAGTATTCGAACTCATAACTGTAGTGGTGATAGGCACTGATTGCACAGGTAGTTGTAAACCCAACTACCTTACGATCACGACTATGAGGGCCTGGCATTTTAGAGGACTTCTAATGATTTAATACATTAGTAACTTTATTACATTATTTCCAATGTAGGAAATCTTTGTTAATTTAACCTGTGTAAACAAAACACATGTCTATCACTCATATACATATTTTATAATGATAACATACCTTGGCTAAACATCTTTTATATAGATTATATTTGAAGTGATGGAGGCTATGATAGGCTCCTATATAATTTGATGCCAGTTTTCCAACTAGATATTCCTGAAAAATAACAATCAATACATGTGCTTTAAAATTTGAAAATGAACAGTCAAAAGGTAAAAGTTGACAATACATATACAGTTAAACCTGTATATAAAGGTCACCCAAGGGAACCTGAAAATGTGGCCTTTCTGAGCAGTTGCCCTTAATATAAAGGTTAAAATTGTATACATTAATGGGAACAATGAGACTGTCCTTAATAGACAACAATTTGCTATATAGAGTTGCCCTTTAAGGCAGGTTTGACTGTATCTGATGTTGTTGGTGATCAAATTATCAGAGGGGGAGGGATGGGTCCCCTTAACCGGTTTAACCCCAGCACATTTTTGTGCCTGTCCCAAGACATGACCTGCCTTTCCAATGCCATATAAAATGGTCTTTTTGTGTTCAATGGTTCAAATCTTAGAAAAGACAATGACATAAGCAGATGGAAGTCTAGATCTTGGGTGTAGAGAATCACAAGAGTTAAAGCCAATAATGGGATAAAACCACCCCCTTTTAAAATTAGATTTCCTTCAAACTGATAGAAACAAACATTGACCAATTCATCCCTATTTTTGTTTGTAATTCATAAAATAACAGGCAATACCCTTCTACAAAGAAAAAGTGGACTTGATAAGGACAATTTATCATCTCAGTTCATCTGAAATCTGGCCTGATAAAAAGGGTGGCCATTGGTGGTAGTGATCCTATAAGAACGGGGACTAATAATTGTCTTATCATTTAATACTAATGTGTTGTAGCAAGCTAAAATCTAAATATGAGAGAAGACGTTACAACTACAAGTGTGTGAAAATTAACATGTCAAATACAGTTAGAAACTAGGTCAATTTACGATGATTAACAAACATTATAAGTATTTTCATATGTTAAATAAATTATTTATAATCCTGAGAAAATTATATTTTGGCTTTGACTCAGATCTTCTATTAATTCTTGTATTTGGAAGATTTTTTTCTTAAAAAACATCCTGCTGAACTGTGCTGTCAGGAACTTTTTTCTCAATTAATATACCTTAAGCTTAGTCAAAGAATTCTCACTACACACTGTACTGCATTGTGATGGATCTATGCTAAAGATATTTTATTTAGAAGTTAACCAAATCATACTCACCACACTACCTTGCTTAGCTGCCTTGTCAGGGATTTCTTCTAAAGTTATTCCATCATAAGGCTGGCCAAATAAATGGACTGATTTAATGGCAGTTTGTGTAGCATTTTCAGTTGCCTGAAACAAAGTAACGGAACAATCATGATACTGAAATATTACAGTATTTAGCAGCTGAGAATACAATTAAATATCATATTATTGTATCATCTTGGTTACTTATTGGTTGAGAGAGTGAGAAAATAATTATTGTTAAATGCCAGTCAGGTATAAAAAACTAGAACTGTGAGTGACCTCACTGAGTGATACCCCCCGCTTGCAATACTATGATGTTCAAACTTTGGAATACAGGTATATTAGCAAGTTACCTATGAAAAATGAACGGATATGGAGTTATGTCAAGGAGACAACATCCCATCTCCAAAATAAACTAACCAAGAACATACATCTATGGGTCACCACAAGTACACGACCCCCCTTTTCGTGAAAGTATAAGTTGAATTATCTCCCCTTCTAAATTTTAGACAGCAACGGTATTCCTTCATGCACATCTGCAGGTAGTGTACTACAACTGTGTAAAGTTTCATAAAAATTCAATAAGCAGCTTAGTAGGAGTTGCGCTTACAAGGTACATGAATGGACGGACGGACGACGGACAGGGTGATTCCTATATACCCCCCTAAACTTTGTTTGCGGGGGTATAAAAATTCTTCTAAATGGTGTTTGAATAAATCTACTATATTTGTATTTTCATAATGTGATGTCAGACACAATGATGGTGGTATTTGTAAGATTACTCCACCCATGTTTTGTTTCCTTGTTGATAACCCAGGAATAACATTTCACACACCAAATAACATCAGAATGACAAAGTTGCTCAGATTTAGAGTTTATCAAAGGAAGAAAAGAGTACCTCTCAACTGCAGGCTAGGGTCTGTTTCCCATCATTTTAGGGTATAAATTATGCTCATTGTTGAAGATCCTACTGTGGCTGTGAAATGTAGAACAGCTATAAAAGCACTTTTCTTTAACTTTAATTTGCATTTAAAGTGTAATGTCTTTTCTTACTAGGATACATTATGTGATAAAGTTTGTCAGTGACTTGCGGCAGGTCAGTGGTTTTCTCCAGGTACTCCAGTTTCCTCCATCAATAAAACTGACCACCACGATATAACTGAAATATTGTTGAAATTGGCGTAAAATACCATAACCCCTTTTCTTACTAATTAATCTGACAGAACAATTTTGTATCTAATTTCTGTTGAAAATTCTAATCATTCCAATTCTATATGTGAAGTAATTACTTGTTGATGAATGGTTAGATGCAGGTCTTTTAATAAGGGGTGGTACCAGGTACTTTTACCCACCTAAAATGGTCTTTGGTACCTCCTGATTTTAAAGAGTGTTGTACAAGATATTCATGAAAATTATTCAAATTTTAATAAAAAGGTACCGCCTGTAAATTGTGAAGTACTGGTGCACTTGAAAAATATTGAAAGTTCTGTATATGGTATATTAAATCATATATCAATTTAACCTATATACTATCATTCCAATTAAGACTTAAGAAATAAATCATGGAAGCCAGAATGTGTTGGGAGTTTTAACATGGGTTGGTGGATAAAATTTACTAATATCCGCCAACCCATGTTAAAATTCAAAACAAATTCTGGCTTCCATGATTTATTTTGATTCTGATATGTCTAAGAGTAGAAATATGGTAGTATACTTTGATTGGAAGACGGTAATTTATATTTACGTTTGTGGAAAATGTCGCACACAATTTATGTTGCCAATGGAAAAGTCAGTCACATTCACCGGCACATGTGTGAATGAGATTATATCATCGATAAATCGCTCGTTTGTCTACAAAGCGAAAGAAAGACGTCATGTTAGAATCAAAGATAATACCTGACACATGGTTTTCAGGTTTGGTCTATCTACCTCTCGAATGTGTGGTCTTACTTCAGCAGTTTTCTGAAAATAAAATTTATACAATTAGTAACAGATGTGATTCTTCAATGGAAGACATGTGTGGCCTGTCACACCAATTCATTCAATGGAAGACATGTGTGCCCTGTCACACCAATTCATTCAATGGAAGACATGTGTGGCCTGTCACACCAATTCATTCAATGGAAGACATGTGTGGCCTGTCAAAGCAATTCAATTAATGGAAGACATGTGTGGCCTGTCAAAGCAATTCATTCAATGGAAGACATGTGTGGCCTGTCACACCAATTCATTCAATGGAAGACATGTGTGGCCTGTCAGAGTAATTCATTCAATGGAAGACATGTGTGGCCTGTCACAGTAATTCATTCAATGGAAGACATGTGTGGCCTGTCACACCAATTCATTCAATGGAAGACATGTGTGGCCTGTCAAAGCAATTCATTCAATGGAAGACATGTGTGGCCTGTCAAAGCAATTCATTCAAGGGAAGACATGTGTGGCCTGTCAAAGCAATTCATTCAATGGAAGACATGTGTGGCCTGTCACAACAATTCATTCAATGGAAGACATGTGTGGCCTGTCACAGCAATTCATTCAATGGAAGACATGTGTGGCCTGTCAAAGCAATTCATTCAATGGAAGACATGTGTGGCCTGTCAAAGCAATTCATTCAATGGAAGACATGTGTGGCCGGTCACAACAATTCATTCAATGGAAGACATGTGTGACCTGTCACAGCAATTCATTCAATGGAAGACATGTGTGGCCTGTCAAAGCAATTCATTCAATGGAAGACATGTGTGGCCTGTCAAAGCAATTCATTCAATGGAAGACATGTGTGGCCGGTCACAACAATTCATTCAATGGAAGACATGTGTGACCTGTCACAGCAATTCATTCAATGGAAGACATGTGTGGCCTGTCAAAGCAATTCATTCAATGGAAGACATGTGTGGCCTGTCAAAGCAATTCATTCAATGGAAGACATGTGTGGCCTGTCAAAGCAATTCATTCAATGGAAGACATGTGTGGCCTGTCAAAGCAATTCATTCAATGGAAGACATGTGTGGCCTGTCAAAGCAATTCATTCAATGGAAGACATGTGTGGCCTGTCAAAGCAATTCATTCAATGGAAGACATGTGTGGCCTGTCAATGCAATTCATTTAATGGAAGACATGTGTGGCCTGTCACAGTAATTCATTCAATGGAAGACATGTGTGGCCTGTCAATGCAATTCATTCAATGGAAGACATGTGTGGCCTGTCACAGTAATTCATTCAATGGAAGACATGTGTGGCCTGTCAAAGCAATGCATTCAATGGAAGGGGTGTGTGGACTGTCACAGCAATGCAAGACATGTGTGCCCTGTCACAACAGTGGAAGACATGTGTGGCCTGTCAAAGCAATTCATTCAATGGAAGACATGTGGCCTGTCACAGTAATTCATTCAATGGAAGACATGTGTGGCCTGTCACAGTAATTCATTCAATGGAAGACATGTGTGGCCTGTCAAAGCAATTCATTCAATGGAAGACATGTGTGGCCTGTCAAAGTAATTCATTCAATGGAAGACATGTGTGGCCTTGTCAAAGCAATGCATTCAATGGAAGGCATGTGTGGACTGTCACAGCAATGCAAGACATGTGTGCCCTGTCACAACAGTGGAAGACATGTGTGGCCTGTCAAAGCAATTCATTCAATGGAAGACATGTGTGGCCTGTCACAGTAATTCATTCAATAGAAGACATGTGTGGCCTGTCACAGTAATTCATTCAATGGAAGGCATGTGTGGACTGTCACAGCAATGGAAGACATGTATGGCCTGTCAAAGCAATTCATTCAAGGGAAGATGTGTGTGGTCTGTCAAAAGCAATGCAAGACATGTGTGCCCTATCACAACAGTTGAAGACATCTGTGGCCTGTCACAGTAATTCATTCAATGGAAGACATGTGTGGCCTGCCACAGCAATTCATACAATGAAAGGCATGTGTGGACTGTCACAGCAATAGAAGACATTTGTGGCCTGTCACAGTAATTCATTCAATGGAAGAAATGTGTGGCCTGTCACAGCAATTCATTCAATGGAAGGAATGTGTGGCCTGTCACAACAGTGGAAGACATTTGTGGCCTGTCAAAGCATTTCAATCAATGGAAGACATGTGTGGCCTGTCACAGCAATTCATTCAATGGAAGACATTTGTGGCCTGTCACAGCAATTCATTCAATGGAAGACATGTGTGGCCTGCCACAGCAATTCATTCAATGGAAGACATGTGTGGCCTGTCACAGTAATTCATTCAATGGAAGACATGTGTGGCCTGTCACAGAAATTCATTCAATGGAAGACATGTGTGGCCTGTCACAACAGTGGAAGACATGTGTGGCCTGTCACAGTAATTCATTCAATGGAAGGCATGCATGGCCTGTCACAGTAATTCATTCAATGGAAGGCATGCGTGGCCTGTCACAGTAATTCATTCAATGGAAGACATTTGTGGCCTGTCACAGTAATTCATTCAATGGAAGGCATGTGTGGCCTGTCACAGTAATTCATTCAATGGAAGACATGTGTGGCCTATCGAAACAATTCATTCAATGGAAGGCATGTGTGGCCTGTCACAGTAATTCATTCAATAGAAGACATGTGTGGCCTGTTACAGTAATTCATTCAATGGAAGGCATGTGTGGACTGTCACAGCAATGGAAGACATGTATGGCCTGTCAAAGCAATTCATTCAAGGGAAGATGTGTGTGGTCTGTCAAAAGCAATGCAAGACATGTGTGCCCTATCACAACAGTTGAAGACATCTGTGGCCTGTCACAGTAATTCATTCAATGGAAGACATGTGTGGCCTGCCACAGCAATTCATACAATGAAAGGCATGTGTGGACTGTCACAGCAATAGAAGACATTTGTGGCCTGTCACAGTAATTCATTCAATGGAAGAAATGTGTGGCCTGTCACAGCAATTCATTCAATGGAAGGAATGTGTGGCCTGTCACAACAGTGGAAGACATTTGTGGCCTGTCAAAGCATTTCAATCAATGGAAGACATGTGTGGCCTGTCACAGCAATTCATTCAATGGAAGACATTTGTGGCCTGTCACAGCAATTCATTCAATGGAAGACATGTGTGGCCTGCCACAGCAATTCATTCAATGGAAGACATGTGTGGCCTGTCACAGTAATTCATTCAATGGAAGACATGTGTGGCCTGTCACAGAAATTCATTCAATGGAAGACATGTGTGGCCTGTCACAACAGTGGAAGACATGTGTGGCCTGTCACAGTAATTCATTCAATGGAAGGCATGCATGGCCTGTCACAGTAATTCATTCAATGGAAGGCATGCGTGGCCTGTCACAGTAATTCATTCAATGGAAGACATTTGTGGCCTGTCACAGTAATTCATTCAATGGAAGGCATGTGTGGCCTGTCACAGTAATTCATTCAATGGAAGACATGTGTGGCCTATCGAAACAATTCATTCAATGGAAGGCATGTGTGGCCTGTCACAGTAATTCATTCAATAGAAGACATTTGTGGCCTGTTACAGTAATTCATTCAATGGAAGGCATGTGTGGCCTGTCACAGTAATTCATTCAATGGAAGACATGTGTGGCCTGTCACAGTAATTCATTCAATGGAAGACATGTGTGGCCTGTCACAACAGTGGAAGACATTTGTGGCCTGTCACAGTAATTCATTCAATGGAAGGCATGTGTGGCCTGTCAAAGTAATTCATTCAATGGAAGACATTTCTGGCCTGTCACAGTAATTCATTCAATGGAAGGCATGTGTGGCCTGTCACAGTAATTCATTCAATGGAAGACATGTGTGGCCTGTCAAAGCAATTCATTCAATGGAAGGCATGTGTGGCCTGTCACAGTAATTCATTCAATGGAAGACATTTGTGGCCTGCCACAGTAATGCATTCAATGGAAGGCATGTGTGGCCTGTCACAGCAATTCATTCAATGGAAGGCGTGTGTGGACTGTCACAGTAATAGAAGACATGTGTGGCCTGTCACAGTAATTCATTCAATGGAAGGTACATGTGGCCTGTCAAAGCAATTCATTCAATGGAAGACATGTGTGGCCTGTCACAGCAATTCATTCAATGGAAGGCATGTGTGGCCTGCCACAGAAATTCATTCAATGGATGTCATGTCATTGTTTTATTCGATTGTATAAATGCAGAGCTACTTTAAATTTTGCAACCATCTATAATTCATAAAAATTAAAAATTCTTTCAAAGTAAGATTATTTTGAAAGAGCACCTGTCTGAATGCTGATAAAAACAAAAAAAAGGTCACGCTAAACCCTAAGAAAAACATCATATACCTCAGACATAGGTGACCATAACCAATTTAGGCTTTTCTGTTTAGGGTCTTTGGTGTTATTGCTTGGTTGGTTTATGGTGTTTAACGCCACTTTCAACATTACAGTTATATCGTGGTGGTCAGTTTTATTGTTGGAAGAAACGGGAGTAACCGGAGAAAACCATTGACCTGCCGCAAGTCACTGACAAACTTTATCACATAATGTTGTATCGAGTACACCCCACCATGAACGGGGTTTGAACTCACAACTTAAGTGGTGATAGGCACTGATCACACAGGTAGTTGTATCCAACTACCATACGATCACGACCACGACGGCCCCTTTAATTAATTGGCTTACCAATCTTTTGACTTTGAAGGTTATTCCAGAAACGTGTTGTACTCCCTAAAATAGATATCTATGTTTTTATTATTTATATTGTTTTATCAGCTTACCTTAAAGTCTATTTTCCACCTGACTTTGCTATTTATTTCCAGCAGTTTCTTAGAGATAACAGCATCAATCATATTTAATGGTTTTAGATAGAAATCTTCTGAAATAAACAAAAATATGCCTCTGTAAGAACTTCAACTAATGTAAAAAGTTCATGATGAACAAATCATAGATTATTACTCTCATTAAATAAGTGTACGGCATCAGTGGCGTAATGTCTAGCATGCTCGGCTCTAGTGCGGTAGATCGTGGATTCGAACTAAGATCAGGTCAAAGCAAAGACTATAATATTGGTATTTGTTGCTTCTCTACTAATCACGCAGGAGAAAGAGCAAAGACTGGTTGTCTCTGAATCAGGTAAATGTGTCTGAGTAGGGTGACATGTCTATCTGCAGACTTTCGTTTCAGAGTGTTGGTCTAGCATAAAGTGGACATCATCATCATCTCATTGAAAATTAACTTGTTCTCACCATAATATATCTGAAAAATAGCTGAGTTTGCATTAAACAGCAATCAGTCACTCACTCACTTAATCAAGTGTAAAATACTACCACTCAACAGCAGACTAGGGACTGTCTCACACTAATTCTAGGGTATGAGTTATGCTCATAATTGAAGATCCAACTGTGAAATGTAGAATGTAGAACAGCACTAAATGTGCTGTTCTATTACTTTAATTGTGTGTAAGTGTAGAGTTGGATAGTGTTTTATGTTCATTTGCATCCATATCCTTTCTTACTAATTACAATGAGGAAATCAATATTTGTAGGTCATAGTGGCAATATTTTATAAAAAAAAACAAACAAACAAACAAACAAAAAAAACAAAGCAAAAAAAACATTAAGATATCAAATCTTTTCCAGGTGGTGATGTTGCATATTGTTAAAACAATTATAATATGTAGGTCACAGACATCTACTTTTAAATTTAACATGTAAAATCACAAAATGACAAAATAATTAATTATAGGTCATAGTAATTGCCTAATGAATTAGTGAGTGATTGTTGTTTAACGCCAACTCAGCAATTTTTCAGCTTTATCATGGCGAGAACAAGTTAATTTTCAATGAATTGGCTAATGAAAAACAACAAATCAACAAATAGATAAAAGATGTAGTCATGGCGACAGAATAAGATTATATTTGGTAATTGAGGTTATAACAGAAAGGTCAGACGATTCTGCAGCAGGCCATCAACAACCAATGAAATGATCTGTTACTCATTATGACATGTCTGGTGGACATTGGTTGTGTTACATACAACATAAACACTGGAATTACAGTGAAACCTGTCTAAACCCTAAATAAACTGGAATACTGTCTAAACCAAACCCTAAATAAACTGGAATACTGTCTAAACCAAACCCTAAATAAACTGGAATACTGTCTAAACCAAACCCTAAATAAACTGGAATACTGTCTAAACCAAACCCTGAATGAACTGGAATACTGTCTAAACCAAACCCTAAATAAACTGGAATACTGTCTAAATCAAACCCTAAATAAACTGGAATACTGTCTAAATCAAACCCTAAATAAACTGGAATACTGTCTAAACCAAACCCTAAATAAACTGGAATACTGTCTAAACCAAACCCTAAATAAACTGGAATACTGTCTAAACCAAACCCTAAATAAACTGGAATACTGTCTAAACCAAACCCTAAATAAACTGGAATACTGTCTAAACCAAACCCTAAATAAACTGGAATACTGTCTAAACCAAACCCTAAATAAACTGGAATACTGTCTAAACCAAACTTTAAATAAACTGGAATACTGTCTAAACCAAACCCTAAATAAACTGGAATACTGTCTAAATCAAACCCTAAATAAACTGGAATACTGTCTAAATCAAACCCTAAATAAACTGGAATACTGTCTAAATCAAACCCTAAATAAACTGGAATACTGTCTAAATCAAACCCTAAATAAACTGGAATACTGTCTAAACCAAACCCTAAATAAACTGGAATACTGTCTAAATCAAACCCTAAATAAACTGGAATACTGTCTAAACCAAACCCTAAATAAACTGGAATACTGTCTAAATCAAACCCTAAATAAACTGGAATACTGTCTAAATCAAACCCTAAATAAACTGGAATACTGTCTAAATCAAACCCTAAATAAACTGGAATACTGTCTAAATCAAACCCTAAATAAACTGGAATACTGTCTAAACCAAACCCTAAATAAACTGGAATACTGTCTAAACCAAACCCTAAATAAACTGGAATACTGTCTAAACCAAACCCTGAATGAACTGGAATACTGTCTAAACCAAACCCTAAATAAACTGGAATACTGTCTAAACCAAACCCTAAATAAACTGGAATACTGTCTAAATCAAACCCTAAATAAACTGGAATACTGTCTAAATCAAACCCTAAATAAACTGGAATACTGTCTAAATCAAACCCTAAATAAACTGGAATACTGTCTAAATCAAACCCTAAATAAACTGGAATACTGTCTAAACCAAACCCTAAATAAACTGGAATACTGTCTAAACCAAACCCTAAATAAACTGGAATACTGTCTAAACCAAACCCTAAATAAACTGGAATACTGTCTAAACCAAACCCTGAATGAACTGGAATACTGTCTAAACCAAACCCTAAATAAACTGGAATACTGTCTAAACCAAACCCTAAATAAACTGGAATACTGTCTAAACCAAACCCTAAATAAACTGGAATACTGTCTAAACCAAACCCTAAATAAACTGGAATACTGTCTAAACCAAACCCTAAATAAACTGGAATACTGTCTAAACCAAACTTTAAATACAGTCATGTTGTAAGGAAATCTTAGTTAGTTTAACCTGAATGAACCGAACACCTGTGTATTCTGAACACAAAAGTTGATCCCAAGGAGGTTCTGGAAGACAGATTTCACTGTGATTGGTCACTTGGCAAAGTAGGAAATCTTTGTTAATTTAACCTGAATAAATCAAACACCTGTGAATTCTGAACACGGAGATTGTCACACAGGCATCACTGTACCTGCAATAGCATTCTGCAGAAACAATAACATGACTGAGAAAGGGTAGGGGTCAATCAAATGACCAATCATCGTGACCTTTACAATAAATACTTACCCCCACTTTCATGTATAGCACCCAGAAATGTTGGTTCCATGGCCTGACTTAAGAACACTTGTAAATAAACATTAAACATGTCAGCTAATGGGTCTTTTTCATACTCCGTCTCTTTACTGAAAAATATAATTGGAAAATTTGATTTCATTCGTATGATAAATTTAAGTAAGCAAAGCGTCTTAACTAGATGTTCAATTGAACTCAAGAGTTATAAATTATCAACTGACTATTCAATGATCATTTCTCCATTTTAAACATTTTCCTGCACTGGTGGCCATTCCTAAAATTTCACATCAAAATAAAAAAACATAAACTTTGTTGAGGAATATCTGGAATTTTTTATCAGTATAAATTTTCTGTAATTTCATTCAATGACTATTACTGCCAAGTTTTCTGTTCAATGGTTCAGTTGTTTCACAAGATTTTTACAATAATTTTCCAATAGGATTGTTAATCTTGTTCCTGTGGTGATGGCCATCTTGGATTGCTGATCCATAAAAATATTGTAAACCATTGATCATTTATGTACACTTTGGATTGAATCAAGTTTGTAGTTTTTGAGAAATATCTTTTATTCACTTTCCAATATGGTCCTGTGTTAAACTAGACTTTGCAGTGGTGGCCATCTTGAATTTCCCGTTCACACAAAATTACTAACTTTGTAAGAGAAAATCCAATGATAATTCATGTAGAGTTTGCATTCAGTCATGTGTGTGTAATTTCTATTAATTTTTTTTTATTCATTTTACCATAGGTCCATTAACCTATGTCATGTGATCGTGATACATCAAAAGAAAACAGACTGTAAACAACCATCCCAGGAACAATATTTCAGTTGTACCATAGTGCCAAACTTTTCACAAAAAGATTTTATTTAGTGAAGCTTACGACAATCTGCGACAAACTGAACACAAGTGGCCGTCGTGGTCGTATGGTAGTATGGATTTACAACTACCTATGCAATAAGTGCCTATCACCACTAATGTTGTGAGTTCAAATCCCACTCAGGTGACTTGATAAAACATTATGTGATAAAGTTTGTTAGTGTCTTACCTCAGGTTGTGGTTCTCTCCAGGTACTCTGGTTTCCTCCACCAATAAAACTGACCGCTATGATATTACTGAAATATTGTTGAAAGTTGCATTTAACACCGTAAACCAACCAACCAAACTCTAATTACCATTTGATTTTGGCAACAGAGTCCTCATTCCATGCATTGAATTGCAGTATTTGCAGATTCATTAGACTTCTTAGATACCCATTACAAATGTTAAAAGCTAAAATCAATAACCTTGAATCTAATTTTGGTTTTGGTCGATCTTCTTCCTGTACTTGAACAACAAATTGACTGTCTCTGACTGTGGTCCTCATATGAGGAACTTGCTTGGTTCTGACTGATATATAATTCTTTTCCATATGAGGAAGCCAACTAGAGTACTACAAAAAACAAAAATAATTATCATAAAACTGAGGATTAGGTGTCATCTTTGCTAGTCAAATGTTATGATCTGCTTCCCTTCTACTTCACCCTTGGCTGTGTTAGTTGTAATTTTGTAATTCCCACACACTACTTGAGATTGTCAGTTGCATCCTATATTTTGTTATCATTTTCTGCCAATCAGCAAAAAGCATTCATTTCACCTCATGTCAAAATATGTACACAGTTAACTGAAAAACATAAAAATTATTCTGCACTTCTATTTTTTTTAACAATTTTCTGTACATACAGTGATTATATTTTATTAGTGGAAATAACTGGAGTACCAAGAGAAAAGCACTGACCTTTGACAAGTCAGGGGTCAACATGAATGTATTATAAATTGACCAATCAGCGACTCTTCTACAAAATCCAGCTGACAAGTCAAGCAAATGTTTTTTGGAACACACCCGATAGACACAGAATGTATTCATTTTTACTTGCACCCCCATTGGAGCGTTTTGAGATCTTCCATGTGGCGACTAGTAAACAACCGATAGAAAATAGAGAGGAAGTGTAAAGATCTAATTTTAATTATATTGCATTGAAAGGAGCCTTTGGTGACATTTAGTAAAATTGGGTACTGCTTGCATGCAATGATGTAAATTCAAATATAATTTGATCTCGAACATGGCAGTACCCTGTACATAAAACCCAGTGAAATATTTCCACTTAGTCTTTGAAAAGTTTATACTTTTTGATTGACAGAGGGGATGGGTCAACCAGGTCAACAACATTTGATTGTCACTGAAACAGTATGGAGAGTTGGGTAATGATGACAAATTTAGTCTTTTGTAGCAGATACAATGTGCCTACTCTTTTTCTAAATCTACAAAAGATGTCTTTAGCTTGTAGGGAGTGTGGCACTCTCCAAACATGTTATTCACCATGGTCCACGGTCAGGCTTTTTGTATTATAACCTGTCAACCCTGCAGCGAGAGGGATTCCCCTATATGCCACCTGGGGATGAGTTAAGCGGTAGGTTTTGAATCCTGGGAGTCTTCACTAGTACCCAGCAATACAGTTTGTTACTGAATCTAAAAATAGAACAACAAAATTGTCCGTTTTATCTATAAATAGTGCATACTTCCTGCTACTTACTGTAGATAAAGATCGGTGAAAGATTTCACCTTTGTCTATAAATAGCTCATATTTTCTCATCATTTTACCAGCTTCAATCTTCCATATTGGAAATCCTTCAAAATTGTTGAGGTCTTTTTTATTGATGACAAATGAACCCATCTGAAAAACATATATAGATGTATATTTATTTCTTTATATACAATGAAAGGTTTTTTTCAGATGTAAACCTTCATTCGTACAGTGAGGCCACCCATAATTTTGTCAGACCAATTTTGAGACAGTCTTCCTAGAGAGAAAATGAAATCTCCGCACTTTTTCCCTCCTTTTAAACTTTTCTAAGTGTCAATGTTATATTTTCTGAGTGAGTGATTGTTGTTTAACGTCACGCTATATCATGACAAGAACAAGTTATATTTGAATGTGAAGATGATGATGTCTGCTTTGTACTAGACCAACATGGTGCTAGCTCACTGAAATAACAGTCTGTGGGCAGACATTTCGCTCCACTGAGACATATTATCCTGGTTTCGAGAAAATACCAATTTTATAGTCTTGATTTCACCTGACTGGGGCTTGAACCCAGGATCCACAGTACCTCAGGCATCTCCTCATTAAAACTGATGACTTTTTTCAATTATCAAGGTATTGGTTGTAACCAAGACATTGCACAAGATTGATTGATTGATTTATGGTGTTTAACGCCACTTTCAACAATATTTCAGTTTTATCATGGCGGTCAGTTTTATTTGGTGGAGGAAACCACCAACCTGTTGCAAGTCACTGAAAAACTTTATCACATAATGTTACATCGAGTACACCTCACCATTAGCAGGATTTGAACTTACAGCTTTAGTGGTGATAGGCACTGATTGCACAAGATATTTAAAGTCTAGTTCAAGAAAACACTACAGAGACAACATACCACAAAACCTTCATATTGAGTATCTGACTCTTCTGACTCTTCTGACGATTCATATTGTGGACTTTGTACTCTAGGATAAGCTACTGGAGCAGTTTGTTCAACCTTTCGTGACTTTGCTGCGCTAGGTTTACTGGATTTTCCAACACGTTTTGGTTTTCTGAAATAATAAAAACAAGTCGACATTAAAATTAATAGGGCTGTGTAGAGCAAAGCATGATACAACCGAAGCATGTCCACAAGGGAAAGTTGAACAAGTGCATATTAGAAGCAAGTGTGAACACTGTATTTTGCTTGTCAAAGTAAATTGCTTGACACAGTAATATTTAGATCAATTATATTATTTTGGTCATTTGTTTTACAATAATATGCCTTCCAAATATGTGAAATTTTCGTTTTTGGGCCCCTTCTAGTCCCCTTTTCAAAATAAATTAGCAATTTTTTTCTATGGTCCTTCAATAACCCATAGAGATGATCACATATGGCTTTTGTTGTCCAATTTCGGTCGAGCTTATCTCTGAACCATATAAGCTCTCTGTGCAATCAAGTCAAAGAAAGAAACTGCATCAAAATTGGATGAAAAATAAAAATACTATATACATTGTACCTTCCAAACAGTTGTTGGGATCCCATTAACCGGTTGAACACTCCACATTTATTTATCTGTCCCAACCTAGAGTAGACATGGATTTCTAATGCCATATGTGGTAGTTTTTTTTGTGCTAAATTGTTTGAGGTTAGAGGTAGTTGTCTGTTTTGTTGATATTGGTGGAATTGTTGACCATCATTGTTTAAACTTTCTTTTCATATACTGTATTATTTTTCAAAAATCTGTCCTTGAACTGAACTAAGTTAATATATTGTATATTTTGAAAATCAAGGGAAGCAATCCCTATACACCTATGGCTGGTTTAAATATAAAAAATTTCTATTATATTTCAAGAATAATTACAATTTGGTTTTTGTACTTCCTTTACGACTCCTCCTTTGTGGCCCAGCAAATTCATCAAATGCTGGCTCCTTCTTTTCCTGTAAACACACAAATTACATTAGGTTTAAATATATGTCATACATTAGACAACAGAGAACTCTTTTGACAATTTTCATCAACTAATTACATTTCTAAACTTGTATTAAAAGATCACCTTTGGGACAAAGAAAAAGTGGTCTCTTAAAAGAGGTTCAATTCATATGAAATTTTCTATGACAGGACAAGAAAAAGGTGACTGCATAGGCAAGCTTGATTGAATAGTCCTTCAATAAATATGACATTATTCTAGTCTATACAGTTACATATTGAAACAATTTTAAGATATTAATGTATCATCCATTCATGTACAAATTATAAACGGCATTGGTAGTATAATGGTTAGTGTGTTCACCTTGAGTGTGATAGATCCTATGGTTATGGTGTTTAACGCCACTTTCAACAATATTTCTGTTATATCTTGGTGGTTAGTTTTATTGGCGGAGGAAACCGGAGTACCCAGAGAAAACAACAGACCTACTGCAAGTCACTGACAAATTTTATCACATCATGTTGTATCGAGTATACCTCGATATGAGCAGGATTCGCACTCATCAACTATAGTGGTGATAGGCATTGATTCCACAAGTAGTTGTAAATCCAACCACAATAAGATCACACAGTACATCATGTGTTGGAGCAATGTCGGGTCAAACAAATGACTATGAAATTGGTATTTGTTGCTTCTCCGCTACGCATGCAGCATTAGAGAGCAAGAGTGGAGCAACATGTCTACCCATGAACAGTTGCTTCAGTGAGCTAGCTATAAAAATCAAACTAAGAGTGTTGGTCTAGTACAAAGCCGCAGACAAAATCATCATCCTCTCATCGAATGATCTCGCCATGATATACATGTACAATGTAGCTCGAAAATTCCTCATTTGGTATTTAACAACAATGATCTTGCCATGATAAAGCTTGAAACTTCCTCATTTGGTATTAAACAACAATGATCTCGCCATGATAAAGCTCGAAACTTCCTCATTTGGTATTAAACAACAATGATCTCGCCATGATAAAGCTCGAAACTTCCTCATTTGGTATTAAACAACAATGATCTCGCCATGATATAGCTAGAAAATTCCTCATTTGGTATTAAACAACAATGATTTTGCCATGATATAGCTAGAAAATTCCTCATTTGGTATTAAACAACAATCATTTTTACAATAACATTTTGAGACACAGGGATATTTGTAGCAATTTCATTTGATCACGAGTCCAGAAGACTATTCTGAAAATTTTAGTGAGTCTCACTATTGTAATAATATAAAATTTGAAAACTTTGGCGAGTCTAAACTGAAAATGGCGAATCCAGGACTCGTCTAAGTGAGCTGCAAGGATCTCTGAGACATTCATTCATTTTCTATCCATGCTAACTCTGACATGATATTATATTATTCTAAGAGGAGAGTAGTTTACCACAGCAAAAGGTGTCCACGCTGGGTCAGAGTCAGAATCATATGTTTCTGGCATACCATCACCATCTACATCACTTTCACTCTCTTTATACTTCTCTACAATAAAATTGATAAGAGGTTAATCTCCTGAACATAATGTAAGCCAACTTAAAATACCAAACACAAAATAACTGCAAACGGACTCGATTCAAATTATAGGTGCAGTCAAACCTGCCTTAAAGGGCACCTCTATATAACAATTCACTGTCTATAAGGACAGTCTCATTTTTCTCATTAATGAGTAGTGCATTTAATTTTAACCTGTATATAAAGGACAACTGCTCATAAAGGCCACATTTTCAGGTTCCCTTGAGTGGCCTTTATATACAGGTTTGACTATAATATGGAAAAACCTTATTTGGGAAGGGGGATTCGAAGGCACATTTTTATTAAGTACCTTCTATAAACCACTGTATAGCTATTAGTGTCAATTATAATCGAAAGTTGATCAGTTTAGAGTAATTGATTCCGATGTTCAATAGTAAAGATTAATTGGACACAAAGAAAAACAGGAAAATTTCCTTCAAGTAGAAAACCTGCTGGCAGGTAGATCAGGTGGTCTAGTTTACTCTCGTTAATACCCCTTCCCCCACTAAGGTACCTGGTACTTACTTTGTAATAATTTTTCTTTAGCCTTCCGCGTTGATAACCTCCTGGCAGGTGCAACAGGTGAAGGAGTCCTCACTTTCTCCTCCTCCTCTTCTGACGATCCCACCTGATATTCCTCTCCTGATGATTTTATTTCCTCTTCTTCACTTTCTTGATAACCACTAGAACGTCTTTGTTTACTAGATAATTTGCAACTTTTAGTCTTTTTGTGTTTCGGAGGTGAAATAGTTTGTAGTTTAATTCTCATTTTGAGGCTAGGATGCTGATCACTGCCAGTTTCAATATTTTTAACAGTCCCTGTAACTTGAGTGTTCATTTCTTCATCAGAAACTCTTGAACTAGCAGTATCATCATTAGATGGTGATTCTGGTTTTGTGTCAGTATCTGGCCGTGGCGTACTAGCAGCACTATCACTACTTTTATCTACAGAAGTTTGACGCGGTGGTCGTTTTGGTTCCGGTATATATTTTGGAAGTTCAGGTTTTTTAACAACTGAAGTGTTGACACTTGATAATGTTTCTGGTTTCTTACCTTGTATAAAACTTAAGAAAGAATCCATGAAGGCATTGTTTTTACTACTTTTTGTAGGTGGTTTTTCACGTGGTTTTTGTGGAGGAAGAGGTTCAATTACGACTCGAGGTTGAAGATTGGTTTTTTTCTCAAAAGAAGGTATTTGAACTTTAGGTTGATTTTGACTTTTGACCTGTGGTTTGTCAGTTTCGGGGGGTTTCTTTAAGTGTTTAAATTCATCGTCTTCATCTATTGGGTTACTGATTGCCACAGGAGGTATACTTGGTTCTGCTATAAAGGGTTTATTTTGTTCACAAGTGTAAGCCTCATAAAGTCTGTCATCTCGACGGCCCATCTGAGGACTTTCGCTAATAAGACTGGACAAAGCGGCTTCATCTATCGTGGACGTTGAATTATTAGCCATAGCATTTCCACAAAAATTATTATTTTGTTGCTGCGAGTTAGGATTAAACGTATCCAAATCAAACATGTTTTCTCCGCCACTTGAGTATATACCGGATTCTAATTCCATAGAGTTCAATGCATCAAAGTCATTATTTGCATTTAATTGGTCTACAAACGATTGCTGATTGGAGGGTTCATTGTATGCAAATTCATTATTGTCAATTATTTTCTCACGATTAGCCATGGGAATGTTTTCTTCATTAGAAATAAATCCTTGTGACATGAAATTGTTTCTCTGATTTGTAGAATGCATATCATGACCACTAAATCTTTCACTATGAACGGCAGAATTAGTGAAGTTGACATTTGTCTGCCCTAAATTTTCCATAATATTGGTCCCACTTGGAGGACAGCTATAATTATTGCCTAGCTGCGTAGCATGTTTTGTAGAATAGTTATTTCCAGCTTGACCATGGACAGCAGTAGTTTTAGTACTAGATATCTGTGGACTTTGCATGTTATAAGCACTAGAACTTTGGTTGTTATTTCTAAATGTTTGTCCATAAACATTACCTGACATTTGAGAAGGATTTTGCCTGAATGAGTTCTCTTGAGTTCGACTTTGTGAGAGAATTTGTAACTGCTGTTCTTGCTGAATATAAGAATCTACTAATGTTTTCTCCTGAAAATTTTTCGTATCTTCCAAAACAGAAGGTTCCTTTTTCTTCCGACCCCTACCTTTTTTCGGTTTTGTTGTAGAATCAGCTACAGCTTGAATTGTCGTGGATTTCTCCACAGGTAACGATGTACAATGAGGAAATGATGCAATACTAGGATTATAGATACCAGTCGAATGTTCTGGTTCCTGGATTTGATTGGGTCTATAAATACCAGTTGAATGGTTTGGTTCCTGAATTTGATTGGGTCTATAATTACCAGTTGACAGTTCTTGATTCTGATTTGGTCTGTAACTATGGTGATGCAAAGAACTTCCACTAGAAAAGTTAAAATGTTCCTGGTTTCTGTATGGCTGTGTTGACGAAAAATTATTATAATGGTCTGTTTGTTGGCCAGTATCAGATGGAGCTGGACTAATAGGATCGTATTGTGATTCCCGTTTAACACCGTCGGTATAAGGTTGGGACGACAAGCCTCTGTAATTGTATTGCGTTTCAGACGAAATTGGTCCAGACAAATTTTCGATTTTTGACGATAAATAGTAATCTCTTTCTGAAGGTGGTAGATTGAATGTTGGTGATATCGGCGAGTGTGAAGTTGTTTGAACAGAAAATCCAGACGAGTTCTGAAATAATCCGTGCTGAACCGAGTTTTGCTGGAGATTTGAAATTCCACTATGTGCAGGTGGGGGTAGAGTTCTCTGGCTAGTAGGAGATAAGTCTGTCAGTATCTCTCCAAACAAATTTACAGATCTTTGGTTATTTTGAGGAGACAAGTCTGTTGGTAACTCTCCAAATAAATTTGGTGAAGTCTGTGTCAAATTAGGGATATCCCAATTTCTACCCTTGTCTTCAACAATACCTAAATTACAATCTTGAGCAAAAATAGGATTTGAAGGTGATAGTCCAAGTCCTAAATGCTCAGTGTCCCTCGAGTGGACCCCTTCAACACCAAAGGGGGGTAATCCAGGTGGCTTATAATGATGTTGCCTTCCAAATGCAGATTGGTCCAACAACTGTGAGACAGATGGTCCAGTTAATCCTGGTACCTGTCTTGTCCCTGCTAAATGGGCATGGGATGAAAAGGCTCCAACTGATACACCTGGAGGAAAAAGCATTACCAGTAATTATTATAATAATAACATTGTCCATGAACTGCTCTGTCCATGTGTGTGATGCACATGTCATGTCATGAAAGTGTTTTTTTAGTTAGATTTCACTATCTACATCCTTCATACTCTGAAATCACATTTAACGTTATACACGGACATTATCAGAGGGCGAAAGTTGGGATAATTTCACATTAACAGGTTTTACCCTGTCTCAAGCCAGGACCTAGATTTCCAATGCCATATGTAGTGGTAATTTTTAAGCTCCATTGTTTGAGATGAGAGGTGGTGGTACGTTTTGCTGATATTGGTGGAATTTTTCACCATCACTGTTTAAACTTTCTTTCTTATAAATTTTTTTAAAGTGACTATTTTCTTACTGTATAAATAAACAAGTACATGTATATGTAACTGGGGCTGTCTTGGTCATGATCGTACTTTGTGAGTTCGAACCCCGTTCATGGCAAGGTGTACTCGATACAACATATGTGATAAAGTTTGTCAGTGACTTTTTTCCCTCCATCAATAAAACTGACCGCCACGATATAACTGAAATATTGTTGAAAATAACATTATACACCATAATTCTAACCTCTCTTAAGACATGATTTTATTTATTTGATTGTGTGTAACGTAAAGTGACCACTATTTCAGCTATATTCATGACAAGAACAAGTTTACGATAAATAAATATGTGGCACTATATATGATGGTGGATAATTTACAAGTAAAAAGGGGAGATAATAAAGAAAATTTTGACTTTTGACTGAGGTCACTTACAACCATTGACAGCGACCTGTGGTTAAAGTATCATATTGGGAAGTCAGTCAAACCTTATGTTATATTAGCAGGGCAATGGTAGTCGTGATCGTATGGTAATTTGATTTACAACTGCCTGAGCAATCAGTGAGTTGTGAGTTCGAACCCCGTTCATAGCAAGGTGTACTCCATACAACATTATGTGATAAAGTTTGTTAGTGACTTGCGACAGATCTTAGTTTTTTTTCCAGATACTCCGGTTTCCTCCATCAATAAAACTGACCGCCATGATATAATTGAAATTTTGTTGAAAGTGGCATTAAATATCATAAACCTTATGTTAAATTTAAACACCATTATATTGTTATCTTTCGTATACATTGGGGGTATAGGTGATCTATTTGAGAATCAGTGAATATGTGCAGCTTTTTTGTAATTTTATTTATTTGACTGCTTTTAATCTATTATTCAAAAGGAGGTATATCTGATTTGGGGTCAGACCTATAATCCGACAGCCCGATAGTACGACGGTCCAGTAGTCCGACAGTCTGATAGTCCGACAGACTAAGTACATTTAATAGCTATTCTATGAAAATAAAATATATGTTCTTTATGAGAAATGTCAAGCTTTGTGTGTGAAAGCAAGATCTGTCGTCAAACTGGCATTGCAAGATTCTTATTGTGGTTTACTGATGCATATATTAAAAGCTGGTGTTGAAAGATTATTATAAGGTTTACTGAAGCATATATTAAAAATATTTTCATCAAATTAATTTTCAAGACATTTACTTTTAGAGAATTTAAGAAAACAGGTCCGAATATATTGTCTAGATCCGGAATACGTACATGTAGCCTTTGCCTTTTGTTCCGGTTGGCTCATCTAGCCAAGACAGTCTTTTCAGTCTGGAACAAATCGCATTGGTGGAGTAATGGTTAGCGTGCTCGTCTCGAGTGCGGTAGATCGTGGGTTCGAGCCCCGGTCGGGTTAAACCAAAGACTATAAATTTGGTATTTGTTGTTTCTCCGCTAAGCACGCAGCATTAAGGAGAAAGAGCAAAGACTTGTTGGCTCGGAATCAGAATAATGTGTCCGAGTGGAGCGACATGTCTATCCGTGGACTGTTGTTTCAGTGAGCTAGCACTATAAAAAATCCAACTCATCGTGTTGGTCTAGTACAAAGCGGACCTCACCATCATCTCAATGAAAATTTACTTGTTCTACCCATGAAATAGCTGAAAAATTGCTGAATGGCATTAAACAACAATCACTCACTCAGTCCTGAACTAATTGCCTGTTACATCGGCTCTGTCGGAAAAATAATAATTTAACGGCAAAGAAGACGAAAAGATTTAATTTGATCCGAAATACCCCCTCGAAAATCATATGGTAGTCACTTTGAGATTATCATTGAATTAAAGAAGTTTTCTATTTCTTCATTTAAGTGAATGAAAAAATTCCGTCATACAAGTACAAATTCAAATAAATATTCAAGAAAATTGGTCAAACTAAAGCTTTAGATCTTTAGATGTATTCCTGCGAATTTTTACTTGTTGCTGTTCTTACTTGAACGGTAAAGTGAAAAACAATCACATCTCTGTCGGACTATCAGGTTGTCGGACTGTCTGACCAGCGGGCTGTCCGACTAACGGGCTGTCAGATTATAGCTATGCTCCCTCTGATTTATCCCTAAGGGGCCCAGGTGGCTCAATGAGTTAGGTAGTTGGATTACCTAACAACTCATGCAAGCCTATCACAAATATGGCGTGGGTTCACGCCTGGCTTTGTAAATTACAAAAAAGGGTGCACTCGACTCGCAACCGCAAGTGATAAAGTTTACCAGTTGCTTGCCCATGGTCGGTGGTTCTCTCCGGGTTCTTCCACCACTAAAACTGGTCGCCATATTTCAGCTATATCATGGTGACCAGTTTTAGTGGTGGGGCTGCGAGTCGAGTGAACCCTTTTTTGTAATTTACAAAGCCGGGCGCGAACCCATGCCGTATTGGTAATCCAACTACCTAACTCATTGAGCCACCCGGGCCCTCCGATAATTCGAAAATAAAAATCTTATCTATCTTATTATAGCATTTTCCCATCATCTTTTGTTATTGTTTTCTCTTTGAGTTGCTAAGTTTGGGGCAATCCCTAGGATTGGTTTGTATTGTGATATAATTCACTATGCTATTGATATGCAACAGACAAAAACAAAGCATACCGGATTGTTCTGTAGTAAGAATTGGTGTGTCTAATCTAGAAAGAGATGAGTAAGTTGAATTGAAATTCCTCCATTGGTTAGGATCCATAACAAGTCAGCTCTAACTAGTATCCATGTTGTCAACTCCTCGACAACTGTAATATAAACAAATTGAGTTTTTTAATCTGTTTTAATACCTTACTTTCTATATTATAATGTCAACATTTCTACAGAAATTTTATGGTTTGCTTGCAACATATTAAATTCCCCAGTTATCATTCCTGCGTCCCTTGCTAGTATTTTAAAATAACAATCTAATACTCAGTCTTTGCCTTAATTTTTTTCACCTCCTTGCCCAAAGGCCAAATTTAGAAAAGTTTTCTATTTATTCAAACAAATTCTTTCATAATTTCCACTTGTCCAAATCCTATTATACTTGTCTCTGGCTTCAGGCAGGTGGGTTAGTGCAAAGACTGAATACTTGTCTGGTAAATGATTGTCCAGTGAGTAATATTGTAGCTCTATCATGGAGTGGACAAATTACTCTTTAGTTAGTGAATGAGCGATTGTTTAATGCCAAGGAGCAAGCTTTCAGCTATGAGTACATCATGGCAAGGAGGAGTTGTGTCAAGGAGCAAGCTTTCAGCTATGGGTACATCATGGCAAGGAGGAGTTGTGTCAAGGAGCAAGCTTTCAGCTACGAGTACATCATGGGAAGGAGGAGTTGTGTCAAGGAGCAAGCTTTCAGCTACGAGTACATCATGGCAAGGAGGAGTTGTGTTTTGATGAGTTGATGTACACTCTGTATAAGACCAACGTACTTCTAGTTGGGTTTATATAGTACTAGTACACTTATATAAAAATTTGCAGATAAAAGTGTCTCCTCACTCGAAACATTATCTATAGTCCGAGCCAACCAGTCTCGGCTTTTTCTCTTTATGCTATGTGGGGAAGCATCAAATACCAATTTCATAATCTTTGATTTGGACCGACTCAGGATCAAACCAAAGATTTATCATGCTCAAGGGGAACACCCTAACCATTGCACCATTTAATTTGCTTTTGAAGAAGTCATTAGTAATAAAAATAAAGAATTTATTATCATTATTATTATAGTAATCATCAGTAATGTGTGAATAATAGGAGAGGGCTCATCACATGGAGTAACAAATTTGTAATACTAACCATACCAGAAATATATGTCATTTATAGAGCCACTACTTGCATTGGGAATTTTGATTAAATGCTAAACTAATATAAACACAAGCCCTTTATTAGTCTTCATCATGTTCATCAATATGATTAATTTGTCTAGGAAATTCAGCAGTTGATGATCAGGAAATGAGCACACCCTTATAAAATATGTTTTCTCAATCATCACAATCTATTTGAAAAGTTACACAATCTGCAATCTCTGAGTGCAATAAAATTGCATATACATTTTGTACTTGGTTAGGGGTTAGAGTTATGTTTTTAATGCAATTTTCAACAATATTTCCGTTATATCGTGGCAGTCAGTTTTATTGATGGAGGAAACCGAGGTATCCAGAGAAGATCATAAATTTGTCGCAAGTCACTGACAAACTTTATTTAAAAAAAACAATTATCACATAATGTTGTACACCTCACCATGGGTGGGATTCAAACTCACAAGGTTAGTGGTGATCGAAACTGATTGCAATGGTAGTTGTAACTCCAACTACTATCAATCACGACCATGATGGCCCCTTTTGTAGTTGGTATTAGTTAATCTGAATAGTGTAGATCTAATATTTTTATATACATAAATGTATATTGTGCAATTATTCATATTTCATTAGAGTTCCTTAAATTTCAGCCAAAAACTATTGTCATGAATTATGACCACATTTTTTATTTAAATTGGGTCATCACCCACATTTGCAGGCTGGCAGCTGCAGGTAATAAATGCATGTTTAATTTCAGCAGTCAAAAACATCATGTTCCTGTCATAATACATTGGAATATTCGACAACAGACAGTTTTCATCATACTTTTAAAGGCCCCAATCTACTGTGCATGTACCAAGGACGTATATACGGGGTGTGACTTTTTACCCAAATATACCCAAATACACCATAAAATCATATTTATTGTATTAGTTAAAGATTCTATACGAGTTATTTTTCATAAAAAAATTCAAATTTCATAAAAGAGTAATCAAAATGATCAATTTTATAACTATTATAAACATAGATACACCAACATGGCCACTTCCAACAAATACAAATGTACCCAAACACACTCAAAATTCATATGGTATGTGTTACTTACATACAACAAATATATTTCTTCCAACACTCTTTTAGTTATTTTATTTATTTATCTTATTCCTTTTCTTCCTTTTTAATATGAATAAAAATATATATGAAAACGGGAAATGATCAGTATGCTCCTTTTTTTCGGTTATTAGACATACCACTTGCTCACATAGCAATCACCTTAAATCAACTGCATAAGTTTTAAAAAGACTAGAATTGTTTTCAGTATCAGAATTTCCGTAAAAATATATAACTATTTTGTATATATCAGACTTTTGAAAGATGAAATTTTAATGTATCGTCCAGGTATCAGTTTCGGAGTCGCTGATATGCATATTCATTACTCGTGAACTAGTGACCCGTATGGCATAAGAGGTGTATGTTTACATTGTCGATACAGTTGACAGTTCACCATACAAAGCAATGTCCCGACAGCTTTCAGTTAACGTAAGTATTTTATACGTTATAAAACACCTATAGAATATCACTGTATTTCCTAAGTCCATTTTTTATACCCCAAATTTCCTTAAAAAAGTACCCATTGTTGCAGCTGCAAGTCATTCCAATGTTGTTTATCATTTTGTCGTCTGCCCATTGAACACATTTCAAGTGTGGAAAGTGGGACAACTCTTAACAAACAAAAAATCTATGGAAAGCCGTAAGTCACTAAGTGTCATTTCTTATTGTCTGAAATCTTCATTTCTACAATTTTACAGATTAGACAGGAATGAAAAATGGTTCAAAGGTCATTCATTTCACATTTTTTGGGGCTGTTTATTTGAGATAAGGATATCTACTATTGAAATTGAGAGAGAGAAGAAGAAGAAAAAAAAAAAAAAAAAATTATTAGAAAAAATTAAAAAACTAAATTTAATTAATGTCATTTTGAGCGTTGGATCGTTATTACGTTAAATTGTTTGAAGTCAATTTGGATTTTTTATTTTTTATTGTTAAAAAACGTTTGAACAATACGGCAAGACAGCACACCATACCTTGGAACAAAGTGTGCACTGTTCCATCCATTTTACATACAGTAGGAGTAAATTGGAATAGCCGCTCCGAAATTGATACTGCCTACACAGGTAAGTGTGACATAGCACTCAATAATAAACAAGTTTTGCGTAAGTGTTTGAAGGCTCTAGATAAAGTTCATGCTAAAACATTTTAAAGGAGACTTGTATCTAGATATTTCCAATATTTAATATTTCTTTCAACGCCATGAAAGAAAATAATTTACTATTTCCCCTTAAGGGCTCCGAAACCGATACGCGAGGATATATTCGTGATTGTAAGCGACCCAACCAAGATCCGTAAAAACCTGAAAAATTCATGAAAAAAAAACGATAGAATCATTTATTATTCATAAAACATCTCAAAATAATTGAAATAATATAATTTGAAGCTGTATTTGGGTAAAAAGTCACGCCTGTATATACGTCATTGACTGTACTTATGTAGTTCACAAGTACTTTTGACTTTAGTTTATTAGTTTTAATTCAGTGTTGTCATTTTAATAAACAACAACTGTGGGATAGAAATGTGTTGGTGCATACTATTCTTGTGTCTTATCTGTGCTAGTATACATGCAGGCATAATATGGGGTCCGCCATATAAAATCACAGGCAGGTGTAGTTACCACTACATCATAAACAAGTCATGAAGTGTCTGGTAAAATTTTGCTAAAAATGTAGGAAGATGCCCCGAACTAACTTGTTAACAACAACGGACTGTGTATATAATGATTTATCACAAATAAATAAAAAGCAGTACCTATTGACTGAGAATATTGACACTACAGATTGTTGGCATCAATAAAAAGTATTAAGTTTAGGTTTATTTGTTATCCTGTGCCATGTTCAGCTTCTTTCATTACCCATAATTCTACACCGGAAGTATATTTTCCATTGGTTGAAAATGAAGAATGCAAGGCATAAAAAACATAAAGTTTTCTTAATTTAAATGAGGAATACGTGTTAGCTGGATTAGCACGCTATTACCCAATTTTAAGCAGTTTATTTCAACCCTAGATCATGAGAAAATAAAAAAGTGAAAGCAGAAATCGAAATATATAATCGATTAAGTTCAAATGACATGCGGACCGGAAGTGGCAACTTTTCTTAACAGTAAAGACAAGCTCGATTGAAATTGGCTAATCTCGTCAATTAATCAGGCTGTTGCAATGGAAGGTAAATGACAATAATGTTATGATTTAGTATTTGTCTTTCTACAATGAAGAATAACATGACTGGAACACATTATTTGATTTCCATTATCTAATTATTTATGCAACTTTTTTATTTCTGTATTTCAGAGCTTAGATCTTGGTGTGAAGTTCCAAGCATTGCACATTTCTGTTCATTATTTAGAGCTGCATTTGATCTACCAGACTTTGATATAGAGGTAATTTATTTTATAATGGAGTTCTGAGTGAAATTTGATATGATTGACATTGCTTATCATTGTCAACACGTAGACATTCATGATGTTACTTATTTATGGTTACTTATGCAGTTATGGTGATTTTCCAGCTCAGGACCTACAGGTCCTCTTAGCCAGACTCTACACTTTCCACTTCCAAACATTCGCTGGTCACATGACAGTCCCATTGAATGTCTGATTTGTAATTATTGAAATATAGGTCTTGATTTTTCCAATATCTATCCAGCCTGATGTAATTTCAATTTTTGTTTTTTTCCAATATATCAGATTTGCATGTATGCAAGAATTGTTCATCACAAATAATTATATAAAGTTTAACACAATTATGATAAATACAATATCGGAATTAATTACTGAATATAATGTGTCATTCGGGTTGACTTCTTCAGTTCTTCTGAAAAATCCAATTGTATTATGTTTTTATCTTACACATTGTATAATAAAAATCTCTAGCAATATTACTTTGAGTTGTGTTTTCAAAATATTTTCCTTGATGCAATAAAAAGATGACTGCTAAAATTGTATTATGAATATCTTGAAGAAAGAAAAAAGATAATTATTAAAATTATAACATACATTTACCACGAGCATGATGTGTTTAAACAATACAGAAGAATTAAGGTGATTAAAATCTTAGTTATCCTGATGATTTGTGAAATAAACTGCTGTACTTTTTTATTTGAAAATTGAATTCCTCATCGAGATTGAAACTGTTGACAGGTTTTACTGTAATTTTTGTATACAAAGGGAAATAACTCTTAAACAAATTTAAAGTATACAGTACACACATAGGTTTTTAGCATGAAATCACCCTTGACAGTGATATGTCATAAGATCTCCGTGAAATCACGGTGAAACTTTCACTGCGAAAATATACAAATTAGGGCCTAAATGTCGGTGAAATATTTTAATTGTCGGTGACAACACCGCGGCGAAAATCATACGTGTATTCTGTTTTATCATTAATCCCTTAAATATTGATTTATTAACATACACATGAAAAGAAAGTACATTCTAATTTCTTTTATTCACAAATTGATAGCAACACTCAACAATACACATACAACAACAAGTCATTCATATACATTTTCTCATATAAATTATACTGTTCAACACTGACCACACACATATATATATATATACATATATCAATTTAAGTCTGATTCATTTAATATGAAATTGACGATCTACTGTAAATTGTGTGTATTTAAAGAACTAACATTATTTCTTCTTGAAACCGTATTTAGCACCACAACAAACATTTAAGCAGTTTCAACCGAAAGTACATTAATGACATATACATAAAAGTGGTAGCATGAGAAAACACTATTTTGTGGTGTCACTGATACATTTACTACAAATATATAACGTATATTTCTAATAATCTGTGATTTGTGTCAGTCATGCAGTCTTTTCATTACTGTTGTTGGCTTTACCTGGCGACGTACATCTCGTTGATCTTGGAAACAACCATGTTCTGGTAAAATTTCGGGTCTTTTACATCGGGGTGGAAATACAGGACATACTGTTGAACTTACCCTTTGCGTATTGGATCCAGCTTGGACTTCTTGATTTTTCCTTGACCATGGTACGAATATGTTGTTCTCAAGTGGTCTGGAAACAGCCTGTTTACTAGCTTGCATGCAAAGTTACCGGCATTAAAGGCGGCTTTGTCTAGTTTTGTTAGTTCGTCAAGGGAAATGTCGTACGGCTCTGGTATATCATAGAACGGATTGGAGTCAGTTGGTGGTTGTGGTTGTTGTTGCTGCAGTTGTGGCTGTTGTTGTTGTTGCTGCAGTTGTGGCTGTTGTTGTTGCTGTGGCTGCAGTTGTTGATGTGGCTGTGGTTTTTGTTGCTGCAGTGGTTGGTCACGCTTCAAAGACGAGAATGTAACCAAGGATGTTCTTTGTTTCGACCTGATTTCTTTCTACCGTCATTAGTCTTTTATTCATCACGTCAAGTTTCTTCTCGATGGCATGGTTGCTGCGGGGTCGATGCGGTTTTGGCAAGAAGTCTGTAAGACTGGTATCCAGGTAGTCAATTGGTTGGTTGTTTGTGATCGATGTGTCTTCTACTAAATTCCTACGCTCTCTTTTTTCGTCTAATTTTGATGAAATTTTAATTATTAAATGCAGAATCATATAAAGTTTTCTTTGGTAATTTTCATATAATTTTATTTGTTCTAGGTTTCAAGATATAACGATTTAAACACAACTTAAAATATATGACGTTTAAAATTGCTATACTCCTATAGTTTTATAGTGACTTGCGAGTTTGAAATATAAATTTGTGTTTAAATCATGATATCTTGAAAACTAGAAGTATGTAGAAGCGCAGGCCTTTGTTTACGCTTTAATCGCGTCTATAATGGGGCAGAATTTTTTTTTTTTAATCAAATTTCTTTTCGCACACTTCTGTTACGTGCTGTATAGTAATAATGTATAAAAAAGATATATATATGCACTAAAATAAACATACCTCATCATCAGTCTTTATTAACCCTCTTGATCTGACTTGAGTTTTGTTGTCAATGGTGTACTTTACTAGAAGTGTGTTAGATCTTTCTTGAGCAACGTGCATAACAACATTTTGGAACGTAGTGTGTGATATAGAGCCGAAAAGAAGGGAAATTATATATTATGACGAAAGGGCTTCTTGTTGGACCATGGAGTGAAAAAATGATTGGCCAAGTAATTAGACATGTATTCAATAAAATATTTTTTGAGTAAAAAGCATGATTGGGCAAATAATTAGACACACATGCTATAGAACACGTATCTGAATAGTTTTTGATTGATCATCTTAATTGGCTTTGATTACAATTAGCTATCACCCACTTTGAAGCCACAAATCAACCCAACTACACCAGGTTCAGAAGCCACAAATTAACTCGGGATATCAAGCTTGCATTCAAAAGATCAAGTTTATTTTAATTAAAAATTAGTACAATACAAGCTTATAAATGATAATGATCACATAATACTAAACATTTGTACATTGTTTTCTTAACATAATAGATTAAAACAAATAGCAAATATCAGAATTAAAGAGTGAAAATATGATGACAGCTTGCACACCTGAAAAAGAAAATAATTATTTGTTATGTATCATTCATATTATCAAAAATGACAGTTTTATATACAAATCTCAAGAACATACAAATGTACAAATAAAGGTTAATATCCCATTTCTTTATTTCGTGGCGTCTAATCGTCGATGTCGGTGTTTTGGTGGTGTTTTATATTAAATCACCGACAACACAGTGTTTGATTTTTCTTGGGCATTTCGCGATGTCAACACCGACTTTTTTTAAATTTCATCGACATTTTCTTTATTTCACCAACGTCGGACCAGTGGGATTTCTTGCTAAAACACGCTGTGCGTACTGTACATGCAACAAATTAGTGATTCGAACAAATATTTTGTTTCAATGTTTTCCCTTAAACTACCAAATTTATTGTCTTGGTCATTGTTATTCTCTGTGTACTTGGACAAATAATTGATCTCAAAATATCTTCATAACCAACGATTGTATAAAAAAATTAAAACATGCTAAATGACCATACTTGTTTTCCTTTTCAGGATTTAGAAAATTGTCTGTTTGCATTTTGTGAAGACCAAGAAAGTCCATTTATTATAGACCTTATCTGCAGACTCTTGAGAGGATGTTATAGCAGAACTGACATTGAGTAAATACCTTATAAGACATTTCTTACCAAATAACCAATTAAATCTATTAAAATTTAATATGTTTAAATTATTTAACTGTTTGGTATGTTATATTAAAAAACAAATTAAATATTGTTGGTTTATAGATCAAATATATTTGTTTGAGACATATTGTACTTGAACCGTGAAGCGTATCGGTTGTGTTGCTTGCTAACTGTTTTTAGTTTTACATTGTACGAGTCGTCGAGTGAGTGATTGTTGTTTAATGCCAACTCAGCAATTTTTCAGTAATTATCATGGTGAGAACAAGTTCATTTTCAATGATATGATGATGAGGTTCGCTTTGTACTAGACCAACACGCTTAGTTGGAAGAACATGTCGCCACAATCAGACACAATACCCTGATTCCGAGCCAACCAGTCTTTGCTCTCTCCTTAATGCTGTGTGCTTAGCGGAGAAGCAACAAATACCAATTTTATAGTCTTTGGTTTGACCTGATCGGGCTGGAACCCACGATCTACATTGTACGACTCGATATACCCTGAGGAAAAATGAGAAAGGCTATGTAATATCTAATGCAATATGCAGAATAATTACTGACGCTTGGTGCTTTTCACAAGTTATTTTAACTTCTTCCACCATATGTTCACAACTAAATCTGATCACTACAAATAAAAAAGTTGATATCAAATTGAGTGCACAGAACCCGTTTCTGGAATAACCTTCATCAGGTACGCTCAAAGCCAAAATATTCAAAAGCTATATAATTTTGAAATCTAGCTCTGAAACATATAGCCTTAAAACAAACGTATTTCATCATGAATGTGTATGTATATTTGTAATTGTAGGTCCTTTAATTATGAAGTTTACTTAAAAGACATATTTAAATACAGAGCAGCTACAGAGGAACTAAAAGATAATCCATTTGATAATTCAGACTTCAAATCGTTAGACTTGAGAACTAAAGTAGAAGTCTTACATCGCTTGTGTGATTACAGACTAGATGCTGAAGATGTTATGGAACAACTTAAGGTAAGACAAAGATGGTGCAAGATATAGACTCAGATCAGTGTCCGGACTCAAATCGGCGTCCACTGTTGTCATTATCTCAAATTACTGTCCGATTTAAGGGTGTTCTCAAATCGGTGTCCTTGACAAATATACAGATCTATGGCCGATTTATGGGTTAGGGATAGGGCATACGTTGGTGACCTCATTGGACTTTGATTTGGAAAAATGAGAGACGGCCATAGATTTGAGAATTGGATGACGATTCGAGAATTTGAAAAAAGGACATAGATCAAACGTACAGATGTCTGTGACATAGAAATCGGATGTGGATTTGAGGATTGGACATCGATTAGAGGCTGGAAGTCGATCTGAGTCTTACATATGTACGACAGGACTCATGGTTACTAATTAAGTGTTCAACATTACCAGTTTTCACCCATTTTGTCAGTCCACATTGTTCACAATTCATCGAGCTGATCAATTTTTTGCATTTGGAGTAAAAAAAAAAATACTAAGGATATGTTGAATATAAAACATTTTACAAATTATTTATATTAGATAACACTTTATCTTATGTATAAGTATTTAAGAATTATATCACATTGAAAATATGTCAGTAAATTTGTCCCAAATGATTATCTCCCATTTTGTTGACTTTGGAATAAAAAGAAAGTTAACAATATACTCATAAGATGAGTCTTGGCTGTTTTTAGTTTTACTGTGGTTTTAAATAAACCACATAGATTTATGTTTAGATGAAGTTGATCCACAAATTAATTACATCATGATAATTTACAGAAAGGGACCGCCATGGTTGTATGGTAATTGGGTTTACAACTACCTGTGCAATCAGTGCCTATCACCACTAAAGTTGTGAGTTTGAATTCCGCTCATGACAGACATGGGGTAATCGTAATTGTAATCGTAATCAGTTGTAATCGATTACATTTTTTCATGTAATCGGATGTAATCTGTAATCAGACTTTTTTTTATTGCATGTAATCGTAATGTAATCGATTACATTCATTTTGACCCTGTAATCATGATTACTTTCCGATTACATTTAGATTACTTTTCATCATTTTGCCTTAACTGAAGCATGTATCTCCTTCAATATTTTATGTATGATTTATGTAAATGAATTTTTTTCATGAAATTTATTAAACAAATAATGTAGAATGGTTTACTAGAAAAATTATAAAGTTTATTGACATCTAAATAAAAACATATGTTATGAAATTCAATTGTTAAAAACTCCACAAAAATATCTATTAAATAAGGTGGCAATCACAACATGATCAAAAGATATTAGTCTAATAAATTGCAATCAAAACTATCACAGCTACAAAAAAAAATATTAAGCATTAATTATGGCTTCAAAGAGTTGATATCAAAACAAATAATATCTCAATTTCAATTTCTTTAGGGTTTCAATATTTCAGTGTGTCGGCTTGTGTAAAATACAACAAGCTCTAACATTTATAAATTATCTGACACAACTTTCAAGATTTCATTTATGACATTGCTTCTGAAGACTATCACTATGTCCTCAGTGTTATCTCATTTCATCATACCTCTTGATTCTTGTGGAAATGTAAAAGCTTCCTGTAAGCATTGTACAGCATTGATATCTGGTTCAGTAAAGACCACATCCAACTTTGTCACTCACATTGTAGGTCATAATTATATATTTTGTTTCTGTTGATGAAAGTCATTCTGATTCCCATAAGATTAAGAAATATTTTATATAAACCAAAATATAGATATCCCATGAATATCAATAAAGAAATTATATAAAAAGCAATATGTTAATAATGATTTATAATTTTCAGAAACATTTATTATTTGTGGTTAAATAACAAAATATTTTCAATCATACATATTACAAATTAACTGATAAATAACCAGTTGTAATATTTGTAAAATTTTAGATTAAAAGAAAAATAAAATTCCAGTGGGGCTTGCATCTGATATTCAGAGATAAAGGATATTTCTGCTTTTAAATTTGGTCCTGAGTTTCCTTTTAATATTGGATTATATGATAAATGTTTTTTTTTTTTTTTTTATTATTTGTGGGTTACTATGCAACTTGTAATGGATATTTTATTAAACCTAGGATTTTGTTTTCATATTTAGACTGAGAAATTATGCATACATGTATTTTTAAGCAAGTTTTTAGAATCAGAATGACTTTTGGTTTTTTTTTATCTTCTGAATTATATATCTATGACACACATTGAAATTGTGTGAGATTTAGCAATGGTGATTGTTACATAATTTGGTGTCATAAATAAGGTGTCTTCCCAGTTATCCAACTTTCATTTTCTTACCTGTAGGATTGTTTATTTAACATTGATTTGGTGTTTTTTTTACCAAATACCTTATTTATTGATGAAAAGATTGCTAATCCTGCAACAAACACGATGATCATCAATAACATTTCCCAAGCTTGCCTCTGTTATTTCTCAATAATTTAATTAAACAGTGATCAATTAAATTCTGAAATTGAACTAAGTCGTCTTTTTAAGGATTTACCCTATTCTATTCTAGAGAAAGACGTGATCAACTCGTAAAGAAAAATAAAGAAATATCTTATCCAATTCAATTTTGATATCAGTCAAAAATAGTAATAATAATTTGTATTCTTTTTCATTTTAAATGAAATATATGGAAATAAATATTAACTGTTGTACATAGACATGTAGTATATTGTCCTGGTCCAAATTGTTGTCCACTTATTCACCTGTTACACAAACCAAGCTTTAATTAAGTGTCATTTAAAGTTTGTTCTTGATTACCTTTGATCTCATTTATCCCACTTTTATTTTTTACCTGTACTATCTATTTTTCAAAAAGTTGGATAAATGGGAATGAACCATAAATAAGACCTTAATTATAAGTTTTATCTGTGGCACAGATTAACTGATAGTTTATTATCCACAATAAACTTTTGACAGGATTATATTAAAATTATATGATGAAATATATTATATGTCTGTTATAATATCTACAAGTGTGGACATAGAAATGTGCTGTCCATATGGCAAGTGTGGATGTCAATATTTCATATTATTAACTTTAAAAAATAAAAATTCATGGACACAGGGGTCCTGGATTTTTTTAATAAAAAACTAATCCTGGATTACTATTTGCTTAATGTCTGGTCCTGTGTTTTTATTTCAAATTTTCATCATCTCCCCCTCCCAAGGGATATACAATTGTATCATTAGATTAATAATATATTCAGATTTTCTATTTAAAATAAATCTCATTTACAAAACCACTGATATTTGTTAAATTTTTAATGCTGATTTAAGCTTTAGTCGCAACAAGATTAGAGGTTTTTGGGTTCAGTCCACTTTCAATAACATTTCAGTTATAACGGAGGGATGTATAAGAAAAATAGGAAATTATATCAATATATAAAGTGAGTGATTATTGGTTTAAAACACCAAAATGAGCAATTTTTTAGCTATATCAAGGCAATAAAACAAAAAGAAATCAAAGCACCAATTATATATATTACTGTACACATACCAACAACATACCTGTTAACCTCTGGGAACTGCTAGGGGGGAGATCTCCCCCCTACCAACTCTTCTAAGGGGGAGATTTTGTGTGTCGCCTTTAAACGCACACAATTGTACCTTGTAGTTGCATACATGTGATAGAGTTGCTATGCTACAACTTGAGATTTGGTCTCATAACTGGAGATTTTTTATCGATGTATTTGATGCATGTTTTTATTGTTAATTGATGTTTTCTTTTTGTTTGTTTCAGTATTGAACCAACTGCATCCCATTTCAATATATATTGTTTACATTTCTGTCTTATTAGTAGTGTTTCATATGATGAATGAAGGATAAAAATTGTATTTATAATTTATTCATAATCATTCATAATCATACGGTTATAACAAAGCAAAAACAATGAAGACAGAATGCTCTGAACAATAAAGTCATAGAGCACTAAAATTATAAAGTCACTTTGCTGCTGGTGCGTTGGGTGATAGCATACGTTTTGGCATTTTTGTGGTTTATCAATTCCATCCTGGAACTTAGTCCTTAAATGATACTTTGATCGGCTTTGGTCCCAAACAAGCCATAGCAACTCAAACCGAGATGAATTCATTGCACGTTTGATCGAAATAAGAAGTTTTCCTCTGCATCAAAGGTTTGCACAACGGTTTATAACTATTTTTAATTGCCGCTATCTCACTTCTAATCATCTAAGCGTGTGCCACAAACCCACTTCCTTATCCCCAATTAACTGTCAATCAGTGGATAATTGTTGTATAATCATCAACACCTTAATTAATCTCCATGACCCAATTTACCTGTAAAGGTGTCAAACAGATCAATAACCGGATATCATTTAAACACCTTTACCATTCGTATCTCTCGGCGTTTTTCACCAGCGCGGGAGTTCCAAATGGGGAATTTCCAGAAATATTGATCGCAAAATGTAGGTCAAGATTTTATTGTACTTGATTTTTTTGTTGGGGGGAGGAAAAGGTGTGTGCGGGAGATTAATGTCTCCCGCGCATGAGACCCAGTCCATGCGGGAGATAAGGCTCTTACGCGGGAGACTCCCGCGAAAAGGGGGAGGGTTAACAGGTATGCCAACAAGCATACAAAGAAACAGAAATTTGAAACAAAAAGAAGTAACATAGCAAACTTGAATATACATTGGTTGTCATGACATCAAATGTAATCAGTAATGTAATCGATTACATTTACAAAGTAATTGTAATGTAATCGATTACATTTGAAAATTGCAAAGTAATTGTAATGTAATCGATTACATTTGCAAGTAATTGACCCCAAGTCTGGCTCATGACGAGGTGTACTCGCTGCAACTTTATGTGATCAAGTTTGTTAGTGACTTGTGGCAGATCAGTGGTTTTTTCCTGGTACTCCATTTTCCTCCACCAATAATACTGACCGCCACGATATAGCTGAAATATTGTTGAAAATGATGTTACGAATAACAAATAGCCCAGAGTTGTCCCCCCTATTAATTGTAGCAACAACTGCATAATTTATAAGTCGTGGAATGTTTTTCAGGGTTTGGATGGTGATAATATGCGTGTATCAGCATTGGGGTCAGATGATAGTGGTGCCACATACTGGTATTTCTATGGTAACAGACTGTATAAGGAGGATCCAGAGCCTGTCATTGAGGAAGAGAAACCGAAAAAGTAAGAAGCAAAATGGATGTTCAAATTTCCTTTGACCAACTTTTACTGAGAAAAATGTTACTTAACATGTTCTGTGTATAATATGCATACTTATTTACAAAATTGTCCCCTAGCATAAAAAAGCTTGTATTATATACCGCAAATGAAATATGACATTTTTACACTGGCAATATGTCTTCTACAAATATTAGCATATGGTCATGCAAATTTTTTTCCATCACTTGACATCCGTCATCTGTTGCCATGATCATTTAAATATATTTTCTATGATAGTTATATACATGTACTAGCTTGATCAGAAATCAAAGATAGTTGCCACCACAGAACTGACATAGTTTAGCATAAGACATATGGGAAATATACCTGCTTCTCAGAAACCATGTCATATTTTTAAACCAAACTAGTGTAGACCTCTACCAAACTTGAATTTTTGGTACTGATCTGAATTCTAAGTTAACTGCCACCACATAAGCAACTTTTTCTCAGAAACCATTTCACATATTTCATCCACAAATGATACAGTGAAACCTGTCTTTACTGAACCCTGTATAAACACAACCTTAAATAATGTCACAATGTCGGAAATCTTTGTTAATTTAACCTGTATAAAATTAACACCTGTCTATTCCGAACACAAATGTTGGTCCTAAGGAGGTTCGGTTTAAACAGGTTTCACTGTACTAGGGTAAGACTACCAACTTGTGATTTTGATGCTGATTTGAAGTCCAAGATGACCATCACTGACCAGGAATTTGCTTTGTCCATTGACAGATGTAAGTCAGTTTATCGATACAGGCCCTTGAGAGCCTCTGGTTTCCATTTTCTTTCTTCGTTAGTTAGATATTTATATTGATGTACCAGTAAAAATGTAAATTTGAGGATTTTTTTGTTCATTTTAACAGGAAGAAAGAAAAAGACAAAAAGGAGATTGACAAGAAAGGAAAACAATCAAAAGACAAGAAAGGAAAAAAGCAGAAGAAAAAGGAAGAAGAAGCTCCAAGATCAAGAAGAGGAAGAATTTTATCGAAGAAGAAAAAATATGAGTCAAGTGAAAGGTACAAGTGATAACAGTGATATCAGTAACATTTTCCTGTCTATTTTATTTTGGGGGTTAGAGTTATGGTGTTTAACTCCACTTTCAACAATATTTCAGTTATATCGTGGTGGAGGAAACTGGAGAAAACCACCAACCTGCCGCAAGTCACTCACAAACTGTATGTTGTATCGAGTACACCTCGCTTGAGCGGGATTCGAACACACAACATTAGAGTGATATATTTTATTTTAAGCAGGAAAGTTTTATGAGTACTTTCTGGGTTATTTACGGAGATGTGAAAGTATATACATAATACATATAATATAATGGCAGAAATTTTAGACATGGCAGACAACAGTTATTTGTATTACAGTTGACAAACTTACGTGATAGAGTTGCCTATCATGCATTATCCCTTCATCCCTGTTAGTCGAATATCAGATAACTTGAAATTTATCAACCATCCATGAACTTTAAGATAACGAGGTTCGACTAGTAAAATCCTTGATGAAGTACCATTTACCAAGGGTTATGGCTCTCTCATGGAGATTTTAGTACCTCTCCAATTGATAGTTTGTATGTATATGTTCAATAAGGCTTATTCTTCTTACTGTGTTTTCAATCCCATTTGTAAAAATACTCATAAAAACAACCTGAAAAAATTAAACCGATACAGATACACCAACTCAACAAATCAACAGAATGTCATCAGTCTACAATACCTTCAGAAGGTAGATGGACGTTAAAACGACTAACTAACTAACTTAACCTTTTGAGATACATGTACAAATAAAGTCACATTTGCAAAATAGCACCTATTGAAATCCTGTAAAATCATCCATGGCTAAATCCTAAACCCACATTTAATTTTAAACTCAGAAGCAATATAAAAAAAGTCTTGACACTATAAGCACATTGATAACTCCAACATTGTATATTTGTTAGTGAATTGTCAGAAGAGGAAGACAACCAAGAAAGCAGTGGAGAAGAATATGAAATGCCTCTAAAACAACAGAAATCACAAGAATCAACACCAAAAGGGAGACAATCCAGATCTACACGAAACTCCAGACAGACCAATCAACACAAGTAATATCATATTTCATCATGTTGGGCCGTTTTTATGCCCCCGCCACTAAGTGGCCTGGACATATAGTGTTACCCATGTCCGTAATTCCGAAATAAAACAGTTGTCACCACTTTTTTTCGCTATGCTTTAAGATATTGACTTGATATTTGGTATGTGGGTGTATAATGATAAGTTACAGATCAAGTTTACGTTTCATTCCGGTCCAATGATTTTTGGTCGAGTTATGGCCCTTGGACTTTGAAATTTGGCCAAATATTTAGTTGTCACCACTTTGTTTTACTATGATTTGAGATATTGACTTGATTTTTGTTATGAGAGTGTATAATCATAAGTTACAGATCAACTTTGAAATTCGTTCCGGTCAAATGATTTTTGGCCAACTTACAGCCGTTGGGCTTTGAAATTTGGCCAAATATTCAGTTGTCACCACTTTATTTCACTATGATTTGAGATATTGACTTGATGTTTGGTATGAGAGTGTATAGTCATAAGTTACAGATCAACTTTGAAATTCATTCCGGTTGAATGATTTTTGGTCAACTTGCACCCATTGGGCTTTGAAATTTGGTCAAATATTTAGTTGTCTCCACTTTTTTTTTCACTATGATTTGAGATATTGACTTGAATAAATCTTGTGAATTTAAGGAGGCTTGAGGATACAGATCTTAAACAATAGTTTGTTATTCTTAGCCTATTACTGAGGGAATTAAAAAAGGGTGAAACATTTGCGAGCCTCCTTAATATTCAAGGCGGGGACATTCGTGTCGTACCGACACATCTAGTTTAATGTGAGGATAAGACTTGTTCTCAAAAGTTTTCTGATGTCAAGTCAAGTCAAGGGCACCATTTGATAATGCATCCATTAAACTTATGAATGTAGCTTGAAATCTTTTAATTAATGCATTGAGCTTCATTGTATGCAAATCCCACAGAGGCTTACGTTGTGACACATGAAAATTTGCTTGCAAATTGTTTTTCTACAAAATTAATCACTCTGAATTAGATTTGTCTTTGTTTCAATTCTAATTTGTCATCAAATAATGATTTATATTTTAACAGTGAGGAAGAAAGAAAAGAACAAGGAACAAGAAGATCATCTAGGAAATCTACGTCCCAGTTTACTACACCGGTTGTTGAAAAGAAGACGAGGGGTAGAACAAGAAATTCTCCTGTTAATGGGTAAGTAACAGACAAAATTATTCTTCCTCTATAGGCCTTATTTATATAAACTAGTTTTAGTTTTATTTTGTTGAATTTTGTTTTTTTATTGTTAGTTTTTCAAACTTTTGCCTCATAGAGAGGGAAACAGGTTATGTTTCAAATGAGGAGAATTGCATACAAGAAAAGGGTGGGGAGCAATAAATAAGGTTGGATAATAAAGGAAGTCGATATATGGAAGGGGTCACTAAGACTATTTTGACTTGAAGATCATGAAAATATAAATAACAAGAATGTGTGTTTCTTTATTCTTATATTAATCCTTTATTACAGAAATATCTCAGACGATGACAGTGATGATGAATGGAATACACCATTATCAAAAACTATTGGTAAAAGTAAAACACCCACTCCAGCAAAAGATACCTCAAGAAATAGTGGGAGGAAGAGGCAGGCCTCTGTTGAAAGGTTTGTAGTACTTACTCTGTTAGTTAAACCACCCCTCCTGTCGGCAAAGATTAGTTTTTCTGTACAGTTGGTTATGATGTCTACCATTATTATTTATTATATTTATTTTCATTAATGGGTTGTGTTAAGTCCTGTAGATTGTTGATTCGAGCTCAGATAGGGTCAAACCAAGGACTATGAAATTGTATTTGTTGCTTCTCTGCTAAGCACGCAGCATTAAGGAGAAAGAGCAAAGTCTGGTTGGCTCGGAATCAGGATAATGTTTCCGAATGGGGAGAAATGTTTATCCGCGGACTGTTGTTTCTGTGAGCTAGCACTATATAAATTCAGCAAGGCATGTTGGTCTAGTACAAAGCGGACCTCATCATCATTTCATTGAAAATTAACTTGTTCTTGCCATGATATAGCTGAAAAATTTGCTTAGTTGGTGTAAAACAATAATCACTCACTCCTGTGGATAATTTACTGCGATTTTCGGTCATCAACTATATATTGCATGATACACTAAAAGTTATGATGTAAGTTTGCAAAAATCAATGCATAGTTTAAAACAGTAGCAAATATGACGGCTATATTTATGACAACTTTCAATAATTTATATAGATAAACATGTACAAGTACAAATTTTTTATTATTAATTTGTAAAAAAAACGACTTCCTATGTGATACTTCCATAGTATGTTAACTGTTGTCATCATGATATGGCAGATTTTACTTACTATTGACCAGGCCTATAAGTCTGAACCCTGCAAACAGGAAACTCCTAAATTTCTGACTTATGCTGTAACCAGTAAATAACCTTTCAGAATATGAACAAGATAGTAGTTTTTTTGAAATTGCAAACCAGTTAATAGTCTTTAATAATGTATAATGAGGCAGTAGGTATGTTTAAGAAATAAATCATGGAAGCCAGAATGTGTTTTGAGTTTTAACATGGGTTGGCGGATATTAGTATTTTATCCTGAGCCAGAGGCGAGGGATAAAATTTACTAATATCTGCCATCCCATGTTAAAACTCAAAAGTTCATAACACATTCTGGCTTCCATGAATTATTTCAATTCTGATATTTCTAAGAGTACAAATACGGTAGTATGCTTTGATTGGAAGACGATAATTTATATTTACGTTTGCAGACAATGTCGCACACAATTTATGCTGCCAAATTCGAGCAGACGATAATTCATCAACATGTACATTTACGACGGGAAAGTCAGTCACATGTACCACCGCATGTGCTAATGAGATTATACCCAATCGATAAATCGGTCGTATGTTTACAAAGCGAAAGAAGGACGTCATGTTAGATTTAACACCACTTTCAACAATATTTGAGTTATATCGTGGCTGTCAGTGACTCAGTAGGCAATTTATAAAATAAATATAAGAACAGAAATTTTGTTGCCATCTAAATTTTTAATTTGATCTATGTATCTTAGTATTATCAAATCAAATCAACATGTTTTTTATTCTGTATCATAACTGTGTTCTGTTTTATTTTTAGTTCTGATTATGGAACGGAAGAAATAGATGATTCAACCAAAAAGCGAGACAAGCCAAGAAAAGCTGTCAAAATAACTCCAGATTCATCAGTTAGTGGGTAAATATCTATGGGATTGATTAGGCATAGAGAATTTGTCAAAATGTTCTCATTGTATCTCTTAACTTTGAGCCAGATCGTGTTGTATTGATAGTTACTATATACAGTCCTTCCTGTATACCTTAAATTAGGAGTTCTGTCATTGTCGTGATCGTATGGTACATGTAGTTGGATTTACAACTACATATGTAATCAGTGCAAATCACCACTGAGGTTGTGAGTTAAAATCCTGCTCAGGCGACGTCTACTCAATACAACATCAATTTTTTGGGGCGGGTAAACAAATTTGTGTCACTGGCCCAAATTGCATAATGGTGGCCCAACAATTTTGGCATTTTTTTTATAAAAACAAAAACAAAAAATTCAATATATAGTCGGGGCTTTTCCAGGAAAAAATACCCGGTAGGGTCGGAACACCATTGATTTTTTTTTATCTAGGTGGGGAGCGTAAAACGTATTTCTTTTCTGGGGATTGTTGTCAAATTTCTATTTAATTAATCGTGGTTGTCGGTATTTTTACCATTTCGGTATATTAAAATAGACCTACTTGCCGGCAAGTCATGTCACTGTGTTGTTCGTTAAGCGGTGTATAATATTCGGTTGTTTGTTCTGCGATTTCGTTTCTTTTGCGTGATTTTTAAGCCAAATTGTCTCCCTTTAAAGTAAAATGAAAAAAGCCAAAAGGGGAGGGGCATGCCCTCTTCAGAAAAAAATATAAAAGGTTGGGAGTAAGTCACTAAATCTGGAGTTGACCCCAGATGAGGATTTAACCCTGGGCTTATTTTTCACAGTATAGAACAGCTTTTCTAAAGGAAACATAATTTCATTTTATTCTGTAAAACTCCAAAATTTTGAAGTAAAGTCGTAGATACCTTTGACTTGGACATTTGACTGTTTTGCAAATCATATGTGGTATTATATCTCATAATGTAAATTTTTAGATATTAGGGAAATTGTATTTGACTGTACTTTCACAGCCATGTCAGATATTTTGTTTATTGTGGTTGCCATGGTTTTGTTATACAGAGATGTGGAGTACCAGGATGTTGATGATATTATGGATGATAACATCAAATCTGGTCGACATAAAAGTAAAAGGGGCTCCAGAGTTAATAGTCGTCCAAACTACATTACTAGTTCTACTGATAGCAAGTCAAATTCAAGAAGAAATAGTTTGGATAATACAGAGTAAGTTGATTTTGTGCTGATAATTCTGTACAGATAGCATGTATATAGTAAAGAGGACTAGGATGAATGAAACCTTTCATGTGCAAATTATTTTTATTGGATTCTTATTTTTGGATGGGGACCATCGTGGTCATAATCGTATGGTGTTTTGATTTACAACTACCTATGCAATTAGTGCCTGTCACCACTAAAGTGAGTTTGAACCCTGTTCATGGCGAGGTGTACTCGATACAACATTGTGTGATAAAGTTTGTCAATGATTTGCCACAGGTCGGTGGTTTTTTCCGTGTACTCCGTTTTCCTACACCAATAAAACTGACCACAACGATATAACTGAAATATCGTTGAAAGTGACGTTAACCATCACAACCATAACCCTTATTTTTAGAAGTTAAAATTTAGTTGAACCCAAACGTTGTTTGTGGTTAATAAGGATAGACTAAATTGCCATCGTTAGTTGTATTATATTTGTAAATTCAGTTTTGATATGAATAATCTTAAAATAAACACAGAAACAAAATAAAAATGATGGTACAAATGCCTGAATATTATTTATTTCTTATTTTTATAGTGGACTCTGTTAACAGTTTGTGTGCACATTTAGTAGGTTTATTTTTATTATTTATTAAAAAAAATTCAGTGATCCAACTTTATTTAAATCAATGTATGGTCTTTCTTTCAGACAAGATAAAGATGAAAATTTAGATGTCAAAGACAAGGAAAATGTAAACGGTGATGCCATGAAGGTCAAGAACGAAGAACACAATACAAAGGTCAAGGTCGAAGAATTGGATTCAGAAAATGGTTGCAAGGTCAAGGATGATGATAATGATATAGAATGTGGTTCAATGGAAACAACAGATGCCTGTCAAGAACAGGATACCAGGTAGGTTTTTTTTAGATTTATGTCGTGGATTTCTGTGTCAAAAACATGCATGAAACACTTAGTGATTGTCTGATCATGATGGTGGTTATTTAAGGTAAATTGCAACTAGTTACTAGATACTCTTTGGGTAGAATATCTTGAAAATTTTAAATGTTTTTTTTTTTTGTTTATCTGTTTTTTTTTATATGCCCCCGCGACGAAGAGTCGGGGGGGGGGGGGGGGGGGGGGGGCATATATAAATTTACCCCCTGTTTGTCCGTCCGGATATAGATACATGGTTTGTCTGGCTATCTCCTCCTACAGTTTTGGAGCTGCAGCTTTAATATTTTGCAGGATGTTTATACACATAATGGAGGTGTGCATGTCCACAGGATTTTGATGGTCAGGCGGGGACATCATTTGTGTCTTACAGACACACTTCATTTTTAAAAAATCACTCCTCACAAAACAACTTTGTCCATAATTATCAAGTGCGGGGACATACTTCTTTTCTAGTTTCTTCAAGAATTTGGTTCAGAGTGAAGGCCTGTAAATAAATATTCACAGAAAAGACTGGAAGTAAGATTTGATGTATTAAATATTAATGTCCAACAGATGTTTTTCTTTAATATACTATTTAATAACTGGTCACACAGTAAAACAATGTCATGGTACAATATTAAAGACAGATAATGGAGTTAAATATTTAGACAATGACCATTAGTTATTTAACCCTTCCTTATTGATAAATTGTGAAATGAAGAAGAAATAAAAAACTGTTTGAAATGAAATTTTATTTCACCTGACCCCAAAGGGTCAAATGAGCATTGGTCATCACTTGGCGTCTGTCATATTCCATCCGTCTTTGCAGCGCAAACTATTGAAAAAACCTTCTGCTGCATCCATTGGACCAATTTCATCCAAAGGTTGTCTGAATAATCCTTAGGAATATTTTGTTCATTGCCTATATCAATCTGGTGTGTGATGCAGGCTCTTGAGACCCTTTGGTTTATAATGCTAAGTGCAAACATCAAATTATGTAATGAAACCCCGCGGGAACCCTGGGGTATAGAAATGGGACCGAGAGCTTCTTCGGCTTGAAGGGGCATCCGTCGGTTGTGCAGGATGTAGAAATTCACAACCAACCCGTCCTGCGGATGAGACGTAAATAAAACTGAGGTCCCGTGTTGAGAGATTGCACGTTAAAGAACCCAGTGTAACAGCTCATTATGAGCGGTCCATCACCTTTCCTTGTTTCGAGTCCCGTGGTGTTTAAATTTTTAAATGTTCTCGTCCTAAATATAGCTGAAAAATTGCTCGCTGGACGTTAAACACCAAACAATCAATCAATCAAATTATGTAATGTGACAAGGAAATTAGAGAAATTAATCATGAATAGCATAATCCCTATTTTTTCTGTACATCAGAATCTTACAGTCAGTTTCGATGTTAAATGCGTGATGTACATCTTATCATTACAGAATTGTTGATCTATTTAGATTTTTTAAGTAATTTCGACTTCAGTAGTTTAATTGTTAAAGGTATTGTTTGAAATGTTAGGACTATGATTTTTAATTTGATTTTAATTATTGATAATCTATTGTTTAATGAAATAAAATTTGCAAGCATATTTATCTTCAGAAATATTGGCATTTTTTATGTATATGTAGAAAAAACAAATTGCAACTTCACAAGATAATTCAAACCATACTGTTTTAATGATATGTGTGCAAAAATAGTTACCTCCCTTTGAATTTAGAAAACTATAAAATCTTATATGTACCATCCATGACTGCTTATCAAAATTTTTTTGGGAGGAAATGAAACCTTTTGGAGTGGATTTTTTTTTGTGCTTCAACAATTCCATACCTGTTAACCTCTGGGAACTGCTAGGGGGGAGATCTCCCCCCTACCAACTCTTCTAAAGGGGAGATTTTGTGTGTCGCCTTTAAGCGCACAAAATTGTACCTTGTAGTTGCATACATGTGATAGAGTTGCTAAGCTACAACTGGAGATTTGTAAATTTTTGGCTGGAGATTTGGTCTCATAACTGGAGATTTTTTATTGACGTATTTGATGCATGTTTTTATTGTTAATTGATGTTTTCTTTTTGTTTGTTTCAGTATTGAACCAACTGCATCCCATTTCAATATATATTGTTTACATTTCTGTCTTATTAGTAGTGTTTCATATGATGAATGAAGGATAAAAACTGTATTTATAATTTATTCATAATCATTCATAATCATAAGGTTATAACAAAGCAATAACAATGAAGACAGAATGCTCTGAACAATAAAGTCATAGAGCACTAAAATTAAAAAGTCACTTTGCTGCTGGTGCGTTGGGTGATAGCATACGTTTTGGCATTTTTGTGGTTTATCAATTCCATCCTGGAACTTAGTCCTTAAATAATACTTTGATCGGCTTTGGTCCCAAACAAGCCATAACAACTCAAACCGAGATGAATTCATTGCACGTTTGATCGAAATAAGAAGTTTTCCTCGGCATCAAAGGTTGTCCGACTCCTGTTTGCACAACAGTTTATAACTATTTTTAATTGCCGCTATCACACTTCTAATCATCTAAGCGTGTGCCACAAACCCACTTCCTTATCCCCAATTAACTGTCAATCAGTGGATAATTGTTGTATAATCATCAACACCTTAATTAATCTCCATGACCCAATTTACCTGTAAAGGTGTCAAACAGATCAATAACCGGATATCATTTAAACACCTTTACCATTCGTATCTCTCAGCGTTTTTCATCAGCGCGGGAGTTCCAAATGGGGAATTTCCAGAAATATTGATCGCAAAATGTAGGTCAAGATTTTATTGTACTTGATTTTTTTGTTGGGGGAAGACCGTGCGGGAGATTAATGTCTCCCGCGCACGAGACCCAGTCCATGCGGGAGATAAGGCTCTTACGCGGGAGACTCCCGCGAAAAGGGGGAGGGTTAACAGGTATGCAATTCTATTGTTAAAGGTTTAAATATTATGTAAGTTTTGCATTTTTAGAATATCTTACAAATCAAATTAATTTTCTGAACTATTTTTTCAGGGATAGTGAAATGAAAGGTGGTGAAAAACCAGAAACAAACAATTCTAATCTGAATGAAGACGAGGGAAATGTGAACAACAACCATGAGTTGTGAGTATTTTCAGTCGTCTTTATGTTTATATATTCCTTTTTAATTTGAATGCATCAGTTTTGTATTGGTTGGCATGCTCTCCTTGAGTGTGGAAAATCGTAGATTCTATTCCTGGTCGGGTCAAACCAAAGTCTATTAAATTGGTATTAGCTGCTTCTGTGCTAAGCATTCATCAATAGGGTCAGTAAGAGGAGAGACTGGTTGACCCAGAATCAGGGTAGAGCGACATGTCTACATGCAGACTTGTTTCAGTGAGCTAGCAATATAAATATCCAACTAAGTGTGTTTGTCTAGTACAAAGCTGACATCATCATGTAGCCAATCTGTTTTTTTCTTTTGATGCACAAAATTTTTACAAAGTTTTGCGATATATTTTTCAATTAAGGAATAATAGTACTGTATTTGAAGAGTTGTCGGTGTCAATTGTGGATTTGACGGTCGCAAACGCAGTTTTACTGGCTCCGCTTCGCGTCGCCAGTAAAACTGCATTTGGGACAGTCAAATCCACAATTGACACCGACAACTCTTCAAATACAGTACTGTTATTCCTATTCTTATGAAATTCTCCCAATGTGTACACACTAGTTTGAAATGACGAAATATATGCACTTTTAAAATTTCTTCCGCTAAAAAAAATAGTAATGTAGTTGTTTAAGGATCCACCATCTTGAAAACGTGAAATCCTACATGTCATATGTACAACGATACACAAAAATGATTAAAATGCCTACCTTGAAGACTTATTTTAGTTAAATTCTATCTAAATTGAAGCGTACACGAAGCCAAATACTGTCTGATCTTTACATTTTAAACTGGAAGTCTTCATATGACGTCACGTTGTTTATGTGCCAAAGTCGTTCAACAATATTTCCCGGAATTTTAATTTTTGATGCCGTGAAATTTTCAAATACAATACAGTTATCTCCTAAATAGGTTGTCATCGTCAAATTCATAGTCAGAAATGTCTGGGTTAGCCATATTGTTTACAAACAAGTGCATACGGTGTAGGAATATAGCATTCCTTCAGGCATGTCAACTGCAGATTTGACAGCCCTCGATAGCCAATGAAAATATGCGTTACATTATAATTGCATTAGAATATAGTATGTATCTCCTTTAGCAAAAGGTATACTAGCAGAGATGCAGCTAATCGTCGGACCTAGGGGGCAGAATTTTAAAGGGTCCGGCAAATGACGTCATTGTGTCAGACCTAATGACTGGCAAGCATTTTTACTGCTTGGGGCTGTCAAAAATCAAATTTCTGTCGGTCCTGGTTACCTCTTAGACCCCTAAGCGAAGGATCTTTGATTATCATTAATAAAGTAAAAAATCGTAAACAAATCGGTAAAAATTTCTGTTCCTTTCTGTTTATGCTAAATTTCGGGAACCAGTTCCCATTCCGGATTTTATTTCGTATCCTATCGGTAATCGTTGTAAATTGTAATTTGATCATTTCCGTTATGGCTGCATGGCCAATTAAGTTTACGGAGGGGTCTAAATCTGGAAAAAAGCACCCACTACCTATCGATTTATCTACAGAGAATAAAAAAGCCAAATGGTCGGCATATGAGAAGGAGAGGCGACCTTTAATCGAAAATGGAAGGACAAAATGAACAAACAAATGACGACTTGGTATCAAAATACTCATTAGAGGAATAATAAAATCTTACTAATATGAAGTATTGATTATTTGATGTTGCAGGGCTATCTAAATTGAATGTGGTCTCAGTCACTAACCCCCCTTTTGGCAATATCCTTAATCTGATTCTGGTCGTAGTAGTCGTTAACTGTGTCAAGGCTTTAAGATTGTCCCTTTAATCATACTATATTGAAAGTGAAATATTAAAAAATTTCTAAAAAAAAAAAAAAAAAAAAGTAGGTCTGGCAAAACTCTTACTTGCAGGACCCAATGTCTTGACAGGAAAAAAAAATTATCTGCAACTTTGTACTGGTGTCATATTTTACTGACTACAGGTCAATAGTTCCCCCAAAGGTGTCTGGAGATTCCACTTATTGTCATATATACTTGTATTCCAGAAAATAAGACTACCTATACATATTTTGGAAGTGCATAGACTTTTTTTTATCGTATAATATATTTTTTAGAAATTCACCAAAAAAAGAAATAAAAACGGAAATAAAAACTAAAAATGAACCTGAAATAGACTCTAACTGTGTTAAAGAAGAAAATTCAGAAAAAATGGGTAACAAAGATGATTTGGATATTACTGGCATGGACACGGACAAAATTGAAATTGAAGAAAAAGTGAAAGACGACACCCAAGCAAAACCATTATATAAAAATCCACGATGGCATTTAATATGTTCTACTGTAGAGGAATGGCAGGAGGTAGCTGATTCACTGAAGTACAGTACAACCAAAGAAGCTAAAGAATTATACAAGTGTATTGTTAATGACTTCTTACCAGAAATGCCAGCAATCATGGAAGCAAGGGTGAGTAACTCTTGTACATGTTTTGTAGCTTTGGTTTCTTACCAGAAATGTAATCTAATTAAAGTTGGATGTTTTTGTATCTTTTTTTTTTTACATTTTATTTTGGGGTGGTACACTAACATCTATAAAAAAAATAACAACATACTGTTTGGGGTCATGTCATCAAACTTTTCAGTCATCTTTGACCCTCCAATCATATACAGAACAGTTAAACATATTGACAACAGCTCTTGAACTCTACTCAGTTTTAATACATTATCGCTGATTGATCAGTTGAAAATATGAACCCTGACGTGACCCCAAACGTGGTGTTGTTAGATGAAAGTGTATCACCCCAAAAAATACAACTAACATCTAATTTTACCAGAAATCTCAGCGATTATGTAAAGCAAGGGTGAGTAACTCTTGTACATGTTTTGTAGCTTTGGAATGATTTACACTCCAAGAATGAGCTGCTGATGACTTTCTCACAGAAATGCTTCTGTTATCTAGCCAGGTTTCTATACATGTTCAGATTAAATTTAAGATCAATGCAAGAATATAATCCTGCTCTGTCAGACCTGAACTAGAAATTCTATATACTTATAAACAGCAATTTCCAAAATACAACAGTCATCTGTAGGAAACAAAAAAATAAGATGGTACAGCTAGTACAGGGTTATAACATATGCTATTACAATTGTTAGATTAAGAACAGCAATAATAAAACACTGTTCTTGACATTAATATGTTTCAGGTTTATACTAGAATTTACTCTCATCTTCGTTTTCATATACCTTCTAGTGAAGTTTTTTTTCATAATTTATTATACCCGCACTCATAGAGTGGGGGCTATATTGCAATCACCTTGTCTGTCCGTTCACACTTTCATAACAGATATCTCAGCTTCTACTGGAAGAAATGATTTTATATTTGATATATGACTTTGGCATGGTGACTTGTACCGTGTCTCCCCTTTCCAGGTTTACTGCACATCTACTTCCTGTTTACAGTGCGACTTAGAATTTTTCATGTTTGCCGTAATGAAAACTTTCATAACAGTTATCTCAGCTTCTACTGGAAGAAATGATTTTATATTTGATATATGGCTTTGGCATGGTGACTTGTACCGTGTCTCCCCTTTCCAGGTTTACCGCACATCTACTTCCTGTTTACCGTGTGACTTACAAATGAACGAGTGGGGGTATTCTTAGCACGACGTAGCGTGCAACATCTTCTTATTTTATTTTTATTTTTTTGTTCTTTGTTATACAGTCAAGCTCTTCATTATATTTGTCTCCAAATAATGTGAAACCTGTCTAAACCAAACCTCATTGGGACAAAATGTTGTGTGTAGAATAGACAGTTGTTTGGTTTATACATGTTTAATTAAGTCTCCCAAACAACATTTGGAGACTTATTGTTTTTGCTCCGTTTCTTATTATTATTATTCTTGTTCTTGTTATTCTACTTTCTTTCCGTGCACCATGAACTTGTCCACGGCAGATCTCAGGAACTACACGACAGAATTTCATGAAACTTGGTGGAGTTATAGATATATGTTTCTAGTTGATCCTTAAGTTTTCAGATTTGTGGTAAAGGGGGTCAAAGCCATATTTTTGGGGGTTCATAGGGGGTGGGGGTTACTATAGAATCCTATGGGAAACTTGAAATTTCGTACATTAATGTTGATAACTGGATAATGATAGAGACATAAATTTTGACAGTGATAGGTCACCATTAGAGGAGCAATTCTGCATTTTCAAAATTACAAGATGTCTGCCATTTTCAAAATGACTGCCAAAACACGGCATAAAAATGGGGGGTAAAAATTCAACATTGTCCGATATCATCAAAATTTGATATGTGGGTAGATAGTGTCAGTGGCCGGTTTGGGAGACTTCATAATCGTTAGATTATAATCATATCTTGTTAACATAGATTTCCTATGTTTGGACTTTATTTCAAGTTTTATTTAAAAAGGATTCCGGTTTATTCAATGTTAAGTTTAGGCAGGTGTCACAGTACATGGTTAATCTCTCCCAAAAATTAAATAATATTTACTATATTTTAACTATCTAAAAACAATATATGGTTACATACAACATCTAATTTTAGAAAAGAAGGATTCAGTTTGACAACCTTTTTTTTTTGCACATCCACCACTAACATTATAATAAAAGCAGCATGGAGGATGAAGTGTCTGATAATCTTCCTTTATGAATGGTTTTTGGTAGATGCAATAATTACAATATAATCATGTGATCAAAATATTAAAAATAAAATAAAAGAAGATGACAAACTGTCTTTTGAATCATAACAATTTTAAAACTTTTTATAAATTAAGAGGAAGTTATTTATGTTATATCCAATAGTAAAATATTAGATTGAGGGTAGGAACATGTACTGTTGTTGTAAAAGGGAGGGAGAGAAAGTTGAAAGAATAATCATGCTTAAACATCATATATGTAAATGGGAATATTCTTATTTTTGTTGCTTATTTTGCTTAAAATTTGAAATAATCGTAGTTTGTTTGCATGATGTAAAATCCTTGTACATTGTATACCCATATCAGGTGAATACCGTGATGATGTGTTTGGGTTTCCTATGTACCACCACTCCCTCCCAATGCCATAAGAGAAATCAATCAAAAATATTATACACATTGTCTCAGAATCAGATACTCTTATATACGATACTACTTTTAGTACAGTCTATCAATAGCTAACTGGTGCGCAATTCAGGAACTCTTAACAGTTGACTTTTTTATCCATGATCATAAAAAAGTTTTGGTGTAAAATTCTAGGATCAAACATTGATATATATATATATGAATGCTAACTGTTGACTAAATCAGAGCTGCTCAGTGCATCCCTGGGTGGCAGATAGGGGAACCCCCTTGATGGGGGTATTGTCAGCTTATAATATGGATAACATGACCGTGAACAATAGTGGTTAGCTTGTTTGGATAGTATTACACTCCCTGCACTCTAAGCACCTCTTTTGTAGATTTCGAAAAAGAATAGTACATAACTCTCCATACAGTCAAAAGTATTTGACTTATCCCTTCCATCATTTCTATATGGTGTTTATATGTTGAACTTGTTCTCATGCTGAAAATAGCTGAAATTCTGCTTTGTGGAAGTTCAGCAATAATCAATCAATCAATCAATCATGTTGATGACAATCATTTGAATACAGCAGTTTGTTGATGAGAAATTTGTAATGTTATTATTCTAACTTTTATTTGCTCTACGACTCCTCTGATATGATGTCACAGCTGTCTGATCATGAAATGCTTTTTGACTAGATTTTGTGATCATGTTGGCAGCCTTCATGGTTAAATTGTAAATATATTCATGCTTGGAACAAACAAATGCAATAATGTTCCATAGGGTTCGGTTTCAACACAGATGAGATAGGTCAAAATAACATGGGTAGCATTTAATTTGAATACCTTCAATAAGGCATAGATTGTGTCATGGTCTACATAAATAATTGACAGTAATTAAATCTAGAGATTTGATGAATTTAAGACTTTGATGCCCCTCATTAGGTTCCACACTTATATCCCTGACAGATCTTTATTAGGTCAGCGTCCTCATATGGAAGATGAAATAGAATATAAACATTTATTTATGATTTTAATATTAAATGATGAAACTGATAAGAAACCAATTATTATAGCAGTCAGTATGAGATAACAGAATTTTCCCCAGAGGACGTCAATTTCCTGTTTTGATTTGACATATATTGTTATTGTGTTGTTATTGTATAGTGTTTAGTACTCCCTTCTCAGATAAATATATGTATGAAGTTTTAAAATTACTCATCAAAATTGCCAATTGATATACTCGGTTTGAAAACAAGTCATATATATCTGGGTGACTGAATAAAAAAAGACAAAAATAAAATTATTTTTGCTATTATTTTTTAGCTGGTTTGACCAAAAGTACATACATCTTGTTTAATAAAACATGTTTATTCTTGTTTATAACCTTTTTTTGTTTCATTTACGTCATCCAAAACCTGAGTAGCCTCAAAGAATATGAAATTTATTTGATTATGATAAAAAAAATATTGATTTTCTTATATACGGTAGATGATGTCTTTTCTCATTTTGCGGCTTCTGATTACCCGTTTGGCATCTGTAAACTTTTTGGGAACGTCGTGGTCGTGATCGTTTAGTAGTTTGATTTACAACTACCTGTGCAATCAGTGCATCACCACTAACATTGTGAGTTCGAATCTTGCTCATGGAGGGGTGTATTCGATACAACATTGCGTGATAAAGATTGTTATTGACTTGCGACAGGTCTGTATCCTCCTGCAATAAAACTGAGCACCACAATATACAGCTAACTGAAATATTGTTGAATGTGGCGTTAAACATCATAACCCCATTTAAAACTTTTCCTCAACGTAGAGGAGGACCCTGTTGGAAAATGTTAGAGATTTCTGAGGTTTTCTTTTGTAGATCATATATCTTGGATACATATGTAACTGTCTTTATATAGTTAAATGCAAGATCCTTTAAATCCTCTGGCAATATAAGAAGGAATACACAAAAAAATCATTTCTTATATTGCCAGAGGCAAACAACAAGTAATGGATAGAATAATACCTACATGTATCAACATGACCAACATTTAGAACTGTATCATATGAGTTTCTGTGCATGGGGCTGTCGTGATCGTATGGTAGTTGGCTTTACAACTACCTATGCAATCAGTGCCTATCAACACTAACGTTGTGAGTTTGGTGTTCTTTCATGTACATTAACTTCATATCCTTGCTAATTACAACATGAGATATTAACATTAGAGATATCACAAACTCACAGGGTTAGGGTTATGGTGTTTAATGCCACTTTCAGCAATATTTCGGTTAGTTCATGGCAGTCAGTTTTATTGGTGGATCACAAACTCATATCAGAGATGCTTGACAAGATGTTTGTACTGTATCTAGGTTTGGGATTAGGGATATGGTGTTTAACGCCACTTTCAACAATATTTCAGTTATATTGTGGCGGTCAGTTTTATTAGTGAAGGAAACCTGTGTACCTGGAGAAAACCGCCGACCTGTCTCAAGTCACTGACAAACTTTATCACATAATGTTGTATCGAGTACGCCTCGCCATGAACAGGGTTCGATATCACAACATTATTGGTGATAGGCACTTGAATCTAACAGAAACAATTACACAGATATATGGATTAGGCCAAAAAAAAAAATTGTGTGTTTACAGTCACCCGACCGACCCTAATTTTTGCTAGCGACCCTATGAATTTTTACACGGAATTCGGATAACTATTTTTGTTGTTTAACCAGCAGCAATGTTTTATTTATTCAACTGCTAGCTTTTTGTCGAAATTGAGAGCAAAGAAGGTAGAAAAACTGCATAATTCGTCATAAAGCAGTTTCAATAAATGACGGCTTACTGGAAATTTCGAAAATGAAATATCGGATTCCGGAACTGGGAACGATAATAAAAAAAAAAAAAAAAATCCTGACCGACTGACCCTAGATTTTTTTTTGACATGTGACAGTAAACACACATATTTTTTTTTTGGCCTTAATATAAGTTCAAGCAACTTGTTTCCCAACTCTATTAATTACATTGTATCATGGATGAATAGTTCAATATTGTCATTTTATGCTGAATTAATTAATAATATATGTTTAACATAGAAACACTCACAGGGAAAACGTCTGGATAATAGACTGAGGACAATGACACACGTACTTGACAGTTCAGACATGTAAAATTCACAATGTAGATCTCTGAATGAGACATCTTTTCATTATTTTTTCATAGAAACATTGTAACAGTTGTTTTGTTGACACCCAGCACTTTATGTTTCATGTTTATTTTCTCATAGAAAAACATGAAACAGTTGTTTTGATGGAGGTTTTTTTTTTTGTTAAATGAAACAAAATAAAAATCATGTTTCATGTTTATTGCAACTTTCCATCCCCTTACCCCCATCTTACACTGTATGAAATTCAGCAATATACTAGAATTTCAGTAAAAAAACCATAATAATTTGTTAAGATCATTGGTTCATGATATATATGTTATTTGAGAATACAGATAATTTGTTAGAGTGATTAACACAACCACTTGCCAACAAAAAATTCTCGTAGATCCATTTTTGTCTGAGGAATTTTCATTTTGAGCCAGAAATTGATGTCTCACATAGTTTTCTTCTTTGTTGCTTGTGCCACATACAGATATCAACAATTGAAGTAAATTTAACGACTTGTTTTTTTGCCCAGAATAAACTTTTTGTTTGTCTGCGCCATTCAAACTATTTGGCATTGAACCTGTTTGTTTTGTCGCTTTGAGTGCAGACCTGAACACAAACATTGTGATGATTTCTCCTTCAGTGTCACTGGAATGCATTAATTTATTAAATAGATCACTATTAGTCAGATTTCTATTAATTTCGTAGGATTCTTTTCTTTGTTGTTTATGAATTGTATTCTCCTCTTCATTATGTATAGTACTAAATTTAAAGGACATTTTATCCAAATTTGCTGTTGTTGAAGTCTGTGGTTGTTTAGATTTTATATGACATATTTTATTGATCTGTATAACCCAGCGGTGTCCTAGTTTGTGTTGCACCTTTTCTGTATTTTCCACAGTTTTACAGTTTGTCAATACTACATGAATACACATTAACATCTTCTTGTAGTTCCTGTAAAACAAAAATAGGATAAGCAATGATGGTTGAAGATGAAGAACATTTCTTGTTAGCATGCCTTAGAAAAGTCACATTGTATCTACAAAAGCAATAAAAAAAAATGTGAAAATAAAGAAAGCTACCTAAAACTGAATTACATGTGTTTAAGAGGAGTAGGTACATCGTAGTCAATACAATGGACTAAATTTGTTGTCCTACCAAAATTTCCATGCTTTTCCAGTGGCAGTAGAAAGTTGTTGGCCCATCCCTTCCTCGTTTCAGTATAGTTTTTATACATTTTTTAGCTTGTTCTCATCCCTAATATAGGCTTTATAGCTGTAATATATATACTGCTTGGTGAACGTTAAGCAATAATTGGCCAATCAATTTAGAAAAATCGAAATAATATAAAGAATTCCATAAACATTTTTTTTAATTTATTTTAAAACTTCATGTTTAATTTTAAATGTACATGTATTTATAAATAAGTTGCCAGGTATTGTCAGTTTAATGTTTCAATGACAATTTATAGATCATGATATTATATGATAATTATATTTTTATGCAAATAAAACATTTTCTGTAATTAAAACTGTTCCATGGATATATGATACAAATAGATATGCAAGTCTCATAATTTCTAATACTATCAATTAAGTGTTGAATTTTTTACATTAGCCAGTTGTGTGTAGATCTGCAATATGCAGTTATATAGATCTGCAACATGTCACTAAATGATGCTATATAGAAATAAACTGTGCAAGCCATCTGTCATTTAAATTTGCATAATTATCTTTGATGATCGATCAATCATGTCACAGGTCATGCATGTCACACGATTTGGGCTACTGAATTTAGATTACAATTTAATTTGTTATGTCCTATTCTTGGTGAAACTAGTTGATTGACTATATATAGACCTGTCAAACAACCCATTCTGTTTGTTTTCACATTTAAGTGCTTCACTTTAGAATACCATGGTCGTAATTTTAAAAAAAATATCATTTATCCATAGAACAAAGGCCTAATAATTTATTTTTATATTGTTATATTTGTAACATCTTCAATATGAACCCATTCTGTTTGTTTTTCACATTAAAGTCTCTCACTTTAGAATACTGGTGTTGTAATTAAAAAAAAATTATCCATAGAACAAAGGGCTCAATATTTATTTTTAGAAGAATTTTTAATATTGTTATATTTGTAGCATCTTTATTTTTCAGTATGAACCCATTCTATTTAATTTTCATTTTTAAGCATTTCACTTTAAAATACCCGGGTTGTAATCAAAAATCCCTGGAACAAAGGCCTAATAATTTATTTTTAGAAGAATTGTTATAGTTGTAACATCTTCAGTATGATTAATAAATTTCCAATCAATTTCCCAAAATAATTGCAGGTTATTATAAGGTCATCCTGTAGCTGACCTGATGCTGACATCACCATCATTATTATATTTATTTTAGTAATCTGTATCATGTATATTTCTTTATGTGATGTAAATTTCTTTTGAAATTGAGAGAACTGTAAAAAGTGATCTATTACATCTGATCATAATGCCTTTGTTCTCAATATAAACAATATGGTTATGAGAAAAACTGTATTCTTAATATGATGTGCAAATATTTATTACTTCAAATAATGACAAAGACCATTATGTTTATTTTGGTACAATTTTATGGAGACAATTCTTTATTTCTTTGATATTGCCATTGGTTTGGAAATGCTGCTTTTATTTTGGTCCTTGTGTGTTCCATAAGGAGATGCATGTATTGTTTAAGACTAAGGAATTGGATTATTGGCCAGAATGTCAATTTTGAAGTTCTGGGACATTGTTATAGTGTTTTAGCTAGACTTTAAGTTTGAAATCTTCAGAACGATTGCCAGTTTTATCAAAATATATTCAGGACATTCTTTAATAATTAAACTAATATTTATAAAGTTCTTTAGGACAATTTGAGAAATAGGTGGGCAAATGTCCTGAGACCAGTGCCAGTCTTTACCTTAATTTTCTTCACCTACTTGTCCGAAAGCCAAATTTATAAATATTTTCTATTTATTCAAACGAATTCTTTCATAATTTTCACTTGTCCAAATCCAGTTTTACTTGCTTCGGGCAAGTGGGTTAGCGTGAGGACTGCAGTGCCTAGCTGAACCACTGTGTTATATTGAAGAAAAAAAATGTTAATATGAAAAAATGTCATGTTAAATATTACTGATAGATATTGCATAGTAGTGTACATTATTTCAGTAAGCAAAATGTCAAGATGTCTTAGTATCTACTTAATTGCAGTTATGATTTTTGTGTAAGACCTTTAGATTATTTGACTTCCCAATCTTTTGACTAAGGTTATGAGTATGAGAGTACCTGATGAAGGTTATTACATAAACATGACATGCACACTAAATTAGATATCATATATATTTATATAATAATGTGGTCTTGTCCAGGTAATACCACATCATTATTATACTGAGTGTCTAATTGTCCAGGTAATACCACATTAATATCATTATTATACTGAGTGTCTCATTGTCCAGATAATATGCCAAAATATTACAGTACCAAATATCACTGCAGAAACTTACACGAAGTATAATAATTGTTTTTATTAACAAAGAGGTATGGTTATCTCTGAAGTCTATTGTTTGTTACAGATTATGACCAAAAAGACACATGTAGTTTATAAACTTTCAGCTTCTAAATTCTTTAAAGAGCAGTTGAAGGGGGTAGGGCTAGGGTTATGGTGTTTAATGCCGCTTTCAACAATATTTCAGTTATATTGTGACGGTCAGTTTTATTGGTGGAGGAAACCAGAGAAAACCACTGACCTGCCACAAGTGTCAGACAAACTTTATCACATAATGTTGTATAAGTACACCTCGCCTGGGCAGGATTCGAACTCACAACTTTAGTGTTGATAGGTGCTGACTGCATAGGTAATTATAAATCCAACTACCATGTGATCATGACAACGATGGCCCCTAAAGAGCAGTTGAAAGATATGTTGACCAAGAAGCCACCTGTAATTTTAAAAACTTTTGAATTTTTGATTAATATATTTCCTACCCCTCTTTAAAGAGTAGCATTTGACAGGTACTAATTACAGGTAAATTGATAAATTTTGAATCTATGGGGAAATATTCCTTCATGGAAAATGACTACAATTGTACTTAAACAACATGACACACAATTTGTTGAAATTTTAATGGTATGGCATTGACCATCATCATTGTATGTCAGTCTGTATACAATAACCTGGTTCTCTTTACCAGATTTTGATCATATTTAAGCTCATTGTATCAAAATACAGATCAAATTTGGAAGTCACTGTCATATTCCAAAAATTGTCAATTTTTCAAAATTCAATAAAATAGAATACATTTTGTAATTAAATAAGTACAGCAGTCTCTCTCTTATAAGGACATCTCCTATGTGATGAAAAAGTGGCCTTGAAAAGGGGTGGCCTCTCTTGGGGGGTACAATTTAGGAAATTTTACTGTCTCAGTGCAGAGGGTGGGGGGGACATTTAGTAGTATTTTACTCTCTTGGTGCATCGGAAATCAGGTCTTCTTAGTAGGGTGGTCTTTGTTGAGGGTAGCCTTGTAATAGAGGGGTTACTGTACATGTATACCTTTTGATTTCTACTATGCAAATTATAGGAATAACACTAACAGGTTAACAAAAGTCTTACAATTAGTACATTAGTACTTAAAAGTACAAAAACTGAACATTTAAGTCATTTAACTGTTAGATAGTAGTTTTTGAAGAGATTGCATTACAATTTTCATCTTTAGCATGCCCCATTTGGTTGAATATTACATCAGAAAACAGGCAGCAAGTCTGAAAATGTATTACTTCTGAGCATTTTATGTTTATCAAATTGTAAAGTAGAATGAACTTCTGTAAAATTTTAAATTTTAAGAGTATGAATGAGAATGGTTTTAAGGCTAAAAGGGAAAATTTTACATTTTTATTTTTTTTTAATTGTATATATATTATATACATAGAATTCAGGTACAAATGATATAATGTCCAAACACTTGGCACTGTTGTAATTTTATCCTCCATAGACAGATACACTTATTGAAGTTTAGTGCCATTTTAACAAAATAAAATACATATGAAAAGTTACATTTACTATGGACAAGTAAACTTTGAATTCTCACCTTATTGGCTTTGGCCTATACTTGATGTTTAGATGTTGTTATACAGAGGCCTGCCCTCCTCTCCACCCCCTTTTTATAACATACATCAATACTATATTCATGCAAAGTTCATTATAGCATTTGGGAAGATAGGTGTTAATCTGTTCTGCTAAGGCCATTCTCTCCCCCCCCCCCCCCCCCACTACTCTGTATAGCAAACTACAATACTCTTGCATTTGTGAAGATATGTTAAAATAAATCAAACTTACCTACAAACATGTTGTACAAATATATCATGTACAAATGGGTTCTTTGGTTTGGTTGTTATATAAGTATGTACATTTGGTGTAAAAGTTTCCATACATTTATTTAAATGTTCCGTGAATTGATTGCTACACGTCAGATATTTGTCTGAATTTTCACCAACACTACTGTCACCCGTCGCCATAGTTCCAAAGCTATGTTTTTGAGAATTGTCCCTGATATGAAGATGTGATGTCATACTTTCCCTACGACGTTCCTGAGAATTGACTCTGACCCCACGATGAAATGCCATACTTCCCGTCCGATGTTTCTGTGAATTGTTCTTGACAGAAGATTGATATGATGCTATTACACTACATATCAGTGGTATCATCTGATATAAATTCATTGTACAACAACTATCCTGTGGTTAATTATCAATCAGTGTGTGGTACGATCCAAGGCTAAAACTACGGTGGTTGATTAATGTCTTAACGAGTTGTACATTACTTGTTCACAAAAAACAAAATCACGGTTCAATACTGAAATAGTAACCTTTTCTTACAACAAGGTTAGCTTCTCATTCTCAAGTTTTCTAATTGTTTTAAACTTGTTTTCGTTTACAAAAACTTGTAGATCGGTGTTAAAAAATTTGCTTTCATAATCTCGCCAAGTTTGAAACAGAAATAATGTTTATGACTATAGAAAATTCTATTATCAAGTATCTTCGGTAAGCTATTATCAATTGCATGAGATGTGCAAAAAAAAAATTAACCTAGCATTCCCCCAAATTGTTTTGTACAGGGGTTACAAATATGTTGACAAGCTGCATCGTGGCTGTTTGTATTGTATTTAAATGATCTGGCATATCTAGTCATTTCATCAGGTCATGGCAATAGTGTACCACAGATATAGATCTTTTTATCAATTGTCTCTCCGTGTGTCAACTGAATTCTCGTCAGGTACAACAATAACAATTTTTTTTCTTTATCAAATTTTTCAAGTCAGCTTGAAGTTTATAACAATTCAAACTGAAAAATTTGAATGAATTGTTAGAATTTTCATATTGTATTGTTGCATGAATTGTTACAAATGAGATAACGTCTCTCTCTGGCAGATGATTGTGTTCTATTTTTTTTCACAGCTTTGGTCCGATATTTCACAACTCAAGGTTGTATTAATTATGGATTTGTATACCGGTACATCCAGTCGACTCGTCTTTGAAGTAATAGATAGATACCCTGAAAAGTATTACAATAAAAATTAAAAGAAAATTATTTAAGTTGATTCAATAAAATTTTAGAATAATTTAAAGAAAGAAAAAAAAAAAAGAAAATGAGTCTACTAGACTAAACATGAAGGATTCAAAATTAAAATGTCAAAATAATAAAAATTTAGTTTTGAATTAATTACAATTAAATTTTGTGGTGTATGAAATAAAAAATAATAAACAAATTTCAAAGATTAAATGAAAATATATAAAATATGTTTGAAATGATTTAACACCTAAGATTAAATGAAAAATTTTAAAAAAATGTTTAAAATGATTTAACACCTAACCTGGATAATTTAAGCTACTGTATTGGACAGCCCTTCTGTTTTGTGTGTACTCTGCTCTGTTAAGACTATTTATATACTATTGATGTCAAGTTATTGATTGTCTAACATCAATTATTCACACTTTTGATTTCACTTTATTTCACTTTATGAAATTTATATAAATATTTTTGTAAATACCCACGCATGCAACAGTACGTAATCTTCAACGTCTTGAAGGTGTACTGTATACCTAAAGAAGAAGAATGGATCATCAAGTATAGATGTAACTTGCTCTCTCTAATTAATCTCCCTATGGCATCAAATTATTACCATTTTACATAATTAGTCTAATTAATGTTTTGTATTGTAAAAAGTAGCTTAAAATTTAATTATTGAAAAATTTACTACTAAGCCATTTTTGTTCCAATAATAATTTTTATTTATTAATGTATATTAATGTTTAAAGCACTCCATTTTCATTCACAAGAAAAGCTATAAAATATATTATGCTATGGTAATTATATATATATATATAATATGATATTTAAATGTGGTACACAGAGCAATAGTCTCATTCACAAATTTATGGGGTACATTTGCAGAGATCCTTGTAGGATAAAAAAAAAATTATAACTGCCAAATACGTGGGGTTTTTTTTAATTTAAAAAAAAAAAAAAAATATGAGTCCCAAAAGCTAATGATGAGTCCAGGACTCACCTATATGAGTTGCAAGTATCTTTGCATTTGTACAAGTTAAACTATTTTGTGTCTGAAAAAGCTTATAAAACATATCCATATCTACATTAATCAATTTAATGAGAATTTTTTGCAAATACTTAGCAAATATGTTTTTATTTTTTATTTAAGCCTTCCAGTTGAACTTTGTCTTCTATTACAGCACTATTGTAATACAATTAAAATATGCAATCAAACTTACAAAATACTGTTTTCCCTTTTCGTAATTTAAACCTTCCAACTGAGATTTGCCAGTTTTTGCCGATGGAAAAAATATATGATTTTTTGCATGTTACAATGTTCACTGTAATGAAGCTTGACTTTCTGAACAATGTGACATATATGAAAGTGGGCGTTACCTTGGATGTCACTGGGTTACATCAGAAGTACCTTAATCCAGTTTGTCACAAGTTTGTGTACCCGAGTGCTAACGATGTCAGCTCTAATTAAATTATTATACTTTGATAAGAGGGGGAGTGAGTGGATAGGACATTATGTGGGGTTATAATCTTTTGTAGAGGCAGGAAAGCCTATGGGGCTTTTGTTGTGTCAACTAATCACTGGCTATTATAGCTGAAGAAAATGTTTGTATAAGGTGTAGAAATCCTACTGAGAGGTGATTATCATTTGACAGCTTATTAATGGCTGTAATCTGTGTCAAAATTAAACATTCGCTTCTTATAGAGTCAAGGATGTGTGTACCAAAAAAGGGGGGTCAAACATAAAAATTTGGTTTTAAGAAAAGTATCTACTGGTACTTTTTTTTTTTAAAGTATCTTTAAACAGTGATGGTCAGTTACAATAATTCCACCAATATCAACCAAGCAAAGAATTGCCTCTCACCTCAAATCATTTAAACATTAAAAAGACCATGACATGTGGCACGTGTATGCTGGGTTTTTATTAGGATTTACATATTTTAAAAAATACATTTATAATGTAAATTTTCTTTTTATAAAATCTACATAATGGGTTCTTTCTGTTTGCAATTTAAATCTTCCAATCTTGGTAGGGATTTTCTTGGGGGATTCATTTTCTTAAAAGTATGTAGACTTTCAGAAATTAATTTGTTTTTCTTTGAAATTTATTAATTTCCGTTATTTTTTAACGATGTTGTAGAACTTGTGTAAATTTGACAAAATTATGTATTACTAATGATAATAGGACAATAAAAAAGTTAAATGTTATCCTTTGAAAATCTACAGGCAAATTGTAATAAAATCAGCAATTATAGGCTCATGGAGAAAATTTTGTTAACTTAAACAAAAGATAGACATTTGTTTGTGTAGCTGCTGCCAAATTGTTGAAGAATTTAATGTTAGCAAAGAATTTTAATGAAATACACAATTCTAGATGTTTGGTTAGTCATGTCAAAAAGTCAACCCAACCATCATTTAGTTAGCTTTTGTCCCAACATTATTTATTTACAATTCTCAGTAGGTGATCAACTCTAGTGATGGCTGACCAATGGTCAATTATATGAGTCTGCAGGTGGAAATGTCACTTAACTAGGGAAGGAATGCAGTCCATTCATTAGAGTCGACCCATTCATAAAACATGATACTCCATCAAGCTGTTAGATAAAATGCACAGTTTCTCTAGTTTTAGATCACATGGCATTTTTACCATACTTCATCAAGCTGTTAGATAATATGCACAGTTTCTCTAGTTTTAGATCACATGGCATTTTTACCATACTTCATCAAGCTGCTAGATAATATGCACAGTTTCTCTAGTTTTAGATCACATGGTCCTTTTACCATACTTCATCAAGCTGTTAGATAATATGCACAGTTTCTCTAGTTTTAGATCACATGGCATTTTTACCATACTTCATCAAGCTGTTAGATAATATGCACAGTTTCTCTAGTTTTAGATCACATGGCATTTTTACCATACTTCATCAAGCTGCTAGATAATATGCACAGTTTCTCTAGTTTTAGATCACATGGCATTTATACCATACTTCATCAAGCTGTTAGATAATATGCACAGTTTCTCTAGTTTTAGATCACATGGCATTTTTACCATACTTCATCAAGCTGCTAGATAATATGCACAGTTTCTCTAGTTTTAGATCACATGGCATTTTTACCATACTTCATCAAGCTGTTAGATAATATGCACAGTTTCTCTAGTTTTAGATCACATGGCATTTTTACCATACTTCATCAAGCTGCTAGATAATATGCACAGTTTCTCTAGTTTTAGATCACATGGCATTTTTACCATACTTCATCAAGCTGTTAGATAATATGCACAGTTTCTCTAGTTTTAGATCACATGGTCCTTTTACCATACTTCATCAAGCTGTTAGATAATATGCACAGTTTCTCTAGTTTTAGATCACATGGCATTTTTACCATACTTCATCAAGCTGCTAGATAATATGCACAGTTTCTCTAGTTTTAGATCACATGGCATTTTTACCATACTTCATTAAGCTGTTAGATAATATGCACAGTTTCTCTAGTTTTAGATCACATGGCATTTTTACCATACTTCATCAAGCTGCTAGATAATATGCACAGTTTCTCTAGTTTTAGATCACATGGCATTTTTACCATACTTCATCAAGCTGTTAGATAATATGCACAGTTTCTCTAGTTTTAGATCACATGGTCCTTTTACCATACTTCATCAAGCTGTTAGATAATATGCACAGTTTCTCTAGTTTTAGATCACATGGCATTTTTACCATACTTCATCAAGCTGTTAGATAATATGCACAGTTTCTCTAGTTTTAGATCACATGGCATTTTTACCATACTTCATCAAGCTGTTAGATAATATGCACAGTTTCTCTAGTTTTAGATCACATGGCATTTTTACCATACTTCATCAAGCTGTTAGATAAAATGCACAGTTTCTCTAGTTTTAGATCACATGGTCCTTTTACCATACTTCATCAAGCTGTTAGATAATATGCACAGTTTCTCTAGTTTTAGATCACATGGTCCTTTTACCATACTTCATCAAGCTGTTAGATAATATGCACAGTTTCTCTAGTTTTAGATCACATGGCATTTTTACCATACTTCATCAAGCTGCTAGATAAAATGCACAGTTTCTCTAGTTTTAGATCACATGGCATTTTTACCATATTTCATCAAGCTGTTAGATAATATGCACAGTTTCTCTAGTTTTAGATCACATGGCATTTTTACCATACTTCATCAAGCTGTTAGATAATATGCACAGTTTCTCTAGTTTTAGATCACATGGCATTTTTACCATACTTCATCAAGCTGTTAGATAATATGCACAGTTTCTCTAGTTTTAGATCACATGGTCCTTTTACCATACTTCATCAAGCTGTTAGATAATATGCACAGTTTCTCTAGTTTTAGATCACATGGCATTTTTACCATACTTCATCAAGCTGCTAGATAATATGCACAGTTTCTCTAGTTTTAGATCACATGGCATTTTTACCATACTTCATTAAGCTGTTAGATAATATGCACAGTTTCTCTAGTTTTAGATCACATGGCATTTTTACCATACTTCATCAAGCTGCTAGATAATATGCACAGTTTCTCTAGTTTTAGATCACATGGCATTTTTACCATACTTCATCAAGCTGTTAGATAATATGCACAGTTTCTCTAGTTTTAGATCACATGGTCCTTTTACCATACTTCATCAAGCTGTTAGATAATATGCACAGTTTCTCTAGTTTTAGATCACATGGCATTTTTACCATACTTCATCAAGCTGTTAGATAATATGCACAGTTTCTCTAGTTTTAGATCACATGGCATTTTTACCATACTTCATCAAGCTGTTAGATAATATGCACAGTTTCTCTAGTTTTAGATCACATGGCATTTTTACCATACTTCATCAAGCTGTTAGATAAAATGCACAGTTTCTCTAGTTTTAGATCACATGGTCCTTTTACCATACTTCATCAAGCTGTTAGATAATATGCACAGTTTCTCTAGTTTTAGATCACATGGTCCTTTTACCATACTTCATCAAGCTGTTAGATAATATGCACAGTTTCTCTAGTTTTAGATCACATGGCATTTTTACCATACTTCATCAAGCTGTTAGATAATATGCACAGTTTCTCTAGTTTTAGATCACATGGTCCTTTTACCATACTTCATCAAGCTGTTAGATAATATGCACAGTTTCTCTAGTTTTAGATCACATGGCATTTTTACCATACTTCATCAAGCTGCTAGATAAAATGCACAGTTTCTCTAGTTTTAGATCACATGGCATTTTTACCATACTTCATCAAGCTGTTAGATAATATGCACAGTTTCTCTAGTTTTAGATCACATGGCATTTTTACCATACTTCATCAAGCTGTTAGATAATATGCACAGTTTCTCTAGTTTTAGATCACATGGCATTTTTACCATACTTCATCAAGCTGTTAGATAATATGCACAGTTTCTCTAGTTTTAGATCACATGGTCCTTTTACCATACTTCATCAAGCTGTTAGATAATATGCACAGTTTCTCTAGTTTTAGATCACATGGCATTTTTACCATACTTCATCAAGCTGTTAGATAATATGCACAGTTTCTCTAGTTTTAGATCACATGGCATTTTTACCATACTTCATCAAGCTGTTAGATAATATGCACAGTTTCTCTAGTTTTAGATCACATGGCATTTTTACCATACTTCATCAAGCTGCTAGATAATATGCACAGTTTCTCTAGTTTTAGATCACATGGCATTTTTACCATACTTCATCAAGCTGCTAGATAATATGCACAGTTTCTCTAGTTTTAGATCACATGGCATTTTTACCATACTTCATCAAGCTGTTAGATAATATGCACAGTTTCTCTAGTTTTAGATCACATGGCATTTTTACCATACTTCATCAAGCTGTTAGATAATATGCACAGTTTCTCTAGTTTTAGATCACATGGCATTTTTACCATACTTCATCAAGCTGCTAGATAAAATGCACAGTTTCTCTAGTTTTAGATCACATGGCATTTTTACCATACTTCATCAAGCTGCTAGATAATATGCACAGTTTCTCTAGTTTTAGATCACATGGCATTTTTACCATACTTCATCAAGCTGCTAGATAATATGCACAGTTTCTCTAGTTTTAGATCACATGGCATTTTTACCATACTTCATCAAGCTGCTAGATAATATGCACAGTTTCTCTAGTTTTAGATCACATGGCATTTTTACCATACTTCATCAAGCTGTTAGATAATATGCACAGTTTCTCTAGTTTTAGATCACATGGCATTTTTACCATACTTCATCAAGCTGTTAGATAATATGCACAGTTTCTCTAGTTTTAGATCACATGGCATTTTTACCATACTTCATCAAGCTGTTAGATAATATGCACAGTTTCTCTAGTTTTAGATCACATGGCATTTTTACCATACTTCATCAAGCTGTTAGATAATATGCACAGTTTCTCTAGTTTTAGATCACATGGCATTTTTACCATACTTCATCAAGCTGCTAGATAATATGCACAGTTTCTCTAGTTTTAGATCACATGGCATTTTTACCATACTTCATCAAGCTGCTAGATAATATGCACAGTTTCTCTAGTTTTAGATCACATGGCATTTTTACCATACTTCATCAAGCTGTTAGATAATATGCACAGTTTCTCTAGTTTTAGATCACATGGCATTTTTACCATACTTCATCAAGCTGTTAGATAATATGCACAGTTTCTCTAGTTTTAGATCACATGGCATTTTTACCATACTTCATCAAGCTGCTAGATAAAATGCACAGTTTCTCTAGTTTTAGATCACATGGCATTTTTACCATACTTCATCAAGCTGCTAGATAATATGCACAGTTTCTCTAGTTTTAGATCACATGGCATTTTTACCATACTTCATCAAGCTGCTAGATAATATGCACAGTTTCTCTAGTTTTAGATCACATGGCATTTTTACCATACTTCATCAAGCTGCTAGATAATATGCACAGTTTCTCTAGTTTTAGATCACATGGCATTTTTACCATACTTCATCAAGCTGCTAGATAATATGCACAGTTTCTCAACCCTACCCATCTCTCTAAACTTTTCAACCCTACCCATCTCTCTAAACTTTTCAACCCTACCCATCTCTCTAAACTTTTCAACCCTACCCATCTCTCACTTTTCAACCCTACCCATCTCTCCATACTTTTCAACCCTACCCATCTCTCTAAACTTTTCAACCCTACCCATCTCTCCATACTTTTCAACCCTACCCATCTCTCTAAACTTTTCAACCCTACCCATCTCTCCATACTTTTCAACCCTACCCATCTCTCACTTTTCAACCCTACCCATCTCTCACTTTTCAACCCTACCCATCTCTCCATACTTTTCAACCCTACCCATCTCTCTAAACTTTTCAACCCTACCCATCTCTCTAAACTTTTCAACCCTACCCATCTCTCACTTTTCAACCCTACCCATCTCTCCATACTTTTCAACCCTACCCATCTCTCTAAACTTTTCAACCCTACCCATCTCTCCATACTTTTCAACCCTACCCATCTCTCTAAACTTTTCAACCCTACCCATCTCTCCATACTTTTCAACCCTACCCATCTCTCTAAACTTTTCAACCCTACCCATCTCTCTAAACTTTTCAACCCTACCCATATCTCTAAACTTTTCAACCCTACCCATCTCTCCATACTTTTCAACCCTACCCATCTCTCTAAACTTTTCAACCCTACCCATCTCTCTAAACTTTTCAACCCTACCCATCTCTCCATACTTTTTCAGTGGCTGTCAAAAGTTATTGACATGGTTTACCCATCCCTTCCCTCATTTCTATATTACTTTTTACATGTTATTGAACTTGTTCTTGTCTAGAAAATCTTTATGGAAAGTCAAAATTATGTCTATATTTACTAAGATATTATATTTTGTGATGTAATGTTTGCACAATAATCATAATGTTGAACAGATTCAATGACAACTAAATAGTCCAATATTGATTGTATAGCAGTTCTGTATGAAGTATAAAGTTATGAAAAGAAAGTTCACAATTACAAAAAGAACAACCCTGTTAATATAGCTATTTCACCAAGTAAGCATATGCCTACTTTTCTAAAGTTGTGAGGGGTTATCTGTTAAAGAAAAGACAAAATTTTGTACAGTGAAACCTGTCTGACCCAAACCTTGGTGAGATCAACTTTTATGTCAGGTAAAAGACAGGTGTTCAGTTTAATGGAAGTTTATTTTAAGTTCGGTTTAGATGTATTTCACTGTGTTTTTTTTTACAATATCGTTGATTTGGTTTATGGTGTTTAATGCCACTAAACAATATTTCAATTATATCGTGGTGGTCAGTTTTATTGGTGGGGGAAACCTGAGTACCCGGAGAAAACCACTGACCTGCCACAAGTCACTGACAAACGTCATCATAGTTATCATAATGTTGTACCGTTTTTTACAATGAATATGACATTTAACTGTATTGTGTTGTATAAAAATCAAATATGCAAATGATGAAATATATTTACATGTTTATATTAGATTATTGTTATACAGTGTATTGATATGCTATCAGAGGCTTTTGTTTTTACTTTCATGTAGGTGTTGATTCTAAAACAAAATTGTTTGATTTAATGAAATTGTCTCCGGTTCATTGTGTGGGTAGAAAATAAATCTATTATAAACCCCCAAAAAAACGTGAAAACCACAAGACTGGTGAAGAATCGTCCATGAAATGAACAACAATAAAATGCCAATTATGAATTATTAATCAAGTTGTGGGGGAGTACAAGTGGAATTGACATTTTAGTAAAAGAGCAATGTATTTGCCAGAGTTCTTCAAACAATTAAACTATCAATTTTTCCTCATCATTTCATAATCATATTACCATTATCAGCATTAATAGTCATGTTTCCCTTTTAACAATTAATTATAAGTGGGTATTGTATATAATTACATGTAACAATGGATAATTGTATTATGTTTCCTAACAGTACGGCGGGAGATACAATGGATCCCATTAACCTGGTACACCACAGATTCTGAAAAATATCCCAGACCTGACCGACTTCTGAACATAAATATCTGAATCTAATTAAGACATCCAAATTGTTTTTATGACCCCTCAGCTAGGCGTCTGAGCATCAAGTAGTCTGCCTGCCTGCATTTGGATCTGTTCAATAACTTTAAGCAAATCATTTGGTATTTATTCACAAGGTCAGAGACTTTTAAAGAAAGGCCAATTTCAATTTCAGACTTGACGACTTTTTCTGGTCTGTAGTTATGCCCCTATTGACTTTAACTTGAAGTAGGAGCATACATTTCCTATGGTTACATTCTTACATTTTTTCCATCTCGAACAGTACTTTGTGATCACATTAGCTCTAATACTGTTGCAATATAGACTGTTTTAGCTCACCTTACCCAAGGAATCATTGATCTAAACTTTGTACATTTTCAGTATTCTTCTGCAAAATTGGAGCCATTAGGGTACACTCATAGTCCAATGATTTGAAAGTCAAGTAATTTAAAAGTCTTTTTTAGAGCAAGTGAATCAAAAGGTCTAACATATAGCCTAAGTCATCTGATGTCATCTAATGTCACTGTGTCTAAGGCAGATTGACCTTAGTTTTAATGAATTACATTATTTTCAAACATAAATATATCTGATATAAAACTAATATTTGAGGCTATATTTTGAAATAGTCTATAATTTCTTATGTACATAATGTTTTATCTATTTAAGTTGCTGACACAAAAATTGATGTCTTTTTTTCGTTTGTTTTATGATATTTCCCAATACCTGTAATCAATAATTGAATAATTTCATGTTTATTTTTTACCTATATAGCTCCTGTTGCAATAAAATCAGGTGGAAATTTCTAAATGTTATGGACTATAAATATACTATAACTGTTCTATCATTGATTGATAGTACTAAAGTACTATAACATGAAAGGTAGGAAATTCTGGAAATTTTCAAGAATACAGTGAAACCAAATAATGAACTAACTAAAACCTTTGTGAATTTGATTGCCAAATCTGGTCCCATGTTTAAATTTAAGGGTACCAGTTTATTCTGAAATACACAAAAAAAATAAGTATTTTTATAAATAAGTTGGTAAAGACCAGTTTTGACCACTAATGGTCGTTTTAGCCTTTTGATACATACTTGTACATTTATATTTTAATGTAGCTTTGTATGGTGATTGTTATATATTTAAATTATTTATTTTAATGATCAGTTTTTGTAATTAAACAACAATAAACCACTCCTTTTATAATGCAGAAACATTCCAGGAGGGATTTTTTCTTCTTTTTTTTTTCCTTTTTTTTTTTTTCTCGAAAATTTATGTAAATTTTCGCATTTCTCAGAATATATGTAAAAAATATGTAGAAATCTTATGTAGTGCACACGACACGTCTCTGGAATAGAGTTTTGGAGCAATAAAATCAAAGGGCCTAAACAGGATAGTCAAAATTGGCTATGGTCCCCTATGCCTGAGGGGGGGGGGGGGGGGAGGGGGGGGGAGAACCTTAGTTTTAATAATAATTACATTACATACATAATAAAATTATGTTCAAAGGTTTGAGGTGAAAGATGACCCCAGTAGTACGTTTTGTTGATATTGATGGAATTATTGACCATCACTGTTTAAACTTTCTTTTCTTAATTATCTGGATTTTCTAAAATTCTGTTGGCCTCATGTATTTGACTGTTATATGGATAGTTTACTGAAGTTCTTAACATGGTTGAGATCGTAGGCACATTACTGGAGAGAACAAAAAATACAAATAACATAGTTTGCATGTCTTATGGCAGAGATTGTAGCCAAATTTTACTGGAGAGAAGAAAAATCGTCTATAAAACAGCTGATAAAGTAATCAGAATATTAAGTGTCCAACGGTAAACCACTCCTTTTATAATGCAGAAACATTCCAGGAGGGATTTTTTTTCTTTTTTTTTTCTCGAAAATTTATGTAAATTTTCTCATTTCTCAGAATATATGTAAAAAATATGTCTGTATTTGTACAACCAATCTCCATTAAGTAGCGAAACACTTTGCAAATTTTTTTTTACTGTAATTGAAAAAATATCAAATTTCAACACTTACAAATGTTTCACTTAAAAAAAAGAAAGTAGTCTTGAATAATTTATAGACCAAATAAAAAAAGGCCATAGTACAAATATATAGGATTATTACACTTTAGAACTGTGTCAGAACACCATATTGATTTTTAACTATTTTAAATCAGTTAATTAGCAATGTTTGTGTTGTTAACACAAAATGTGGGGCAATTGACACATTGAAAGAGTTTTCTAGGACAGGATTAGAATTTCACTGAATTTTTGTAATTTTCATATATATTTTTTTTACATTTTTTGTGTGACATCTATTTCATGTAATTTTATATACTACTAAAATCAATTCATCAGCTTATTTTTATGATATACAAATGAAAATTCTATGAATAAAATGAAGAACAAAAAATGCCACACCATCGGAGCAGTTTAGAAAATCATAGAAAAAAAAGACAGAAATGATACCCCAAGATGTATATATATGACATCTCACTCTCATGTCTTGATACAAGCACCTCAATAAATAGTGATGGTGTTAAGCTGAATTTACAACTACCTATGCAATCAGTGCCTATCACCACTAACGTTGTGAGTTTGAATTCCACCCAGGAGAGTTGTACTTGATACAACAATTATGTGATAAAGTTTGTCAGTGACTTGTGGCAGGTCAGTGTTTTTCTCCTGGTACTCCAGTTTCCTCCACCAATAAAATTGACCGCCATGATATATATACAATATACGTACATTGTCGGTAAATATAAAATTTATTTGTACGAGCTTTAGAAACAGGCAGAATAGCAAGCCTTTGGCGAGCTTTTCAGGCCTGTTTCGCAGCGAGTACAAATGAATTTTATATTTAACGACAATGTACGTATATTGTGTTTATCCTGCAATGTCAAAAAAAGTCGGAAAACTTTTCAGATTTAAACAAAAAGGACAGAAACAAGCGTCATTCCTCACCTTTCATAAATGTTGTCAAGGGTGTCTTCTTCGTGGTCTGCGTTACATTAGTACCAGTTTCATACTTGTCTGTGCCCTCCGCTGTTACATAGCTACAGGGTACCAGGAAAGTTTATTTGTATAGTACAAAACTTTATTCGTCTAGTACGAATAAAGCAAAAATTTATTCGTATAGCATATTTGTACAGCAAATGTACTGATTGCAGGATAAAACTGAAATATTGTTGAAAGTGGCATTAAAACACCATAAAACCTAGTTGAAAAAACCTATCAGAAACCAATGTGTTGTTTCCACATTCATTTACATAAACCAAACCTACTCCTATTACAAAATGTACTTATAGAATTACAAAAACTAATGAATGAAATTCCATTAATTTTCTGTTTCCGTTGCTTTATTTTTAAACAATATATATATGTATGCATTATGCATATTTTGCTATAAGTATTGTTCAATATTTCATAGTTGAGATATTTTGAACCAAAAACGGGCATTACAAAACTTGTGTTTCATGATGCCATTCATAATTGGTTTCCGTTGCCATTCATAATCAGTTTCTGTTGCCATAACTTTTAAGCAGTATTATATATATACCATATGCATTATGTATATTTTGCTAATAGCATTGTTCAATATTTTAAAGTTGAGATATATTTAACTATGGTGGGCGGTAGGTGTCAGACCTTTAAAAAAATTTTTAAATAGAATGCCATTCATAATCAGTTTCCGATATTTTAATTTTTAAATACATAAATAAATTGTGCATCAAGTGGTGAATTCACGCATTGCATCAAGTTTTGTTCAATAAATATGCTAATAGCGTTTAATTTTGTAAAGTTGAGGTATTTTTAACTAAGTGTCAGGCCTAAAAATATGTATATATGCATTATGTATATTTTTAACTAGGCGTTAGGTCTAATTTATGAATAGAATCGCAATCCCAGTCATCATCTGTTTCAGTTGCATTAATTTGTAAGCAAATATTTGCATTGTGTATATATTTTTTTTTTTCTCAAATGCAAAATACATCAATACAGAATAGAGTACAATAATATAATAACGTATAAAACATCATACAATCTATTTAGTAAAGTACAATTAAATCTTCTTACAATCTTTTCCAATATATAATCATATGTATATTGCAGTGGAGGTTTTTTTTTTTTAGAATATAAAAGATGAGAAAAGGGGTATTTTGCAGAGTATAAAATTGTTTACTATTGATATATGTGATAAATATTTTTTTTGTATATTGAGGAAAAAAAGTAGATAAGAATTTTAGTGTATTTTTAAAAAGAAAAGAAAAAAGACATTGAGAAGATGAGATTGTACTTTATATTGGCATTTATATGTAAAAAAAATTATGGTCTGGCCTGGTGCAAACAATCAATTGGACTATAACACTGTACCAGATATACAAAAGTATTATTTGGATGGATCAAACATTCTTATTGTTTTAATTACCCAGTAATGAGTATACTATAAAGTATACTATAGTATAGTAAATATAAACAAGAAAAGTATATTTAGATAGACTATATCAGTTAGTATTTAGTGGAATCTCTATGGAAAGGGAATTTACATAAGAATAAAAACTATGTCAACAATCCTCAAACAGTTTTTCAAAAGTATTCCAATGTAATTGAAATTCTGCAATTCTTTGATTTCGGACAGCAATCATTTTTTCAGTTTAATATAAATTTATCAAACAGGCTTTAAGCGAATGAATGGATAATTTTTTCTTCAGACATCTGTTTGTATATATATAGTATTTTATGTTTAGTAAAATGGCATTGTATACATCATCTTTATATACTTTATCAACATCCCCAAAAATTAGAGTCTTCTTTAAAAATGTTTGGTTTATGTCTTTGTCACCGAACCAAGAATTTACTTACCCTAGAAGATTTTGTACATTTTCACAACCCCAAAAAATGTGTTCAATGGTTTCATTTTCCTTTTGGCAAAAATTACAATTTGCATCATCAATAATTTTAATTTTTTTCAGGAAATAATTAGTAGCCAGAATATTGTGGTTTATTCTAAATTGAAACCAATGTAATTTTGTACATGCTGTAGCTTTAAAAGGGAGTATATAAATTTGTTTCCACTCATTTGAATTAATATCGAAAACTGTATTCCATTTTCTTTGAGCTGTAGGAAAACTACTGTTTTTATTTAGAATTGTGTACATATCTTTTGAACCTTTAGAACTTCGAAAAATATTTTGTAGAGATGATGGGACAAAAGGAGTCTGTAAATTAGATGATTTGTCTCCATATGGATATAATTTTAGCATTTGTCGTAAAGAACTAATAACCCCATTATATTGCAAAAAATTTACACAAAATCCAAATTTGTTTGAAAACTGATCTAAAGTCAGAAAAGAACCATCATCATTGACAAAATCGTTAACAATTTTTACACCCCTGTTGAACCACTCTGGATAAAAGATAGTTCTTTTGTCAATTTTTACTTGTTTATTCAACCAAACTGTATTGGCAAGAAAGTTTGTCCAATCTTTGTTTTCGTCTTTTTCAATAACAGATTTCCAAGCATATAATACATCCTTCCAAAATTGATTTTTTACACTTTCTATTACTTGTTCTATATATCCACTACCGCCACATGATAGTTTTGTTCAATATATATGCATTATGTATATTTTGCTAATAGCGTTTAATTTTGTAAAGTTGAGGTATTTTTAACTAAGTGTCAGGCCTAAAAATATGTATATATGCATTATGTATATTTTTAACTAGGCGTTAGGTCTAATTTATGAATAGAATCGCAATCCCACTCATGATCTGTTTCAGTTACATTAATTTGTAAGCAAATATTTGCATTATGTATATTTTGCTAATAGCATTGTTCAATATTTTACGGTAGAGATATTTTTGGGGTTTGGCTATAGGATCATTGGTATATACATCTATTGTCACTTTATGAATTGGTTTTTTTTTATGTGGGCTGTCGATGGTCATGGTTGTGATCATATAGTAATTGGATTTACAACTACCTGTTCAATCAGTGTGAGTTCGAATCCAACTCAGGCAAGGTGTACTCGATACAGCATCATGTGAAAATGTTTGTTAGGGACTTGCGGCAGGTCAGTGGTTTTCTTCGGGTACTCCAGTTTCCTCCACCAATAAAACTGACCACCATGATATAACTAATATATTGTTGAAAGTGGCATTAAACACCATAATCCTAACCCTAACCCTGAAATTTTTCGACTATGTTATGACTACCTGACTAATATTTGGTGATAAGATGCTGGACGTGATATAACAACCTGACTTGTGAAATGCTTCGTTTACATGTAAAAACTGCAAATGTTTTCTAGCAGTGATTTTAAATTTGTAATATTGGTATATACAGGGCCATATTATGAAATTAGGAAATTATGGGACCACCCTCTAACTCGCCTGGACCCATCTGGAATATTTTTTACTCATGTTATATTTTAGCGACATTAACATAGCTTGAAGTGAACTTATTACAAATTCTTTAAATAAACTAGAATAGATATTTGAAAATCTTTTAGCAGGGCCCCTCAAGCTATAAGATAACACTGCCCTTGGTATATACAGTATGCATTATTATAAATCATTTTTCCATATTACAGAGTTTTTTAAATTCGTCGGACTGAAGGGGGCAGATTTTCGGCAGGTCCGACAGAAGCCTCATACTTCAATTACTTGGCGGTCCTATTGTCCGCCAAACATTTTGTTGTTGTTTTGTATGTAATGGCTTTGCCAAACATGTCCCGTGGTTATTGATTTCTTGTTTAACAGATTGCTTATGCAACCTTGGTTCTAAATATAATGGTCGTATTTGTCCAGGTTTCATAAATAGCAAATTCAGTAAACAAAGTTATCCACAGTCGTTCTGTAACATTATCGTTGATTGGTGGGATTAGGGGAATCCCTTTAAAGAATATCATGTACAATCTCGTGATTGCCGACAGTTGCCAAATATAGAACTTAAAAACTATTTCCGACCAATGGAAATTGTTTAAAGGCGATGACGTCGATTTCTAAAAAAAAGTGATTATATTTTTGTAACAGATTGTTTATTGACTTCACCATCATCAAAACCTTTTACCCGTTTTGAATTTTGATTTTTTTAATTTACCGGCAATGATTTAAAATGTTTATTTTCTCTACTACTGTATTTTTCGTGGAACGAATGTACCGATGACGATTTGTATCTTAATATCTTACATGTATGTCCTACCAGCTTCAAAGAAATGTCATGCCTCGTGGCCCATCAAATTTATAAAGGGTGCTCGTCCTGGATTAAAAAGGCCGGCACAAGTGACAATGCAACAAATGCAGAAAAAAGATTTAAATATGAAAAGGAGAAAAGATCTGAATGGATTTTCAACACAAAATGGTGCGAAGGTCGTCCCTGGTTAAAATATGACCGTCATGAAAATGTCATGACATGTACAATATGTACAAAGTATGGTAAACGAGGGGAAACTGGAAATCTAAAAAAATTAGCTCTGGAGGTGGAGCATGAAATTGAAAGAGAATTTATTTGAATTAAATGTATTGAATGAAATAAAATGTTACATCTTAATAACACTTATGTATATGCCCAATACATGTAGATTGGTATGGAATAAAAATTACATGCTTTCAGAAATTTCTGTTAAAGTGTTTAGGTCTGGCAGAAAACTAGTAGGTCCAGCACAAACTGATATAGTGTAGGACCTATTGTCCTGCAGTCATAATTTTTTTTCAAAAACTCTGATATTACAAATAAAATGAAAAAGAAAAAAACACACTGTCAGAACAGTTTCAAAATCCAATAATAAACTAAAATAAAACAAATTATTGCATCAAGTGTATTTGTAGCTGAGCTATCAGTACCATCTGCTACAGTACAGATAAATTTCCAATAATCTGTCATAACTAAGTATAGAATTCTATATAATACAGAAGAGAAGTTTTTTATCTGTTTTTATTGATTGTATTTTAGCTTTGAGATCTAATGAACATGTAATTGATTGATTTTTTTAACTCACCTGGCCAAAGGCCAAGTGAGCTTTTGCCATCACTTGGCGTCCGTCGTACGTCGTAAACTTTCACATTTAAATCCTCTCCTCTGAAACCCCTGAACCAAATTAAACCAAACCTGCCAGGAATGGTCCTTGGGTGGGTCCCTTTCAAAATTGTGTCAGACAGACCTGCCCTCCATTCAAGATGGCTGCTGTTACTAAATATAGAAATTTCTTCAATTGTCCATTGCTGCTTTATTATCCCCTCGCCAACGAAGTTGCGAAGAGATATAGTAACGCTACCGTCCGTCCTTCCGTAACATCCTTGTGAACACTCTAGAATCAACATCCTTCAATGGATTTTCAAGCATTTTCAAGTTCCTACTCACCTTACAACTGTTACTCGCCACCCGAAATTTCCACTTGCCTTTGGCGAGTTGGCAAGCGGTGGTTTCCTACATTGCTATTGTTTTTAGCAGGCATTTAGTAATACTATACTGATCTGCATAGAGAACTTGTGTGTCTATGCAAACACTACATTTTGGTTATTTTCAATTCAAGTTATCACCACTAACGTCGTGAGTTTGAATCCCGCACATGGAAAGGTGTACTTGATACAACATGTGATAAAATTTGTCAGTGTCTGGCGGCAGGTTGATGGTTTTTTCTGATACTTCCAGTAATTGACCACCACGATATAAATGAAATAGTGTTGAAAATGGTGGGAAATCCCCTAACCCTAACCCTGCAATTCAGGTGGATACATGTATTAGTATTCAGGCAGAAATGACTTGTGTCAGAAGAGCATTTTGAAGAAATGTCCAGTAGAAATGTCCCCCAAACCATAATTCCATGTAATTAGTCTGTAATAATCTGATTACAATATTATTTTATATTTCAGGAGAAAGACCAAAAAAGACGTCAGGCAGAAATGGCCCCACGTCGTGTTTCTGCCAGGATTACAATGAAGATGAAGGAATTTCAGGAACAGGTAACCAGTTTCTGTATTAGTAGTGGTTCACCTCACCCATATGATCTGAAGAGGTGGTCATGATCATAAGGTAGTTGGATTTACAACTTGGTCGTGATTGTATGGTAGTTGGATTTACAACTACTTGTGCAATTGGTGCTTATCACCAAAGTTGTGAGTTCGAATCCTGCTCATGGTGACATGTACTCAATACAACATTATGTGATAAAGTTTGTCAATGACTTGCTGTAGGTCTGTGGTTTTCTCCGGGCACTCCGGTTTCCACCGATTCTTCATCAGCCGTGTGGTTTTTGTGTTGTTTTTTTTAATAGATTTATTTTCTACCCACACAATGAATTCTCCCTATAAGACACTGGAAGCAATTTTATTAAATCGAACAATTTTGTTTTAGAATCAACACCTACATGAAAGTAAAAACAAAAGCCTCTGATAACATATCAATAGGTTGTATAACAATAATCTAATACAAACATGTAGATTTCATATTCCATCATTTGCATATTTCATTTTTATACAACACAATACAGTCAAATGTCATATTCATTGTAAAAAAAACGATACAACATTATGTGATCAGGTTTGTCAGTGACTTGCGACATGTCGGTGGTTTTCTCCGGATACTAAGTTTCCTCCACCAATAAAATTGACCGCCACGATATAACTGAAATATTGTTGAAAGTGGCATTAAAACACCATAAAACCTAGTTGAAAAACCCTATCAGAAACCAATGTGTTGTTTCCACATTCATTTTCTTAATCTGAAATGAATGATTTGCTTGTTATAATTATGTCATTTCTACTTCCCAAGTTAAACTCAAAACTCTAAATTCATTTTATTGATAACAGGAAAGAATTTTGGAAGAAGCTAGACTATTAGAAGAAAAATCCAAGAGAGAGGATGAAGAAGAAAGAGAAAGACAGAAAGAAATAGAAAGACAAGAGGAAGAAAGAAAGATGAGAGAAGAAAGACAAAGATCTAGAGAAGGTTTATATTTAGTTTTTATTACTTCACCCATACTGAAGGTCCATGTGAGCTATTGCCATCACTTGGTGTCTGTCATCAGTCTGTAAACTTATATACTTTTCTGAAACCATTGTGTCAGTTGTAATCAAACTTGGGATAATTTTTAGTTTACAATATCTGATTAACCTAAAACTAAAAAATTACATTACAGGTACATGTTTTCTATAAAGATATCTGACTGTTGTCATCCCAGAGCTATGCCCTTTGATTATGGGTACAATCAAAGTTTTATTGGTTTCTGAGTTTTACCTCTGTTCCTGGTTATTACATCAATATCAAATTCTAAAAATAGCTTTTAATGGATATCATACATGTCCAGTTTAAATTCGTAATTTCCTTTCCATAGACAACATTTTGCCTAAAAGGACAACAACAAAAATTCTGCTTGTGTATCTTTGATGTCATCTACATTTTCAGCTTACCAAGTGAGCATTTGTCTTTTCTTGGCCTGTGTATGAAGGCAACATAAAATAAGCCATTTTTAGCAGTTGCTCTTCATATTCAGGTTCAATTATGTACGTTATTAATTAAATGGAAGAAAATGAAACTGCTTTTTGTGGACAGAGATTTGTTATATGCAGGTGCTCTATTAAAGGGGCATTATCTGCCAACATCGTAAATTTTTGTTACCCATAAAAACTATCAGATATGATTGATGCCTTAATAAAACGTGTTTCTGTAACTTATAAATGTTATGAAATGTACGCGCATCGGGGGGAAAAAGGTGCAACTGCTCGTGTTTTGAGATCGATCAAGAAATGGACGCCATCTTATTAATTATCGGCATTGTTTACGGGGTTTGCCGAATCGTCATTAAATCAGTACAACAATGCACTTATTTTCTGTGAATCTGCTCTTAGTCGGCGTTAATTACGGACAAAGAACCATGCAAGTTTGCAATTAATAAGCGACAAAATACAAATTATTCGTTTTTACCTGTCACTAGTAAGGTCAGTTGCATACAGAGAAAGTGAGGTCAAATTATTTGCCTGCAAGAAAATAATAAATCGATGGTAATTTTCGTTCTCAAAAGGTGAAAAGTGGTACGATAAGCTGTTTAATGTGAAATATTTACCTTTATTTCATCATTTTAAAGCTATCTACCAATTTCCAAACATATAATTTGTTTGGTCAAAATCGTAGCTAATGCCTCTTTAAGATAGGTTTCACTATATATTTAATTATTTTTCAGAGCGACAGAAGCGTTTAGAATTAAGAGAATATAAAGCTCAGTTGATTGCAGAGGGTAAAGAACTGCCACCAGAATTGATTTATACAGGGAACACAATGAACAGTAAATACAGAGAGGATGATGATAGGTAAGAGTTACTTCCCCTGTATTATAACTGATGGTAAAGAACTTCCACCAGAATTGATTTATACAGGGAACACAATGAACAGTAAATACAGAGAGGATGAAGCTAGGTAAGAGTTACTTCCCCTGTATTTTATCTGATAGTAAAGAACTTCTACCAGAATTGATTTATACAGGGAACACGATGAACAGTAAATACAGAGAGGATGATGATAGGTAAGTTACTTCCCCTGTATTTTATCTGATGGTTAAAAAAATTCCACCAGAATTGATTTATACAGGGAACACATTACAATGAACAGTAAATACAGTGAGGATGATGATAGGTAAGAGTTACTTCCCCTGTATTATATCTGATTAAGTTCAGACCAACTATATTATAACCTCTGAATGTTAAGATTTGAACTGATCGAGTTCTGACCAACTATATTATGACCTCTGATTGTTAAGATTTGGGGGGGGGGGCAGTGGTCGTGATCGTATGGTAGTTGGATTTATAACTACCTATGCAGTCAGTGCCTATCACCACTCAGGCGAGGTGTACTCGATACAACATTGTGATAAAGTTTGTCAGTGACTTGCAACAGGTCGATGGTTTTCTCCGGGTATTCCGGTTTCCTCCACCAATAAAATTGATCGCCACGATATAACTGAAATATTGTTGAAAGTGGAGTTGAACACCATTACTCTAACCACCCCCTCATGCAGGGGTTCTTCAGTAATTCATGGCATTGTGCACCTCCTATATTATTTTGTATGTCCCCACGACGAAGAGTCGGGGGGGGGGGGGGGGGGGGGGGCGGGGTTATATTAATTTACCCCTGTTCGTCCGTCTGGATATAGATACATGGTTTGTCTGGCTATCTCCTCCTACAGTTTTGGAGCTACAGCTTTAATATTTTGTATGATGTTTATACACATAATGGAGGTGTGCATGTCCACAGGATTTTGATGGTCAGGCAAGGGCATCATTTGTGTCTTAGACACACTTCATTTTTAAAAAATCACTCCTAACAAAACAACAAAAAATGTCCATAATTATCAAGTGCGGGGGCATACTTCTTTTCTAGTTTCTTTCCGAATCGTGTTTGGTGTTTTGAATATCAAACAATGCTCTTTGCTATTTCTGCACTATGATTGTATATATATGAGAGGGTATCATCACAGTAGTTTGTTTTTAGCTTCTCTTGCCAACTAGTTGACTGCTCTATTTCATACATATATATATTTAGTACTTTGTTGCAATGAGTATGTATCTGACAACTCAACATAAGCATGTTAATGGATTCCTTCTTAGAATGATCTGGGGGTGAAGGGTATATGTGACTCACAGGTCACAGTACATATCTTTTAATTAAGAATTGTCTCCCATTTGTAAATGTTCTATTGTGTAATTGAGATATACAGAGATTACAGTCAAACTTGTCTTAGCGACCCCCTCTGTATAACGACTTTCTTCGTTATCCGACCTTATTTATTCCTCTCCATCCATTTCCTGTGCAATGAACCTTTTATATAATGACTCACTGTCTAACGCGACTAAGGAACGTGTTCTGAGGCTGAAAGTCTGTCATATAACGACTATTAGAAGACTTACTATAAGACCAGAAGTTAAAAAATAAATAAATTAACAGTCTCACAGAAAACGAGATTCTATCAAATGATATGTCTTTGAATATAACACTGAAACCTATTAAATATTCCTGTTTTTATGTACCAGTAATAATTTTGATGGAATTTATATATAAACTAGTATTACTGTGAGCAGAGCTCACTAAGATATACCCCCCGCTCCCCACATCTGTCCAACCTATTTCCATAACCAAAACATTACTGATTGTTCCGACCAATTTTCTTCACTGGTAAGCTGCTGATAAAATTTCAAAACATTCTGAGAAACACTACTCAAGTTATCATACGACATAGGGTAAAAATCCTATTTTCCGTCATATCAAGTCCAATAACTCTGGAACGGCAAAAGTGAAAATTGCTAAAAATGAAAGGGATCCTCCTCTCTTCGCCGGTATGCTGCTGATAAAATTTGAAAACATTCTGAGAAACACTACTCAAGTTATCATACGACATAGGGTAAAAATCCTATTTTCCGTCATATCAAGTCCAATAACTCTGGAATGGCATAAGTGAAAATCGTCAAAAAGAAAGGGATCCTCCTCTCTTCACCGGTAAGCTGCTGGTAAAATTTGAAAACATTCTGAGAAACACTACTCAAGTTATCATACGACATAGGGTAAAAATCCTATTTTCCGTCATATCAAGTCCAATAACTCTGGAACGGCAAAAGTTAAAATCTTCAAAAAAGAAAGGGATCCTCCTCTCTTCACCAGTAAACAGCTGATAAAATTTTAAAAGATTCTAAGAAACAAAACTCAAGTTATCGTATGACATAGGATTTGTCTACAGACGGACGGACATGGTGAAACCAGTATACCCCCCCTACAACTTCGTTGCGGGGGGTATAAAAAAGTTCACTCTACGTTATTCAGACTGGTGGTGTAATAATCTGCATGTTTGACTCGAGTGCAGTAGATCATTGGTTCGATCCCCAGCTGGGTCAAACCAACGACTATGTAAGTGGTATATGTGCTTCAGGATAATGTGTCAGAGTAGAGTGACATGTCTACCAATGGACAGTTGTTTAAGTGTGCTAGCTTTATAAAACTCTTAACTAAGCTTGCTGGTCTTGTACAAGGTAGACATTATCATCATCTCATTGAATGTAACTTATTGTTGCCATGACAGCAAAAACAACAATCACTCATTCACTAGTGAGAAAAAAATCAACTTAAGAAAATTATATTATGACCCTTTGATTCTTAATGATTTATTTTTTATGTTTCAGGTGTTTCAGATGTGAACTAGACAAAGAAACGCTTGATGACATGGAAAAAAGTATGTAGTTTATCGTAAAACTGCCTTGTGTTTATTGTTCTAAGGAATTTAATTTATTGTGATCTGTTGAATGTTCACAGAAAATTTTACTTTTAACTTGTAACAAATTTAAGGTATTAGCTCTAAATTACACAAACTTACCTTATTGTAACTTAAACTATGAACAAATTAGTTAAGTTTTTCCTGTTTTTCACAGAGCAAACTTTTGCCATAATTTTCATGTTCTTAAAAAACTTTTGCCTAATGGTCCAAAAATTTTCGAGTATGAGTTTTGTTTTCGTACTCGAAAAACATGTAATCAGAACGTCATATCCTGTAAATACAGAGTTCTGATGGCAAGTTGTGAAAGTCGTACTAGAACGTTTTATGACTGAGGCCTGAGAATTTAGAATGGTTGTTATAGATATTTTGCTATGTGGAATAGAGCTTGATGGAAAGCTATTGGTATTCTGAAAGAAAAAAAATAAAGAAAAGCAATCTTCATAATTATACCCCCCACAACGAAGTTGTAGGGGGGTATACTGGTTTCACCATGTCCGTCCATCCGTCTGTAGACAAATCATATGTCGTACAATAACTTGAGTTGTGTTTCTTAGAATCTTTTTAAATTTTATCAGCTGTTTACTGGTGAAGAGAGGAGGATCCCTTTCTTTTTTGACGATTTTCACTTTTGCCGTTCCAGAGTTATTGGACTTGATATGACGGAAAATAGGATTTTTACCCTATGTCGTTGATAACTTGAGTAGTGTTTCTCAGAATGTTTTGAAATTTTTTCAGCAGCTTACGGGTGAAGAGAGGAAGATCCCTTTCATTTTTGACAATTTTCACTTTTGCCGTTTAAGAGTTATTGGACTTGATATGACGGAAAATAGGATTTTTACTCTATGTCGTATGATAACTTGAGTAGTGTTTCTCAGAATGTTTTGAAATTTTATCAGCAGCTTACCGGTGAAGAGAGGAGGATCCCTTTCATTTTTGGTCGGAACAATCAGTAATGTTTTGGTTATGGAAATAGGTTGGACAGATGTGGGGAGCGGGGGGTATATCTTAGTGAGCTGTGCTCGCAGTAATACTATTTTTTTTATATTTCCAATGACAATAAATTGAAAAAATTACAATGTATATAAATATACCCACTCTATCAAATGTATTTTAATTTTTCTAGTGACAAACTTTATAATTGACTTGCCAGAAGTCACTGAAGAAAATTTGACAGCTGTCTGTTGCAAGATGTACTTGATACAACATTATGTGATCAAGTAAATCTGATAAATATGAAAAGCAGGTAGTTTTCTCCAGATATGCCCATTTCCTCCTTCGAAATAAAAAAAATTATTTTTAAACTTAAAGCCATAATATAACTAATAAAAACGTAGATATAAAATTTAGTGCACGTTTCTGAAATACCCTTCATGAGGTACGCTCAAAGTCAAAATATTGTTAAAAATGGTATTAAACACCCATATAAGTACTATCCCATATCCCATAATTTTCATGTTCTTAAAAAACTTTTGTTATTTCAGTGTTGGAAGAAGTGAAATCACACAAAGATTCATGGCCATTTTCTGATCCTGTTGATGAAGATATAGCACCTGGTTACCATGATATCATTAAGGTCAGTTATGTGACCTCAAAGGTCAAGGTTATTGATGGGGGTTTCCTCAGATTCATGAAATTGTATCAAGTGCAAAACTTTAAATTTCGTCCAATAATTACAATGTTAATAATACTTCACACAAGTGTAATTAATAACTAAGCCAGTCCATAACGGCTGATTCTGGATATGTGTCCCTGGGAATGACACTTTACTGATTGTTGATGCATCTTGTAAGGTGACAAAAATCACACGTTCAATTTATTTTCAGATCAAGAATAACATTGACTTTGGAGAGTAGATACATTCCAAAAGAAAAGATGCATTTTTCTGATATTTTCTTAAAAAATATGCATTTTTCTGATTTTTATTTAGAAAATATGCATTTTTCTGATTTTTTCTTAGAAAATATGCATAATTTTTCTGATTTAGTTTTCTGTGAAGAGGGACGAAATGTCTGTATTTTATGCATACCAGCTGTTTTTGTTAGGTTTACAATGTATAATGTACTAGATAAAAAGATTTTAAATTATTTACTGTTTTTACAGAAACCAATGGATTTATCGACGATTGAGAAAAAGTTAAGTAGCCAAACTTACAGAACAACAAAAAGATTTGTATCAGACTTTAACTTAATGATCAACAACTGTTACCAGTTCAGTGGTGTCGATAGTGGTAAGATAATATAACATTGACCAATGATGGTCAGTTATTTTGTGCTACAGGTTACAACAATGCTAGGTCTCCAGGTAGTATTTTGTGCTACAGGTTACAACAATGCTAGGTCTCCAGGTAGTATTTTGTGCTACAGGTTACAACAATGCTAGGTCTCCAGGTAGTATTTTGTGCTACAGGTTACAACAATGCTAGGTCTCCAGGTAGTATTTTGTGCTACAGGTTACAACAATGCTAGGTCTCCAGGTAGTATTTTGTGCTACAGGTTACAACAATGCTAGGTCTCCAGGTAGTATTTTATTCTGCAGGTTACAACAATGCTAGGTCTCCAGGTAGTATGTTATGCTACAGGTTACAACAATGCTAGGTCTCCAGGTAGTATTTTGTGCTACAGGTTACAACAATGCAAGGTCTCCAGGTAGTATTTTGTGCTACAGGTTACAACAATGCTAGGTCTCCAGGTAGTATTTTGTGCTACAGGTTACAACAATGCTAGGTCTCTCGGTAGTATTTTGTGCTACAGGTTACAACAATGCTAGGTCTCCAGGTAGTATTTTGTGCTACAGGTTACAACAATGCTAGGTCTCCAGGTAGTATTTTGTGCTACAGGTTACAACAATGCTAGGTCTCCAGGTAGTATTTTGTGCTACAGGTTACAACAATGCTAGGTCTCCAGGTAGTATTTTGTGCTACAGGTTACAACAATGCTAGGTCTTCAGGTAGTATTTTATGCTACAGGTTACAACAATGCTAGGTCTCCAGGTAGTATTTTATTCTGCAGGTTACAACAATGCTAGGTCTCCAGGTAGTATTTTGCTGTGATTCTTACCTTGCTGATAATGTTATTCAAGTCAAACCAGTTTGAGCATTTTCTGCAGTCTTTATAGACATGCCATAAAAAAACACAAATTAAGCCGATTTTTTCTGGAAATCACATAAAAAAATTCCTATAAATCCATATAATTAAGTCTCCCAAACAACGTTTGGAGACGCTCCGTTTCTTATTATTATTAATATTATTCTTCTTGTTCTTGTTATTCTCCTTTCTTTCCGTGCACCATGAACTTGTCCACGGCAGATCTCAGGAACTACAGGACAGAATTTCATGAAACTTGGTGGAGTTATAGATATATGTTTCTAATTGATCCTAAGATTTTCAGATTTGTGGTAAAGCCATATTTTTGGAGGTTCAAAGGGGGTGGGGGTTACTATAGAATCCTATGGGAAACTTGAAATTTCGTACATTAATGTTGATAACTTCTAACTGGATAACGATAGAGACATAAAATTTGACATAGTGATAGGTCACCATTAGAGGAGCAATTCTGCGTTTTCAAAATTTTCAAGATGTCTGCCATTTTCAAAATGGCTGCCAAAACACAGCATAAAAATGGGGGGTAAAAATTCAACATTGTCCGATATCATCAAAATTTGATATGTGGGTAGATAATGTCAGTGGCCGGTTTGGGAGACTTCATAATCGTTAGATTATAATCATATCTTGTTTAAGTTGACTTATTATCCTTTAGTGGTAACCGCATCGGTGGTGTAATGATTAGCATGCCTGCCTCGATTGTGGTAGATCATGGGTTCAAGCCCCAATCAAGTATACAGCGATAAGGAGAAAGAGCAAAGACTGGTTTGCTCAGTATTATAATAAGGTGTCCAAGTGGGGCGACATGTCAATCTGCGGACTGTTGTTTCAGCGAGGTAGCACTATATAATTCCAACTCAGCATGTTAGTCTAGTATAAAATGGACCTCATCATCATCTCATGGGAAATGAACTTGTTCTCGCTATGATATAGCTGAAAAATTGCTGCATTGGCGTTGAACAACATTCACTCATTCACCCCTTTAGTGGTACCTTTTTCAAAATTACATTGCAAGTTTTACCTTGAGTTGGTAGGCATTCTTGATACAATATCATGTGATTAAGTATGTTCAGTTACTTGCAACAGATTGGTTGTTTTCTCTGGGTACTCTGGTTCCTTCCACAAATAAAACTGACCATCAGATATAACTGAAATATTGTTGACAGTTGCATTAACCACACCAAAGTCTAATGTAATCATCTAATTGTTGTAGAATTGGGTCGGATGGCTACACGACTAAAGAAATGCATCAGGAGATGTATAAAGATTTACATAGATAAGAATGATGGTGACAGTGACGATGAGGATTTCCATGGAGCTGTCGTAATGCAAACTGAGAAAAAGTGGCGCCCTCGTAGAGCTGCCACATCTCGAGCTATAGACACTTTACGAGGGGCATTTGATGATGATGAATTTGAGGTAAATATACATATAATTATCGCTGATTTCTACATTTTTCCTTTGATCTTTACATGTGATAATATCTATTATCTAGTAACTAGTGTGATATTAATATGATATCGCTGGTTTTTTTTAATTTGACGCTATAATGACATCATTGAAGTCATCTCACCAAATCCTCGATTAACACACTATCATTGATATATTTTGCTCGAAATGGACTTCTCATGGCATCTCACATCTCAGGCTTCACCTTCATGTGAGTGCTCTGAGAAATCCATTCTCACAAAACACCCAAATTATATATTTATCAGGATTTTTTTTTTATCTAGATAATGCATTTGTTATTGTATTTGTAATCTTTAGTATTTATTAGCTCACCTGGCCAAAGGTCACAGGACTTTTTTATATCAACTGTCATTCTCCCATCCATACAAAGTTTGTCGACCAGTCATTGTTACCTTTTTAACTCGCCTTGCCAAAGGCAACATGAGCTATTGCCATCAGTCATCACTTGGTCCGTTATCCGTCCGTAGTCGTCCATCTGTAAACTTTTCACATTTTAATCTTCTCCTCTGAAATCCCTTAGCCAAATGAACTGAAACTTGGTTGGAAGCGTCTATGTAAGGTCCTCTATATAGTTTGTTATCCCCTCGCCAACGAAGTCCTTAAGAAAATCTGGAACCCTATTGATTTTCAAGGTCAAAGGTCAAGGTCACCGGGTCAAATTTTTAGCGCAAGCATACTTGTGAACACTCTAGAATCAACATCCTTCAATGGATTTTGACTAAATTTGGTACATGCTTAGTCCTTAGGAGAGTCTGGAACCCTATTGATTTTTAAGGTCAAAGGTCAAGGTCACTGGGTAAATTTGTTATCGTATAACATCCTTGTGAACACTCTAGAATCAACATCCTTCAATGGATTTTGACCAAACTTGATACATACTTAGTCCTTAGGAGAGTCTAGAACCCTATTGATTTTCAAGGTCAAAGGTCAATGTCACTGGGTCAAATTTTTGTCGTGTAACATCCTTGTGAAGAGGCGGCTGGGAATGATGAACTGTATCTGGTGTCATAGGTAGATGATCATGATTCTATTTACATATTTATGCAGCAGAATATGTCTACTTTTGAATACTCCAGCGCCGGTTCGAGGCGGTGGTACCTGAAAAAAAATTCCTGAATAGAGCTATGCATGGTGGATAAGGGATTCGGAGGCAGGCAATATTAGAAAACAACTCTGGCTTCGAATCCCAAAAGGGATTAAGGTTTCTAGTAGACTGGTTTTTTCTGTACAGCATATTTACACAGGTTTCCATTGGACAGATTTTTATGTACAGCATATCTACACAGCACAGGTTTCCAGTGAACAGGTTTTTTTATGCAATATATTTACACAGGTTTCCAGTGAACAGGTTTTTTTATGCAACATATTTACACAGGTTTCCAGTGAACAGGTTTTTTTACACAACATATTTACACAGGTTCATGACAGGCCACATACAGACCACACATAATGAGCTGCCACAAAAAAATTTTTTAGACTGCAGAAAACATGGCATTTTGTCCAACAGCGGATCTCAGATTAAAGCTTCGCCATCTAACATATGTTTGTTGAGACACTAAGCAGTTCCTGTCCCACTTTTTGACATCCACTGGTACCCTTCTTGATTTAAGATAATAAAGATATATATTGAAACTAGAAGAAATTGTGAGGATTTCATGAAGGAGATTATATATGTATTTCTGTGATTCTCTCGAAAATGGCATTTGCTAAATCTATGAAAGTGTATTTTTTTAATCTTTTAATGCTTACTTCAAGTAGGGTCTTGTCACTCAAGCTGGAGATCTGTTTATTGTACTGTAGGGGGGGGGGGGGGGGGGTCACAAGTAATAAGATTATGTAGAGCTTGTGTTATCTATCTTGATTTTATCAATAGAAGGTTGTTGCTCACAAATGAACTTGAGAAACGGTGAGCTCTGATGGTTGACTTTGTTACTTTTCAAGTTTTAAGTAGCACAATTGGTTTCATGTATGCAGCAGGATGATATACCGATCCTTTCAGAATTTCTCATTAAAGAATTCATGTACCTCGTATAATTGTCAGTGGCCGCCATGGTCGTGATTGTATGGTAGTTGGATTTACAACTTGCTGTACAATCAGTGCCCATCACCACTAAAGTTGTGAGTTCAAACCCCGCTCATGATGAGGTGTACTCGATACAACATTATGCATAGATGCCAACCATTACGATTTTTCCGTAATTGTTACGAATTTGGGGCCAAAATTACGGTGTTACGGTCAACAGTCTACTTGTTACGGATTTCCGATTATTGCCGGCCCGGAACCGTTTAAATATCATTGTGATCATTTAGACGCTTCATTGTCTGTTAACATCGCGTAAAGATAAACGCTTGAGAGATTTCGATTATTTAATACTTTTGGGATTCTCGAGACTGTCTATAGTAGAAAACGATCTATCCATTTCTTGTTCGATCCCGAGTAGTTAATGAACACAGCACGTTTTTGTCAATTTCACTATGTCTGAGGGAACAAGTGAAGCTTCTGCAGCGAAAAAAAGGAAATTGGGACAACGATTTCGTCCCGAATATTGTATTGAGTTCTCTTGCCTTATGAAATCGACACGGGAACATTATGCTTATTGCAAATATTGCAAACAAGACTTGTCCATTCAGCACAGTGGTCTGGATGAACACACATATACAACAAAACAGTTGAAAAGTGCCAAGTCAACAACATATCAGGCACTCCAGAATTAGACATTAATTATTCTATGGGAGGGTGAGGGAGGGCCACTTCAGAAAATTTTAATTTCTATTGACAGTAAGTTGAAACATATAATACATTTGTAAGTGAACATACGTACATGTATTAAAACTTAACTTTTTATTTCTTTTTGTTGCTCATCAATTTTGCATCTAGTTGTCACAAATAAAGGAAATCATTTGCTCATCACTTTGTGCCTAGTCTGTAGTACGATTATGGTAAAATTTTATGAAAAATTATGATTACTGAAAAAAATCACAAATTACTGACATCTCAACTTTTGTTACTGATTGCACCAAAAAGGGGTTGGCATCTATGCATTATGTGATAAAGTTTGTCAGTGACTTGCGACAAGTCGATGGTTTTCTTCCGGTACTGCGGCTTCCTCCACCAATAAAACTGACCACCACGATATAATATACAGTAAAACCCCACTTTATTGCCCCTCGATTCACCGCCAAGCTCGCGTATCACCAAGAATTTCTGCAGTCCCGTTTTCCATATGTAGTAATAACCCCGTTAAAATGCCGAACTCGCATTCCGCCACGGTAATTAAAGATCAAACGGTCAATTTACTGTTATTTAAACCTCGATCATAATGTCAATCAATAATGTCACACCTCTGTGATTTTAGAAGTGCCTGTCAATCAAGGTAAGTAAGCAAGCAGTCAAGGCAAATAGATATCGTTAATTGTTTTCTTTACAATCAAATTGTACAACCCTGAACTGATTACTTTTCATTTTGAATAAAACTTAATGAATTTGTTTGTGTGTTCTTTCATTTGTGTTGAAAATGTCGACGCCTAAGCGTAAAAGAAATTTGCTTGAATTTCGACAGAAAAGAGAAATTGTGGAAATTAAGAATCCAACGTACAATGAAACTTGGGAAGCAGCTCGACATCGATATATTGGCAAATGATGTCCTCCAGTGACCTCGAATTTCTGAACATTAATGAAGAAATATGTACAAGCCTTCCTTTTAATGGGTTATAATCCACGTGAACATGTTGTGAATTATTTGATTGTGAATGCATGCGTAAAAACGACAGAAATGTTTATATGTGAATAGATTTTAACAACTTCCGGTTATAGAAATCAAATTTACTTCCAAACCATACACTGACGGTGACACGCTTCTAAGTGTTATATAAACATTTTTCAATTAAAGTATAACACCCTTGCTTCAATAAACATAGTTTATCACCTTTCTTTAAAAAGTTAATGATCAATTATCCATAAGTTAACTGTACATTTGCCCCGGGGACAGGATTAATCTTGTGACACGACGAGTGAGAAAAAAACCTTTATTGTTCTTTTTTTAGTTGTGATAAACAAAAATTGAAAATAAAATGGAGAGTAAATATTTGTAAGACGTAAAAACAAATTTAATATATATTAAAGGAAATTGCTAGTATACGTACTAATAACGTAATTTCAGTAGATTTTTTTTTCTTTTCAAATTCGATAAAATAAATTCTGCTAAATTTACAAATGCCGAAATTTTCTACAACTGTCAAAATGAAACTTATATATTAGAATATATATTAAAATTGTAAGTGATAATACTCATTTCCAGTTAGCTTGTCAAAATCAAACCGTCAGTCATTCCAAATTTAAAATCAAACTGTTGACTTCCGGTTTTCTGTCCTTGCTCAGTTTATCGCTAAACTCGTTATAACGGCAAAATCTGGCTGGACAGATGGTGGCGGTTTAACGAGGTTATACTGTAGTTGCATTAAACACCATAAACCTAAGCCAAACCGTGTAATTGTCGTGTTTTTGACAAGTGTATGTTGTGTTTCATCACTTCACCATGACCTTGACATCTGTTGATGATTATGTATAAGACAACACACAAAATTGGTCATTCAGTCTTTCAGATATCGAGCTTCCATATCAGCATGATAAGGTCTTTGTTTATTTATTTGAAACTACATAAAAAAACATTGTAGGAGCAGTTTTTGTTTGGTGGTGGGTAGATAGTTAAACACTAATAAACAATATTTTGTTTTAGGTCTTAGATTTTTTTATTTGAGATTGCATAAAAAAATTGAAGGGGCAGTCTTTTTGTGGTGTTGAGACAACAAACAAACAAAATTTTATTTTAGGGTCTTATTCTTGAATGTATTGATTGCATAGACAAGTGGAATAAACAAATAGATGGTCTGATCAAGTCAAGTAAACAGGGATGTTTTATTGTTTGTTATGTATATTTCAGGAATTAACATCAACGCCAGGACATGAGTATGCGGCAAGCACAAAAAAGAAAAGATTAATACCAGAATTGTCAGGCGATTCACCACATAAAACACCAGTACTAAATGGAGAAACGGTTAGGAAAACGGAATCTGTGGCACCTCGTGTGTGGCAAAAATCATCCGACAACACTTCAACAGAAACTAAAATTTTAACTGTCAATGGCAAAACATTTGTGTACAAATTTAACAATGCACCGAATACGAAGAAGAAAATTGTTCAGAAACTTGCATATAACATTTCCACTACTCCTGAAAAAATATCCAATAAATTGTCAGAATCAGAAGATTTAAGTACGAACACTCCACCCAAAAATACTACATTGATGTATCAACCTCTATCTACTGGAGCACTAACCAGTTCTCCAGTACGGATGCAATCCCAACAAACTGGAGCAATACTACCAATATCATCTCTTCCAACGAGTTCTATGTCTAAAGTTCCTTCTGTTAATACTCCTAATGCTCCAAAAATAATCAGAATTATATCCCCTTCCATGATGAATCCAGGCAATTCTACCAATCAACCAGTAATACATACAAGTACACCATCAAAGGCTATACGTATATCTGACGGGATGTTGCTGTTGGATGGTAAGCCCACTGGTATACATATATCAGGCAAAACAAAGATTATTTATAGAGGTGCTGTATCTGGTAGCAGTAGTTCAACTACAGAACAAAATCCTATCGTTGCTTCAAGTTCAGAGGTTCCAAGGGCAAATACTTCTGGATTAAATGTGATATCGGCATCAAGTGGTCTGATTAGTTCAACTGGAAGTGCTAATTCAATTTCAGGACAAAACGTGATTCAAGTTGCATATAGTGGTCCTAAAAGGGTGGATTCAACCACTGGACAAAATAATGCAATTGCACAGCCTGTACAAAACTCTATATTGCTTGCCAATAGAACAAGTGGACTACCTCTAGCCAACCAAAAGGAATCTATACAACCATTGGTCATTAGTGACAATAAGACCAACTTGACAGGATCTATAAAACAGATAGTGGTCGGTAGTGCTCAGACCGCAATTAAACAACCATTGGTTGTGAACGATGGCGGTAGTCGAGTCACTTCAACAACATCTATACAACCAATGGTCAGTAACAATCCTAGTCCTGCTATAAAAACAATACTGTCAACTCAAGCAGTTAGATCAGGAGGTTCTGCTTTAAAAGTGTCATGTAATCCAAGTGTTATATCAAAGGAACAAATTAATCCACCGTCAATTACAAAGGCAATTGAGGCAATTGGAAATTCATCGACTGTTTCTATGGCAACAAGTTTAAGTCAAACAATTTCATCATCCTCTGTTGTTTCAAATGTAACTTCGACATATCCCCCTTATGTAACCACTGTCAATAAATCAGAACAATCAAACTCCTTAAACAAAATGATCTTATCACAAAATATACATCAACAAACACAATCAATAAAACATTCTGTGAAAGGGAACATGCCTAATATCTCATTGTTATCTAATGTACAAAGGATTGTTGATCAATCACGATCATTATTACAAACTTCACAGAAAAACAACGAATCAATCATGGGACCACCACTTTTAGTGCCACCGAAAAGGAAATTATCAGGTAGTCCAGAAAACAGTTCGACTCTGCCACCTAAATTAACCTGTCTAGGGTCTCCAGCATTAACTAAAACAGATTGTGATAGATTGTCTCCGCCAAACATTACATTCATGGGTGCTTCCATGTTGAATTCAACAGAGAATTCTTCGTCACAAAATGTTTCTCCTTGTGATAGTGATTCTTCTTTAACTGTGATTGGCTCTAGTGATCAGTTTCCACCATATCAAGTTTCTCATTCATCGCCAGACAAAGGTAATTTGTTTGACATTTTGAAAACAAACTTGACCGAATCAACAGAATCGGCATCACATGATAGCAAACGCACGCCTGAAACAAGTGAATCTGGATTATCGAAAGGCTTAATGGACAAAGTATCAACATTTGCTGCAAGCTTACATTCAAAGACGCTCTCTGGTCGACTGAATATACCAGCTCACATGTTACAGAAGTCACCAACCAAAGAACAACAGGTAGGCTTCTTCTTCTTTTTTCTGGACTGTTGTGTGTAATCATTTTCATTATAATCTTGTATAGGTGTTTATACACCATCAAAGTTTTTCTTCAATTTCATTTATTTTACCTGGCACCTGTTTCAAACACAAAGTTGACCGTCTAAGCACATCGTCAAACACATTTAATTTGTCCATCAAATTTTGGGGACTTGCAACAGGTCGGTGGTTTTCTCCGGATACTCTGGTTTCCTCCACCAATAAAACTAACAGCCACGATATAACTGAAATATTGTTGAAAGTGGCATTAAACACTATAAACCAAACCTAAACCATCAAATTTTGGAAGGGAGTTGTTGGATAAATTCCATTTTGATCATCTAAGCTTCTTGCCCTTCCAATTCATGATAGCAGAAAAAGTTTAAAGCAAACTTGAAGGAAATATTTGACTGTAAATGCACCTTAAGGTCAATTAAGCTTCACATAGGATACTCACCCTTCATACAAAGATAAATTGGAAGGAGACTATGAAAAGAAAGTTTAAACACTGATAGTCAACAATTTAAAAAAATGAACAACCAACTCTTCCATCAAATTACATGACATATGCTGATGGAAATTCAGGTCATAGCTTGGGACAGGCCCAAAGATGGTGTTTATTTTATATTTTTTTTATTGTTAGTATGCACTCCTGTTCTTGTCAGCATTCTTGTATTAATTATTCATGGGTCAGCATTTCTAATCATTAAGTACATTTTAAATATCAACAATGTTCTTACCCAAGTTGGATACTGCAACTGGAGTGTGTTATGGTGTTTAACACCACGTTCAACGATATTTCAGTTATATTTTGCCAGTCAGTTTTATTGATGGAGGAAACCAGAGTCCCCGGAGAAAACCACCGACCTGTCACAAGTCACTGACAAACTTTATCACATAAGATTGTATCTAGTACACCTCGCCTGAGCAGGATTCAAACTCACAACTTTAGTGGTAATAGGCACTGATTGCATAGGTAGTTGTAAATCCAACTACCATATCATTACGACCATGACATTCCATACTGCAACTGGAGAGTGAGGGATTGTTGTTTAAGTGTAAGTTAAATCAGTCCGCAGGTATACATGTTGGTCCACTCGGGCACAGTATTTTAATTCTGAGCCAACCAGTCTTTGATCTTACTTTTTAATACTGCATGCTTAGCAGAAAAGCAACCAATACCAATTGTATTCTATGTGGTTTGTTCTGAACGGGGCTCAAACCCACGATCTTTTACATTCGAGGCAAGCACGCTAACCATTACACCACCGATGCGGTATGAACATTTGGAAGCAGAAGTGACGAATTCATTACTGATGTGTGAAATTGTCTTTTAAGCAGACTTGAACCATCTGGAAAATATTTTACAAATCAGGACGGCACTTGTAATGATGATGATCTGCACATCACTTGACTTCACATAGAGTTTGACACACAAAAACACAAATGTGGATGTAAATGAATATAAAAGAAATTTCATCCAAGTTGATCAACACCATACAGCATTGTTTAAAATATGGGAATAAGAATAAAAAAGCTGTTTCTAAGAACATGAAAGAACTACAACCTTGCTTGAATCCATACAGTGCATGAATAATTAGGTGAGGGATACAAGCTTGTGTGATCATGAACCTCTAGTATTATTTCTTCACTGCTTTTTCAGGAACCATTATTAGAAGATAATAGTGCTACTCCCAATACCTTGCCTTTAGAAAACTCTACAGAAAGTCAGGATACAAATTAGGTACAAAATAGCATTAATAGATAAAGATAATTCTAAACAATGTGATAATAAGGTTAGCAAATAGAATAACAGATAAAGATATTGGGTTAGGGTTATGATGTATATCCTAGCATATTTATCCTCTGAAGAAAATGAAAGTGTTAGATAAAAAAAAACAGAAGTAATTGGAAGTATCAGAAATGGTAGAAAGATTTGGGGCCAAAAGAAAAATTGCCCATCGACTCGATTCTCGTTACAGCAGTGCCTTTTCATACACAAAATTAAGATCAATCGTTACCATGTTCAAGCACTAAGATTTACTTTCATTCACTCCGAGAGTACATGCCTGCAAATGACAAACTTACAGAATTAAAATAGAAAAGAAATCTCAATTTATTTTTGAATATTAAACCCATGCTTAGAAAGTTAATAGAGAGGGATTTTATAGCAATATAGCCGGTGAAATGTGCTAGTACTCGTCTTCAAATGAAAATACTGCACATAATGCTAAAAAAAAAAAATATTTTGAATTGATTCAAAATAGTTGTATGTAATGTTCAATGTGTTAAATATTTTTATCCCCTCGCCAACGAAGTTGGGAAGGGATATAGTAACGCTACCTTCCTTCCTTCCGTCCGTCACATCCTTGTGAACACTCTAGGATCAACATCCTTCAATGGATTTTGACCAAACTTGGTACATATTTAGTCCTTAAGAGAATCTGGAACCCTATTGATTTTCAAGGTCAAAGATCAAGGTCACCAAGTCAAATTTTTATTGCATAACATCCTTGTGAACACTCTAGAATCAACATTCTTCAATGGATTTTGACTAAACTTGGTACATACTTAGTCCTTAGGAGAGTCTGGAACCCTATTGATTTTCAAGGTCAAAGGTCAGGGTCACTGGGTAAATGTTTTACCGTGTAACATCCTTGTGAACACTCTAGAATCAACATCCTTCAATGGATTTTGACCAAACTTGGTACATACTTAGTCCTTAGGAGAGACTGGAACCCTATTGATTTTCAAGGTCAAAGGTCAATGTCACCGGGTCAAATTTTTACCGTGTAACATCCTTGTGAACACTCTAGAATCAACATCCTTCAATGGATTTTGACCAAACATTTTTACTGCATAACATCCTTGTGAACACTCTAGAATCAACATCCTTCAATGGATTTTGACCAAGCTTGGTACATACTTAGACCTTAGGAGAATCTGGAACACTATTGATTTTCAAGGTCAACAGTCAAGGTCACAGGGTCTAATTTTTAGGCGAGGGGATATGCCATGCTTTGCGTTGCCCTTGTTACAATTTATTACTCATATTTTCGTATAAAACAAAACAAATGTTAACTTTCTCATTTCAGATAAATAAAAGGCCAACAGTTGAGAACTGAAAAATCCAAACAGCTGAAATGAAAAGCCCCAACAGTAACAGATGAAATGTGACATCATAAATAATAATCTTCAACATTTTGTCCAAGTCAATGTTTGTCCATGTTTACTTAACTTTACTAAAATCCAATTCTACTTTATATATTTTTAACTATTTATATGTTTGTGCTGGCTGTCATTAGGTCTAATGAGCTTTGTTAAACAATTTACATCGTTGCAGTGTTCTTATCTATATCGATTATTGCAAGAGATAAAATGATATGTTTCTACATACTAATTTTTGTGGAGACATTAAATTTTATTAAAATTTACCAATAGTGAATGGATATTTGTAGCTTTAAAAGTGCTTTTTTAAAATTATGTGTTTTTTGTACAAATGTATATGTTAAAATTTGTTTCTTGAATGATACGATGGTTGTGTTGTTTGGGTTTTTTTTGGGGGGGTTTTCCGCTGGCCTTACTCTAATGCTATCTCATGGTTGTCCATTTGTCCATAAACATAAAATGTCAATAAGCTTAAGGGGCCATCATGGTCATGATCGTATGGTAGTTGGATTTACAACTACCTGTGTAATCAGTGCCTATCACCACTAAAGTTATGAGTTCAAACCCTGTTCATGGCGAGGTGTATTTGATACAACATTATGTGATAAAGTTTGTCAGTGACTTGCGACAGGTCAGTGGTGTTCTCCGGGTACTCCGATTTCCGCCACGATATAACAGAAATATTGTTGAAAGTGGCGTTAAACACCACAAGCCTAACCCTATATTTGTATAAGAAGAATTAACCCAATCAAATATATTTGAGAGCTGAAAAAGTTGATTTATTCCAACTGCATGTCTGTATATAAGAAGTGACATATCCTACAAGGGGTGTACAATATTGATTACAGCTATACTTTTTTTAGAGAGGAAAAACAAACTAATGATTGGAATTTAAAAATAATTTGACCAAACATTTGAGAGGACTGTTGACGGTAATCTAGTCGTACAATTGAAAATTTGGTTCAGTCATTGATTACGACTTCCTTAATACATGTACATGAACAAGAAAATTTTGTTATGGATTACTTCAATGCAATGTATTAAAATGAATGATAAACCTGTATGTTTTTGTTGTATTGTTAGAAAGTTTTATATTAAATGACAATTTTTCTACATTTCTTGTATTGTTGTAGTTCGAATCCCACTCAGGCAGGGTGTACTCGATACAACATTGTGTGATAAAGTTTGTCAATGACTTGCGACAGGTCTGTGGTTTTCTCCTGGTACTCCAATTTCTTCCACCAATAAAAGTGACCACCACCATATAACTAAAATATTGTTGAAAGTGGCATTAAACACCATAATCCTAACCCTTACCCTTATATTGTTGTATTGAGTTTGTTTAAGAAGGGTATTGCCCTGCAATGTATCATGGACTGCCAATAGATTTTAATGTCTAGCAGTGCCCCCATTGTGGCAGAAATGAGAGGTATAAAGGATGAACATTATTTTCGTGTCTAAATTCATGCTGTAAAACACAGTTCAGTATTATACTTGTGCTGATTTTTTGTGGTCCTATGTCAAAAGGAAGTTAATATACATCATAGTGTAGAATGTGAGAAGGCAATAGGCAATATTGGATGCCATTTTGTTCTTTTGTACTGTTAACTTCATTTATTGTAAATATAACATCAGATGTGATAATACTTCAAATGACCCATAATCTCTTAAATAATTATATATTCATTATGTTAATAAACGTTAGAGAATACTGAAGGGGCAATCATAAATGGACAATCCAGAGAAACTGGCAACATATAGGGTACACAAGAGGAAGAAAAACAAAACAAAAACACAACACAATATGTGTTGGATACCACTATAGGCAAACAAACACAAGTAAGTTAATAAGACATGAGCCATCCTACAAACAACTAGAGGTAAATGGAACATCGTATTTGTGCGAAATCAGATCATATAAACCATGCTCAAATTCTCAAACATGTCGCATGGTTTATCACTATTTAACGGAGATTTCATGTTTGTTTTATTTGCAGTAATTAAAGCTAGAAATAACAATGATCTCGAGTCGGAATAAAATGTCAGTGTACCATACCTTTTATACCCCACCACTCTGTACAACATGTGTTTCTATCCCTGCATTATTATTTACTATAATGTTGTCTTAGTATCAGCATTAAAATAAATTCATAGCGGTAGATCGTGGGTTCAAGCATCGGTCAGTTCAACCAACAGATTATAAAATTGGTATTTTCTGCTTTTCAGTTAAGCACGCCGCTTTAGGGAATCGAAGCAAAGACTGGTTGGCTGGGAATCAGGATAATGTGTCTAGAGTGGAATCACATGTCTACCAGTGTGCTTGCACTATAAAAATCCAACAAAGCCTGTAGGTCTGGTACAAGATATAACTTGTTTAATTATGTCTCCCCTTCAAACGAAGGGAGACATTGTTTTAGTCTGATTTTTTCTTCTGCTTCTTCTCGGCGAAGCTTGTCCGAACCATAACTTTTTTGTCTTTCCAGATTGGTCAATTATATTTGGTATGTGGGTGCATGACCATAAGGCGGTGTGTCGTGTACCGTAATGACCTTCATGGGACCATGACTTTTTACCTCAAGGTCAAATAATTGTTTTTTAAATAGTATTTTCTTGTCCGGGCCATAACATTTTTGTCTTTCGAGATAGGTCAGTGATATTTGGTATGTGGGTGCATGACCATAAGGCGGTGTGTCACGTACCGTAATGGTAAGTGGGACCTTGACCTTTGACCTCAAGGTCAAATAATTGTTTTTTTAAATAGTATCATTCAACTCATAATGTGTAACTTATTGTTGTACAGATGGCCACATTAAGAGGAGACATAAGTTTTAGGTATCTAAAACAGTTCTTCCTAGTTTTCTCTTGGTTTAATATATAATTTAAATAATATACAAAATTCTTCCATTCAATTGCACTTTTTCTATCGAAAGAAGATGAAGGCAACTACACACAATAAAACTTGTATGGTCAATAAAAACGAACTTGTAGAAAAGCGAAATTAAATTTTTAGAGAACTGTCATGGTTCCATCAATATTGTAGACTTATTGTCATGTTAATATGCTAGAAAACCCTCAGGATAGTTTTATTATCCCCTCGCCAACGAAGTTGCAAAGGGATATAGTAACGCTACTGTCCTTCCGTAACATCCTTGTGAACACTCTAGAATCAACATCCTTCAATGGATTTTGACCAAACATGGTACATACTTAGTCCTTCAGAAAATCCGGAACCCTATTGATTTTCAAGGTCAAAGGTCAAGGTCACTGGGTCAAATTTTTACCACGTAACATCCTTGTGAACACTCTAGAATCAACATCCTTCAATGGATTGTGACCAAACTTGGTACATGCTTAGTCCTTAAGAGAATCTGGAACCCTATTGATTTTCAAAGTCATAGGTCAAAAGGTCAAGGTCACTGGGTCAAATTTTTAGGCGAGGGGATACGCCACGCTTTGCGTTGCCCTTGTTTTCTACGGATCCATGCATGACACCCATGCCACAAAGTTGTATGGTACAGAAAACTAGATCTCTTGTTTAGATAGCACTATAATTTTCGGGAATAAGATTGGAAAGTCAAATAATTCAATAAAAGTCTAGAAGCAAACCAAAGGATTCTAAATATAAACAGAATAGCCAAAATCGACTTTGGGTACCAAATGCCTGAAGGAGACTGACTTAAGTTTAAATAAATTACATTATATAGGAACTGTAAATTTCAAACAAATCGATATTGCATATACGTGTCTGTGTAGAAGCACCGACTATTGGGACAAAGTGGTGGGCAGATGATTCCTTGGAGGACTAATAGTTCAGCAGATTAATCGTCCTGTGATAGTAACATTAAGGTACGTAGAGTATACGTAATTCAGTGGTATTTTAAAGAATGGAGGGTTTTCAGGTTGATTAACTGATTACAGATATCCAGGAGATACGAATACGATATCCTTCGTATTCGACATGCATGTTCATTATGATGGCTACATAACATAATTAGAGGTGACTGGTTTATGTAATCAGTATTCCTTAACAAGTTGTTTGTTTCCCAGATACATTGCTCTGTGTATACAGTCTATGTAAACTGATGACTGGGTATCATATCACTGTATATGAAAGGCCGGTGGTTTTCTCCGGTACCTCTACCGATATAACTGAAATATTGTTGAAATGGGCGTTAAATACCATAACCCCCTGCAGGGTAACTCGAATAATACTGCGCCCTCTATCGGCACTATCGCTGGATGAGTTAATGTAGCGACCAGCGGGAGCGTAATATAACGACTGGATTATTCGGGTTACCCTGCAGGGTGGTGAAATTTTTAACTAAAAATACCAATCTCTGAATGCTGCTGTTGTGTGACAATCTATTTACATTTTCCTCGGACGTATTGTTCGTTATCCTTTTATGTGATATCCAGTGTTGTACAGACAACGCATTGAGTGTTTTTGTTATTGGTAATGAGTCGACCTTTCTCCAGTGAAACGGCTAATAATTACTCCCAGTGTGAAACGAGCAAATTTGGCGTCGATACGTTTACTGTAAAAAGTCCACACAAATGCGTTCAGTAGCTCTGAAAATCACACTGCGCTAGAAATATCCATAAAGTTATGAAACCACATCTTTAAAATTAAAGGCGTCACATCTTTTACAAGAGACAAATAGGGTAAAATTGTGAGTCAGTTTATAGCCAAATTTCCAACGATGACTGCCTGCTTGGTTGGTTTATGGTGTTTAACGCCACTTTTATATCGTGGCGGTCAGTTTAATTTGTGGAAGAAACCAGAGAATACCACTGACTTGGCGCAAGTCACTTACACACTTTATCACATAATGTTGTATCGAGTACACCTCGCCATGATAGGGGTTCGAACTCACAACGTTAGTGGTGATAGGAACTGATTGCACATGTAGTTGTAAATCCAACTAACATACGATCACGGCCACGACTGTCCCAATTTCCAACGAAGATTTCTTAAGGATGATTCGTCTATTAACAATTGAAATGGTCTAGCATACAAAAAAAAACAAATATCAAAAGTCAGCAAAAAAGTATATGATATATTCGCTGTGTAATGTCAGTAGTTTTACATATACCCTTTTAGACATCTTAAAAGGGTATATCAATATGTTAAAAAAAGTTAAATGTACACCGACCGGGGAGTTTTCCAACAATGATTAGGGTAAATTAGTTTGTGAGGGTTTTACGTCCGTCTACCCTGCTCAGGTATTGCGGACAAGTATTTCTTCTTCTTGTTGGGTCTTCGCCCGCTACATATTTCACGTGTTGGTGTCGGTGGTCTATCACCAATATCTTTATCAGGTGTATACTCTGGAGAGCGATCGACAAGTGCTGGATCGTCCGGGTCGACTGATTTTGTTGGTTTTGGTAGCGAACCAGTATATGTACATCTTGTCTGTGTCGATCGCTCACTTTTTTTTTGTCGATACTGTTGGAATATTGATGGCTTGGGCGTCGCTGTTGTGCTGGTCGGTTTGCGTTGTTTCATCTTGAGAAGGGTTAATGTCGGCTGTCTGTGTTTGTACACAAGTTGTATTCTCACCAACGGCTTCCTTTTTCGCCTTCCACTGGTCCATACGTTTGGCGTTTCTTCTCCTGTTGGAAGGTGAGAGGTGCTTCTTTTTTGGGGCCTGGCTGGTAGTTTCTCCTGTTTTTTCAATGGGTTTTCCAGCCTTGATCCACATCAGCTTGACCGATACAGCGTTGGAATTAACTTGCAGGTCCCAAGTTAATATCTTCCCATCTATCCCTGCGTGTTTGAGAAGTCCAACCAATTCGACAGGTAAATCCAATGTTGAGTTGAGTTGTTTTTGATTTCTGCTCACTGTAAAGATGTATCCGCTAGTCAAGTCTAGATCCGAATGATTAGGGTAATTGAAAAGCACTATTATTAATAGGCCCCTATCAAAGTGAAATAGGAGTGAGGCTGCGTCTGCGCATTGAAAGATTTAAATTACAAGTCATGGACTATGACAATGGTAGATTGGTACCTTCTGTTATGTGTTGGTACTCCTTGTGTTAGGTGCTAGGCGATCTCATTGTTGGATTCTTGTTCTCGTGGGCGTTGAATATTTGAACACATAACAAGAACGTTTTTCTTCATTTTACCCTGTTATCACTTTAGGGGACTTTAAGAGATGCGTAGTGAACGAATGAATTTTATTCTCATAAGCCTTGTAATGAGAATAGATCACAATAAACATGTGTGAACAACGGTTTTATATAATTAACTAACCCGGAGGAGTGACTTTCACATTTTTCTTGGTGAATCTACGACGTTTTTCTATTATTGCATGAATTTTTAATAATTCATTCGTATAACAGGAGTAATCTGCAGACAGAAATAAACATTTGTTCTAAATCAAGTTTGACATATGTAATCAAGCATTATTTTATAAACGTTTGAGAATACCGAAGGGACAATCAAAAATGGACAATCCAGAGAAACCGGAAACTTAGGGTACACAAAACGAAGAAAAACAAAACAAAAACACAAAATGTGTTGGACACCACAATACACAAACAACTGGATATTATTATTATCCCCGTGAACTTATTAAGGATTGATCGCAATTTTTGTTCAGTTCATGAAGAAATAACTTCAATCAGGTGACATACACACCGTGTAACCCGCGCGGGTTACGCAAGGGTGTGTACAACCTGATTGAGGTTATTTCGAATGAACCGAACAAATAATTTCGATCAATCCCTATAAATTAATTCAAACTTTTTTTGCTATGATATTGAAAAATATATTTATTTTTTCAAACTAAGGCAAATAATCGTAAATAAATTTAATTCTAATATGACGTCCTTCAAACGCTTTGAGTCCAAACCCGTGGTAAAAATAATATATACCTACACCCATTGTAATTTATGACGTCATCGACAATTTATAACGATATTTTACCAATTTTTACATATTAGAATCGAAATAATTCATGGAAGACATATGTATATATTGTTTTTACCACGGGTAGGCCTTTGTGTCAGCTTTTTTCCCCTCGCTAACGCTCGGGGTAAAACTTCGTGACATAAAAGCCTAACCGTGGTAAAAACAATATATACATATGGCTTCCATGAATTATTTCTTAAATAACCCCAAAGGTGCCTCATTTAAAGAAAATCGCCTGATGACAACGGCACACGACGCTTTGAGAACGACGTCTATTTTCAGATTCAGTACATTTAAGGAATATTTGAAATTGTGAACAGGTTATACAATATAACCTGGTTTGGGTCAGTTTACGCTTAATAAACCGCTAAGCTGTTTATGAAAAGTGTAAACTGACCCAAACCAGGTTATGCAAGTATAACCTGTTCAACAATTTCAAATATTCCTTATAGTTAAATTTTTACAACAAAATTGAATGATTCCTCGATGTACAATTATTTCGTGTGACTATTTGAATTTGTCGTTGGCGGATGAACACGTTGGTGACGTCACAATACCAACCCAGGTTATCGAGTATAACCAAAATTTTCTCCAGGCGGATTAGCCAATCAGATTGCAGTATTCAAATCAAATTAAATTATATGAAAATAACCTCAATATTTTAAATCAATCAAAACACGCATGAAATGACATGTGACTCTAATAAAATTAATTTATTTATAATTAGTACAAACAGTCACGATCATATAATATAAACCCTCGTGTAATGTTTCCTAAACCATAACCGATTTAACCGCGTCGGTGGTTAATGGTTGTCGTGCTGGCCTCGAGTGTGGTATAGATCGTGGGTCCGACCACTGGTCGAGCTAAACCTGGTATTTGCTGCTAAGCACGCATCACTTTAAGGAGAAAGAGCAAAGTCTGGTTGGCTCGGATGGATATAGTGTGTCAAAGCGGAGCGACATGTCTTCCCACTTACTTTTTTCGAAGAGCTAGAACTATAAAATCCAATTAAGCTTGTTGGTCTAGTCCAAAACGAACATCATCATCATCGTTTCATTGAATGTAACTGGTTCTCGCCATAATATAGCTAAAAAATGTAAATTTTTGCTTTAAGCAACTATCACTCACTTGCCCATAACATATGTATGTATTCTGTTTTCAAATATTTCCAATTCAAATTCAATAAAAATTCAACTGGTGTACTTCGGAGTTAAACTGGAGATAGATAGTATTCGTCACGACTCTTGTTGAAAGACCTTACCCTATATAGCTGTTTGCGCAAGGTATGTAGAGCAGGTGACATAGAGATAAGTTCACATCAAATTTGCCCAATATAATTGTAATAAGTGATTAACGATGTTTTTTTAAAACGAGAGGACGTTTCTCAGTCATCTCATCGAAGAGAGAAGCCCTGAGATGAGAGATGTTCGCCCTTCGATGAGAGATGACTGAGAAACCTCGAGTTTTAAAAAACATCTTTTATAATTTTATCGCTATGATAGTATGTTTATCAAGGATTTGGTAATGTGACGTCATTATAACGTCATATTAGAAAACAGCGATATTACTAAGCGTCCTTGACAACGCTTAGCGATTAGCGATAATTTGAATCTTCTCAGCGCCTACGTGATATGAAACATATTGGTTTTAAATATCAAAGGGAAAGTAAACAAAATAGCGATAATGACAAAAAATGCAATACATTGACGTTAGTGTATCGCCAAAAACATAACGTCCTTCTTTCGCTTTGTGAACAAACGAGCGATTTATCGATTGGGTATAATATCATTAGTACATGCGCCGGTGCATGTGACTGACTTTCCCGTCGTAAATGTACATCTTGATGAATTATCGTCTGCTCGAATTTGGCAGCATAAATTGTGTGCGACATTGTCCGCAAACGTAAATATAAATTACCGTCTTCCAATCAAAGTATACTACCGTATTTGTACTCTTAGACATATCAGAATCGAAATAAACCATGGAAGCCAGCATGTGTTTTGAGTTTTGACTTTAGCATGGGTTGGCGGATATTACTAAATTTTATCCCTCGCCTCTACAAAATACTAATATCCGCCAACCCATGTTAAAACCCATTTATTATTATATTGGAGGATACTCGACTGGGAATAATTGTACACGCTAGGTTGCGTATGCAATGCAGCTCTCTCAATCATCACTTATTTCGTAAAAACATTGTAAATTCCCCATTCTGTCAATGTGGGGCAACAGAAACCACGGCCCATTTTCTGCTACATTGTCCCCGTCACAATACAACAAGACTGAGATATATTCACACCATTAATTTACCAATTAACTTAAATACGGATTTATTATTGTTTGGCTCTACAGATTTAACGAATATCCTAAATACAGATATATTCTTAAACGTGCAGAAGTTCATCATAAGTAGTATAAAACGGTCCACCTCAACCATATTCAACGATTCACTTCAACCATATTCACACAAGTTAAACATGTTAAAAAAAAAAGCACTTGCACCTTTGCACTTCATTTGTTTGTTTCTTTTTTTTTCTTACAAAAGCACACCAAATAACATTGACAACGACTGAGTAACACTTGATTAATTCTCAATACACTTCTACCTTTCGGTACTAATTAAACCTTGAACACCAGATAACAAAACAGGGATACGGATTAATATAAGTATAACCACTTGTTTCCGAATCCTATTGATTAATTTAGATGTCTATATAATTTATATGTGTACATGTATTATCATAATATGTAATATTGAATTAATTAATCAAATATGTTTATACTAAACTCAAAACACATTCTGGCTGCCATGATTTATTTCTTAATTAGATTGATACTTGTCACGTGCTTTACTAATATAGAACTTGCTTTGACGGCGTGAAACATTGCTGGTCAGCTTGACATAACAGCTTGACGGGGATTCTTTCTAAAGGAGGACTATACATATATTCTTTATTCTGGTATTTACAATTAGAAACACTTACTTAAAACATATGAGGTTCGCCATATAACCGTTGATAATGTGTGCTATATTTCCTAAGGATGCAGGGGCGGATCCAGGATTTCAAGTTAGGGAGGTGGGTGGGCGCACTTTAAAAAATTGCGCCGAGCGGAGGGAGGTGCAAAATTTGTTGTGGTATTTCGTGTGAAAAATCACGATTTTACGCCAAAAAATTATATTTTTTCCAATTTTACGGGGGCGCCGCGCCCCCTGGATCCGCCCCTGGAGTGTTAAAGACACCTTGATAAACTACCTTTGACAGATCTAGACTTAGTTTGTTTATTGAAAGTTATGTATCAACATGTATATGAGGGCCGTCGCGGTCGTGATTGTATGGTAGTTAGATTTGCAACTACCTATTCAATCAGTGCATATCATCACTAACATTGTGAGTTCGAATCCTCCTCATGCTAGGTGTACTGATACAACATAATATTACAATGTTTCTCAGTGACTTGTGGCAAGTCGGTGGTTTTCTCTGGATGCAATATGTGTTAGACACCACTATGCGCAAACAATGACAGATAACGTAAGTAAGACATGGCCCCCTCCTACAAACAACCGGAGGTAAAGACGAACCGAACATCGTTTTAATGCGGAAATCGTAACGTAAAGACACATAATAGGACAACGCAAAAAGCTTTTAAAAAAGAGCAACACGGACCCCACAAAAACCGGGATGAACTCCGGTGCTCGCGAAGGGTAAGCAGTTCCTGCATCTTATGAGATAACTACCGTGTTACTCATTTCTACTTCTACTTCTACTTGATTACTGCCTAGGGCTATCGCATCACAGGCAAGTGACATCAACAACATGGATAAAAGCACCAAAGTGCGTATATACAATTAAAAACAATAAAAACAGGAATCACTGTGTATGTCTAGGTTGTCAAACTCTGTAGACGAGAACCAAATTCGTCCACAGAGGTGACATGCACTAGGTGAGTTGGCAGAGCATTCCAGTCTTTGATAGTCCTAGGCAGGAAGCTGTTTTTGTACTGTTCGTAGTTGGCTCTGATTTCAATGAAAGCTTTGGAGTGAGATCTTGTTCCACTGTATGTTGACTGGGTGACATAGTCCGGGATTTCAACTGGCGAATTTTGGTTTACTGCCTTATGAAAGACGATGAGTCTCTTGTTCTTTCTTCTAATCTGAAGGGGCTGCCAGTTCAAGTCGTTGAGCATAGAATATTTTCCAGTTACAAAGCGTGCCCCTTTTCGCTGGACTTTTTCAAGAGCTTGAATGTCTTGTTTATGGTATGGGTCCCATACTGTTGAAGTGTACTCGAGGTGTGGTAGTACTAATGCAGTAAATGCTCTCTTCTTAACATCTGGGTTACAACCATCAAGGTGTCTTCGAAGCAGGTTGAGGATCTTCTGAGCTTTCCCAGTTATAAGTCCAATGTGGTGTTTCCATGTTAAGTCTGATGTCAATTCTACTCCTAGGTACGGATGGTGTTCTACTCGTAGGAGGGTGTGGTTGTCAATTGTATACTCTGTGTCTAAAAATTTGGTCTTCCGTGTAATCTTAAGGAGGTGGCATTTGGCTGCATTAAATGTCAGCCAGGTATGTGACCAATCTACCAGTGTGTTGAGATCTTGTTGTAGTTGTTTATGGTCTTGTTTGGTGTCAATGGTCCTGTACAGTAGACAATCATCTGCAAAAAGCTTGATTCTGGTTTGTGGAGATATTTTATCTGCTATGTCATTTACGTAGAGCAGAAACATCAAAGGACCCAGTACCGTGCCCTGGGGGACACCTGATATGACTGAGGATTCGTCAGATGAATAGCCGTCTAGTACGACTTTCTGTTTTCGCTGGCATAACCATGAACCAATCCATTTATTTGTCTGGCCTTCTACTCCATCATAATGTTGGATCTTGTGAAGTAGTCTTCTGTGGGGCACGGTATCAAAAGCCTTGCTAAAATCAAGTATCAGCAGATCGATGGTCTGTCTCATATCAAGCCTTCTTGATAGTTCCTCAGCTGTATTTAGTAACTGGGTCTCACAAGAGTGATTTCTTCTAAATCCATGTTGGAAATTCCTCAGGACCTTCTTGCGATCTAGATGGTTCATAATTTGGCTGAATACTATGTGCTCCATGGTTTTACACAGTATGCATGTCAAAGACACAGGACGGTAGTTAGCTGGATTTGTCTTTTCTCCCTTTTTAAATACTGCGGTGACATTTGCAAACTGCCAATCTGATGGGACTTGACTGGTATCATACGACTGCTGGAAGATAAAAGCTAATACTGGGGCTATTTCCTTTGCTACCTCCTTGAGTATACGAGTTGGCAAGAGATCCGGGCCAGCTGCCTTGCTTGGGTTGAGATTTTGTAAAAGTTTTTCGACTCCAGGTGATGTGAATTTAATGTCCGTCATTGGAGGGATAGGTGTGCCATCAATATCGGGTAGCTGTCCAGGTGGTTCTCTGGTGAATACTGAGGTGTACTGATCGTTTAAGACGTTGGCCTTGTCCTTAGGTTCACTCAGTATTTCCGTGTTTCGTTTTAATACTGGGATGTTACTTTGACCTGACTTTTTCTGTAGTAAAGTCCGATAAATCAGAACTGATGACAGGGAACTCTTGACTATTTCTTACTTGTGATATATATACTATACAAATGTATATCTAAGCAATGCAATATTTAATTTACTACATACTTGCCATGTTCTTATGTTTTTCTTCTATTACAAACTTGCATTAGTTAAAAGAAGTGAGGTATATATCGGTACGGTACGTTAATGGTAATTAAATCTGCAGTTAATTATTTTTAAAGGCTCAATAAATAATATTTGCTCTTTTTTCATGTTTTGCATAAACTGAATGTGTAGGTTCTTTGCGTTCATTAAATATTTCACTGAAGTTCGGCCTCTAGAGAAACGCAACTCAACTATGATTAGGCAATCAAATGTATTCTATTCTATATTAAAATATGTGAGTACTCCCAGATGAAACACAATACAATTATATTTCACGTTATTTGTGTATATTTATTATTCATGTCTAATTGACATCGATAAAAACACAAGGAAGTTAATACTATCAATAATAAAACGTGAAAATGTCGGGTTTTAAAAGATTTCTCTCAAAAGTATGGTATGCATGCCTACTTTTCCGCGGGAAATATTGAGTTTGCTCCCTTAGATTGTTTTAGCAACAGAAGGCGCTACTGTTTCGGATGCTGAGAATGTTTATGATGATTCACAGACTGTTTAAAAAGGATTCTAAATTTAGTATGGAGTGTGTTTAATCCACGAAATTTAATGCAATGTCAACATATAATCTTAAATTTTATAGCAGACGTAAAAAATATGTCGGAATTACTCGCTATTCCATCCTCGGTTCTCTGAGAAAATTGGAAAATGGTTTCCGATGATTCCTATTGATTTGTTCTATGTTAATGACAGTCGTTCTGCTTTGGAAATTTATGTGGCATTTTATTAAAGTTGAACGTTTTGTGATATTACGCAATGTCAAGGTCCACACGTATTTCATTACATAGAGATGAGCAGTATGTTGGACCTTACAAATTGGAGAAAACACTGGGAAAAGGACAAACAGGTATCCAGAGTTTGTTGTCTAACCTAAAATTGCTAAATACTACATGTACATCCACTGTCACCTCTAAATTAGGGAATTGTTGTCAACTGATAAACATACATGTTTCAAACAAACTTATAATTGCTTTATAACCCATCCAGTTGCTTTGTTGACCTACTCTGTCTATGCCACAAAATAGAGATGTAGTATGCACCAAAGTCGTAATATAGATGTAGTATGCACCAAAGCTGTCAAGGGTCTAAGCCAGGCATGATAACATATGCACTGGTGTCAGACCAATTCTCGTCATGTCACTTCATTTTTATCGGTTCTATCTGACAAAATTGTCTGCCCAAATATATGTATCAAGGATTTTTTTCAGAAATATAAATCATTGTCCTCGTTTAGAAAAAGATGTACTGTATATTTACTGTGAATATGAAAATATTTTTTGATTGGCAAGACTTCTTCTACTTTTACTATATAAGAGACTGCCTTCACTAATTGAAGATTCTGCCAATTACGTTAGATACTTGCTATTTGGCAATAATTAATTGGTTTGACACAAGTATCAGGGATGCAACTAGTTTTCTAAGTTTAGGGGTTACTCTGGCCTCTGAGGTATAAAAAAAAACTAGGGGCAGCAGAAAAAAACCTGGGTATATTAATAAGAGCTATAAATATTAAACAATAACAAAGAAAAATCCTTTCTGTTTCATTTATTGAGAACAACTGATCAATGTAAACAGATCACTCAGTCATACAGTATTAACTTCTTTCCATCTCTACCAACCTTTCATATAATCGGTCTCCTTCATTCTCACTTTCAACTTCCTAGTATTATACTCTTTCCTATCAGACTTCTGGGAGTATTTTCTCCTGTCCCTATTATTTTTTGTAGAGGGAAGTGGGTTAATAAGTATTGTAAGTCTGCACACCTTGAAAGTCTATGTACCAATATCAGGGGCAGATCCAGGATTTTAAGTTTGGGGGGGGGGCACACTTAAAAAAATTGTGCCGAGTGGAGGGAGGTGTGAAAATTGTTGGGGTATTTATTGTGAAAAATCACGATTTTATGCCAAAAAATCTTATTTTTCCCTATTTTAGGGGGTGCGCCCCCCTGGATCCGCCCCTGAATATTGCTTCCGTTTCTAAACATCGTCTGCTATAGCAAGCTCCTACTTACCAAATATCATATCCGTCACTGACATGTCACCCCAACTTTTGCATTTAAAGCCCTCCATACCTGGTACAGGAAGTGGTCGCAGACTTATAAAAACATGTCAACATCAACAAAAAACGTAGGGTATACATTAATTTTTCCCATCCATTTTATTAGTTTATTGTTCTTAGTATTTAAACTTTTTTTTTTGAAAAGAAGAATGATTTATCTTTCATTTAATACCAAATTTACTTGGATCAACATTTTTTTCACAATGTAGTCACCCTCGCAATCGTTATGTGCACAGACTTATAATACTGCTCCAGACCTCTCGCCACTGTATTTTAGGAGGGCGATCCGCCCTTGATGCCCTTGGTAAATCTCGATAAGATACTGCATAACCACTGATGTTCGATACTACTATTAGTACTAAACCAGCCTATCAATCTAATTGTTAGTTACATGTAACTGAGAGTGAGACAAAGTAGTTCTACTTTCACTTTGTGCAATTACTGAGACAGTAAATCTACTTTCACTTCGATTTGATGTTATTATTGAACAAATTTCGTTGCAAATACAATGATCTCATACAGAAATAATTGTATTTTGATATGTCAATACGTGTTAATAAAGAATTGACAATAAGAAATCACCCCAGTAGTGTTTTTAAAAGTCATACATTGATACAGTACATTAGTAGACATGATACATGTACATGTAGTTGATCCTTCAGTTAAATATTATTTATATAATTAGCAAAGGTATGACACTTTAAGACAAAAACATCATCACTAAATGCGAAATTAAATTTAAGGTAAATTCCAAATTGTTTTCAACTTTATAATTGCCATCGTGGCCATGTACCTGGATGTATTTGATTTGGTGAAATCGGACCTAAAACTTTGACCTTCACACCATATAACATTACTGGAAGTTACCAATTTGTCCCTTGCATTAAACCAAACAATATATCCAACATTTTAGAGATTAGATACTGAAAAATATGTTGGTCATTTTGACAACCAGACTAGTGAATAGGGGTTCATGGTCATTTGTTAATGAAAATGCTCAAAATTATTTTAAAACAGAACAAAATACAAAAGAACATGTACATCTGCATGATTTTGTTGTATTTTATGACAATTGTATATACATGTACATGTATATATATTCAGCTGGAAATAATCCATCAAAAGAACAAGAAAAGGTACATGTACATACACTGTCATGACTGTACCTGGTTTGTTGCATTTGTTAACTTCAAGCTATTAAGTTAGTTATTCAGTTTTAACGTCTAAAGGTATGGCGGACTGATGACATTCTTGGAGACTAGTGCTCTGTCTGTTTTCTTCTAGCTTTTCACATGAAACGCTCCTGAGGTTGTTGGATCGGCGTTCATGATCAGTCGCCAAGGTCTGTATCTGAGTCGTATGGTGGGTTGCGGTCCACTATTGAAGGGTCCTCTGTGGTGAAGGACTCTTGAGTATGCCTTAGTCCGATCTTGGTAGACAGTTCTGCTGCACATTAGTTCTAGTATGTACAGACTGTGTATTGTAACTGTCTTCAAGACTTCTAGGGCCTGCTGCCATACTTGGTAGTCGTTAACGGCCTGCCTTTAATGTGTGATGTGCTCTGTGTGGACTACTCCCTCTTTTGCACTACTTTACTTCAAGCTACCGTTGTATTTAAAGAAAATTGAAATATATAAAGAAATTTATACAATAATTTAAAAATAAACATTCTATAGCTACTTGTGGAAAAAAAATATACTGGTACATATCTTTGGTCCTATTTTACATGTAGAAGGAAAAAAATAAATGAAAAATTTTAGTTAAATAGTATGGATTCAATATCAGAAATATACAAAATTTCAATATTGAAATTAGCTGTAAGCTATTTTTTTTTTTATACAAGAGGCTGTCATGGTTGTTATCATATGGATTTACAACTACATTTGTACCTTTGCAATCAGTGCTTATTCCCACTAACGTGAGTTTGAATCCCACTCATTGATAGATGTACTTGATACAACATTATGTGATAAATTTTGTCAGTGACTTGCAGCAGGTATGTGGTTTTCTACGGGTACTCCGGTTTCCTACACCAATAAAACTGACCGGCACAATATAACTGGAATATTGTTGAAAGTGGCGTTAAACACCTTAACCCTAACTTTTTTTTCATGTAGTGTGTTACTGTGTGTATGTACACATGTACAGTAGCTGTAGCTCATGACCTAAAATTCATACTTTTATAACCTTTTATTGTAAAAACAAACAATAATCATTATTGTATACATAATGGTACCTGTAGATCTTTTTATACATAGAAATGGTTGCATTCAAGGTGTGCTTGAAGTACACTGTTGATTGAATTCTTTTGGTAAAAAGTAAAAACAGCTGATAGCTGCGATCTTTTTATCAAATGTGCATAAAAAAACCAGATATGTTAACCACTAAACCAGTAATAAAAAAGTGTGAGTCAGTTTACAGAATACTTTAAACATCTGGCTTACCTAACCTTAATTATTTCACAATATTATTGAATAAACAGCATGAACATAAAAATTAAATTTTAGCTTTTTCCCATGGTATTTAATTAATGATTATTATTATCAGGGGACCCAAAGTGGAGGGGTGGGAGGAATTTTAACAACATGAACATAAAATTTTAATTTGAGCTTTTTCCATGGAAATTCAATTCATGATTATAATTAAATGGGGACACAAAGGGATGGGAGATTTAGAGATCAGATAGTATGCATACATGTACATATACCAGTATGCATGATATAGGTCCCCTAAATTATTGTTTTATTTTATTTCTGTGAGCGAATGTCCGATGATATCCTGTTTTTCCATAAATATAAAATTTCATACCAAAAATATTTAATAATCTTTTCTGATATCCTGTGTGAGAGTATCATGTATAAATTAAAAGTGAAGAGAGTACCTGTCGTTCCTCATCTTACACATACTTTGAAATATGATTTTTTGAACACCTCACAGTGACTGTTTATAGAAGAACAACAATATCAAAGCTTTGTTTATTAATCTTTATTAATATATGTGTCATAGATGTGTAAGTGTTTCATATTCCTTCATGTGATCAAGATTTTTTTTTAAATATGGACTCAATTCGAGACATGTTTTGTTCAACATAGCTGTTTCAGAGAATTTTTTTAAAATGATTTTTGACATGAAAGGCCCTCATACCGGTATGTCATGTTAGAGGGGTAATTGTTCAGTGTTGGTGAGGAGTAATTTACTATTGCAAGGAGTTAATGCTAACGATATATGGCTGTGAAATCTTCCAAATTTGATTTCGACCTATCAAAGTGCTTGCTCAATGATCAGACCTAAATACTTATATTATACCGGTGTCATATGGTATTTTGAACCCCATGGTAAATTGACCCCAGGGTCAATTTTCATATGATATTTGATCCTGGGTTCAATTTTCCATATGGTATTTTGACCCCAGGGTCAATTTTTTGTCATTGTATTTTGAACCCCATCATGGTAAATTGAACCCTCCCTCATTTCTACCAAAAGAGAGGAGTTCATAATACCATAAGAGAGGGTTTAATATACCATAGGTAGGGGGGGTCGATATTTCATGGGCAGGGGGGTCAAAATACCATGGGCTGGGGGGTCGATATACCATGGGTAGGGGGGTCAATATACTATGGATAGGGGGTTGATATACCATGGGTAGGGGGTCAATATACCATGGGTAGGGGGGTCAAAATACCATGGGTAGGGGAGTCGATATTCCATGGGTAGGGGGTCGATATACCATGGCCATGGGTAAGAGGGTTCAAAATACCATGGGTAGGCAGTTTGATATACCATGGACAAAAAATACAGCAAAATAAATAATATGAGATTGTAAATGAAGACAGTTAATAAAGTTTATTCAAATTTACCTTTTGTTAATTAGCAAATGACAATATGTTTATTTATCGCTATTTTGTTTATTTTCCCTTTGATGTTTAAAACCGATATATTTCATATCACGTAAGCGCATGAGATGATTCCAATTATCGCTAATCACTAAGCATTGTCAAGGACGAACATAGTATTATCTTGTTTTCTAATATGACGTTATAATGACGTCACATTACCAAATTCTTGATAATTAAGTGATTAACGATATAAAATATTAATTGTGTTTATAAAAATGCCAGTATCTCAACAAAAATTATTTAATTATGAATACAAAATAGTGATAAAATAATTAAAGATGTTTTTTAAAACTCAAGAACGTTTCTCAGTCATCTCGTTTTATAAAAACATTGTTAATCACTTATTAGCATTCAATGATGGCACTAATATAATGCATCACCTTCAATTTTAACACCTATTTACCTAACCTCATATATCCTGGGTAATGGTGTCAAAAAGGTGATCAAAAGCCCGTTTGTTATTTACTGATTGATGAAAATTTTGAAATCTTATGAAATTTTTGAAATTTTATGAAAATTTTGAAATTTTTGAAATTTTGAATTTTTTTTGAACATTTTGAACTTTAAAAAAAAATAAATTATTTTGTAATTTTGAATTTGTTTGTAAATTTTGAAATTTTATATGAAATATTTGAAATTTTTGAAAATTTTGAAAAATTTTACTGAATATACCTCACCAGGATATATGAGGCGAGATGTACTCACTCTAAGGTAGAGTTGGGGAAATGCCAATCAGAAAAAAGCGAAATTCCTTATTATATACAGAGCTGTCCGGTGTGTTCGTGCACCTAAGGGTTCAGTGGTTAATTTCACAGCTTACCAAAATTTGATTGAATTAATTTAAATCATCCTCAAATACATTGAAGTATTATCTTTATGGTCTTTATCCGGATTCCGCTACAATTTTTAACATTTCAGTGAAATCGAAGTGTAAACAAACCAACCCTCGATTTTTGACAAATGTTGCAACGTCCGGTGATATCGCGCATGCATACTTTGGATGGTTTTTAAAGTGAATGAAGGAAAGATTTTATTTTCAAAGTTTTCGAAATTGAAGTTTATACCTATTCCTTCAAAATAAGCTCAAATTTGAAAACATTTGATATCTTTTAATATAATTAGAGTTAATCCTCACATACCAGTAGTCTCCATCTTAACTTTTCCAATGATTTTGCAATTTTGACATGTACAATACGTATGCGCGAACTCACCGGAGACGCGAACACCGGTGCCAAGACAGTAGATACCTGTAGGTGTGAATTATGGGGATTTATCCGTGAAATAAATTCCGGTATTTTCACATACGAAATTAGAAAATATCAGTTTTTCCCGCCGTAACTACTTTTACATAACTATAAGTGTGGTGGTTTATGTCCCTTGTTGTATTACAGTGAATACACGTACAATTGTAAACTGAAAAAAATTCTGCGAAATGTCATTGACGACTTTAACACATAACCAACATGACGTCATTGACGTCATGTGAAGACTTCCAGTTTGAAACGTAAAGATTATACGTTATTTGGCTTCATGTACACTTCAATTTTGATCAAATTTAACTAAAATAAGTTTTCAAGGTAAGCATTATTTTTGTGTATTGTTGTAAATATGACATGTAGAATTTCACATTTTCAAGATGGCAGACCCTTCCAGCTGAACCCCTTAGTATCATTGCTCGTAGATTCAAACGCGTGGAATGAAATATACAAATTTACAAAAATAATATATCAGAAATTTGAAAGTCTATATAATAAACAGTATAACTAAATCATTCATTTTGAATATCAAAATATGACCACTCGTGACCGAATACGCATTAACGATTAAACTTGTGGGCGGAACTCGTTTAATCCTTATGCGTACTTCGGTCACTCGTGGTCTTATTTTGATATTAAAAATCTACGATTAGTTATACTATGTTTATTTGATAAATGGTATTTTGACCCTCCTACCCATGGTATTTTGACCCTCCTACCCATGGTATTTTGACCCCCCTACCAATGGAATATCGACACCCCCCCCCCCCCCCCCCCCCCTACCCATGGTATTTTGACACCCCTACCGATGGTATATCGACCCCCCTACCCATGGAACATCGACCCCCTACCCATGGTATTTTGACCCCCCCTATCCATGATATTTTGACCCCTCTACCCATGGAATATCGACTCCCCTACCCATTGAATTTTGACTCCCCTACCGATGGTATTTTGACCCCCCTACCCATGGAATATCGACCCCCTACCCATGGTATTTTGACCTCCTACCCATGGTATATCAACCCCCCTACCCATGGTATATCGACCCCCCTACCCATGGAATATCTACCCCCCTACCCATGGTATTTTGACCTCCCTATCCATGGTATATCGACCCCCATACCCATGGTAGTTTGACCCCCTTACCCATGGAATATCAACCCCCTACCCATGGTATTTTGACCTCCTACCCATGGTATATCAACCCCCCTACCCATAGTATATCGACCCCCCTACCCATGGTATTTTGACCTCCCTATCCATGGTATATCGACCCCAATACCCATGGTATTTAGACCCCCTTACCCATGGTATATCTACCCCCCTATCCATGATATTTTGACCCCCCTACCCATGGAATATCGACCCTCCTATACATGATATTTTGACCTCTGTGCCTATCTCTTGATTAGAAATGGGGGATGGGTCAAAATACCATGGGGGTTCAATTTCAATCGTAACTACTCGGCCATTCTCGCTACCCTGCAAATAACCTCGTACATACATAGTAGAAATTCTTCTTAATTTGTTTGCCGGAAGTTAAGTTAAGTTAAGCCGCACAAAAATATAGTCCACGAAAATCCAATATGGAAGAAATACTAAGTAAAATCTAATCATGCAAAACTAATTAAAACTTTAATTGAAATATAGAAAATTGTTTAAAATATAACTTTATTAAACTTTCATGTAACTGACATGTGAAAAGTAGTGCGATTTATACGCCTAATGCATACGAGGTTATTTGCAGGTTAGCGAGAATGGCAGAGTAGCTACGATTGGGTTCATTTTACCATACAGGGGGGGGGGTCAGTTTTCAATAATGGGGTTCAATATACCATTGATGAAAATTGACCCCGGGGTCAATTTACCATGGGGTTCAAAATACCATATGACACCGGTACATAAATAGTAACCATGAACAAATTCTATCAGGAATATGATATTTACATATGTACTTTATAATATGCAGTCCTCACAATGAACAGAGGTCCTCCGGCTCAAGACGAGTAAAACTTTGTTCGGACTAGTAAATTTTAAAGTTTTTATTTAGAGATACAAAAAAATGTATATAATAAATAAATTCTAAAATTTGATTCAGACCAGTAAATTTAATTTTTATTTCGAGGACTGAATATGTTCAAATTAAACTGGGGCCATCGTGGTCATGATGGCATGGTACATGTAGTTGGATTAAAGTTGTGAGTTCGAACCCTGTTCATGGCGATGTGTACTCGATACAACATTTATGTGATAAAGTTTGTCAGTGACTTGCGACAGGTCTGTGGTTTTCTCCAGGTACTCTGGTTTCCTCCACCAATAAAACTAACCTCCCCGATATAACTGAAATATTGTTGAAGGTGGCATTAAACACCATAGACCAAACTATTAAATTGAACTTCGCCCTTCTGTATACAACATACTAAATGACTATATGATTTGTATGTTTACATGATAATCCTATTTGTAGTATAGTAATTGACCACTATATTTATATGAATTATAACTAATTACCAAAGAGAACATTAACCTTCCTTCTTTTCAATAAATTGATGTACACAAATCGTTTTATTACATTGAAAGACCTAATATATTTGAGTTTTCAAAGCATCACGCCCTCAGATAACATAAAATGATCAGCTGAATTGACAGTACAATGTACATGTACATTTGTATGTTGATCCCAAGTTTTTTTTTTAAATTTTTCATTACACATCATCTTATTATGTCAGAGCTCACTGAATCTATATCTTGACCCATTACAATGTTAACAATTGAATATGAAAGACTGTAGTGTATAATGAGATATTCTTCATACATGTGCTCATGAAATTAAGGGGAAAATGGCAACAAAATTAAAGATATTACTGTGAAACCTGTCTTAGTCGTACCCTGAATAAACCAGAACCCTGTATAAACCAGAACCCTGTATAAACTAGAACCCTGTATAAAGCAGAACCCTGAATAAACCAGAACCCTGTATAAACCAGAACCCTGAATAAACTGAACTTTAAATAATCAAGTTCCAGTGTTCAGGAAACCTGAACTGAACACCTGTCTATTCTGAACATAAAAGTAGGTCACAAGGAGATTTGGTTTAGACAGGTTTCACTGTATTTTAAACAAATGAGAGGATTGATACATTCATTGCATTACTAGTGTTATACAGTTTCTGGTACATTTGTATTTTAACATTAGTTGATGAAGTATCTATTTGATATTGGAGATCATTATTAAGATTTCTAGTTACTAGTATTCCACTAACAATTTTAGACATAACATGATAACTTTTCAAGAAGAAAACTTCACATCCACGACCAGTGGAAAAGACAAACGTTGAAGTTTAGTCAGATTTTTTATATCGCAGTCTGTAAGCTCAATGTATTTCAAGTTTTATTTGACGGATCCTTCAGAAATGTTAACACACTCATTGGCACAGAATAAGGTGTCAGTTTGATTGTGGGTATTCATGTCCTCCTACCCTTTGCCAAACAAGTGGTCCCAAGATGCCAAAAACTTGAGGGTGTTTTATTGTGTGTGGACCTGTTATTTTCAACCAATTTGAAGATTTTTTCCCATTATGTTCCTTATGCAATTCCCATCATGAACTATGTCAACAGCTATTTTATGGCTATTATATACCCTTTTCATGATATTAGGGGGTCAAAATGGGGCCATCACCCAAGATCTACCAGAGCTGTCAAGGAATTTTAGTGTCTCAGAGTGAGAGCAGGAGGTCTGGGGGACAGTATGGTGATTCTGAAGATTTCAACAGCATTAAAATGACTATTTGTGTTACTTATAAAACATGTTATATGCCTTCCCAAGTAAACATATACTTCTGTTATTGGATTTTAAAACTGTGTTGTTAGTCGTTTAAACCTTGGCTGTTTTTCTGAGCCTGACAAATATAATTTTTCAAGAGCTTGTACATTTCCAACGTATGAGAAACTGCCTTTATCAACCTAAGTCAACGTGTGGATACATGTTTCAAAACATGTTTATACTTAGTGTCACAAAATAACAAAACTCGCTTAGTTCGTTTTTGCGCTTTGTACTTTTGTCAAATCAGTAATACATGTAGATCTACAAATAAATCCTCAACATCAAATCTAGAAGCTCCAGAAAAGCTATCTCCTCCTTTACGTGCTGCATTATATGCCATATGACAAGAACAGCCAACAAAGTACACATCAGGTTTTTCACCAGCAGCCTACAGTATTTTTAATTGAGTTTCTTTTATCCATATTCACAGTCTTTATCTACAGAGAAACCGACACACTTATCTGATTTTGTGTAATAACATTGTCAATTTTTTCAAAATTATATGCGGCCGTAAGCGCCTTTTGTTGTGCACATATCTAGCAAATTGCTGGTTACTTTGCTAAAAGAGATGTCAAATATGTTTACGATCAAAGGATTCAATTTTGGTTAAATCAGAATCATTACTCCCATCTGTGGCTTAAAAAGTGTATGGGTTGGCTTTCATTTTAGATACTACATTTTGTAGATCAATATGTAAACTGTGTTAATGCTCTGTTTAGTATAGATGTAAACACTATTAGTCTTAGCACATTTATACTGTTTTGCAATTTGCGAATCTGGGAACATATTTCTGAACAATGGGTCATATTTGTTAGCTATAGTACAGCAATCGGCAAATTGTTTTCAACAATAAAATTGGTCATGAGAACTTCTTCCCTGGAAATTTGAATAGTCAATGTATCGTTTTGTGGAACAACGTTAATAGTAGGTTGTTGTCACAGTGACGAAAGGTTTGTCTTTATGTGTTTTCGTCAATATACCGGTATGTTGCTTTATATCAGCCTCACCCTGATGAGCAAACCACACATAAAAAGTTTGTTTGAGAGCTACCTTCACTGGTTATTTCCGTATTGAGCGAACCAATTCTGTTGGGCAGTTTTATTATCTTCACTGAAAATTTCAAATTCGTCGATTTTTGTGTTAGCGTGACAATAATGGGGGAGAGCGTGATTTGATGCCTTGAAGTGTGACTCTCACACGTGAGACTTGACAGGTATGGGTCTACTTGTATACAGATGTGCCACTGGAATGATTCAACTTTTTCAGATCTCACATATATGATTCTGTCGTAAATTTTCCACTTCATTATATCAATAGGTGGGAATTTTTAAGCTATGATACCTGTATATCAGTAGGTTGATATCAAGCCCATGCAGTTTCTGTATTGACAAGAGAAATTCTTCTATAATTATGTTATAATTTAACATGTTAAACATGATCAGGTGCAAAATGATATTGATCTACATGTGTTTATTTTGGATTATAGCCTGATATGTACACAAATGTATGAATGGGACTGGTTTTCATGCTGAGTGAATATATGAATTAGGAAGGTTAAACCTCTAAAAATTGATTCCAACTTTATTCAAGAAGTGCTAGGTACATGTACTTGTTTTATTGGTAATGAGGAATACATTAGCCCTGATTAATCTTCTTGTGGTACTTGCATACATATATACTTAACACTGATTTGCAGGTTTGTTAATTAGGTTTGAGGTAAATCAATTATGTAGTTATCTCCCCTTAACATTGTTTATGTTTGTTAGCTATTCAATCAATCACTTATGTAGAGAGCTGACAGGAAATGGATGAATAAAAATCTCAGCATTTACCACCAAGTGGCATCCATTTTCTGACTTGTAATTGTCTGTTAACAATTTACATTTGGATCTTCTCTCCAGTAATCATTACAGGCTGTTTTATTCGAAACTTGGCAAGAATGATTTATGGGCAGATATTCCCATTTCATTGTGACAGCCAGTATTGCTTCCACGTGGTTTTTATTGGTTAAAATATGGACAAATCTGCCTATTGAGGTTGAATTATGACTATTATATTAGGAAAAAGGGCTACACTTGGCGCAACTTGATCAGACTGCATTAAGTCGCCAAGGGCTTCCTCCTGCACCAGTCTTACTGCAATCAAGTTGAAACTTGAAAACCATAATTGATAGATGAAATCCTCAGAAATACTGTCTGAAACCCTTAAAATGTCACAATCAATTCAAAGAAAAACATGCATCAAACATGTCAAATTAGATGAAAGATATAAAATTGTGTATACAAGTATCTTCCAATGCAAAATTGTGGAAATTGGACCCTATTCAGTCCTTTTTCCATACAAAAATAGCTTATTTTCTGTATTGACTCAAAGGTAATTCATGAGCAACAATGGAGATAGAACCATAAGATAATTACCACCACTAAATGTTTGCATCATTAATGTGGTCGTAATCATGTTTCGACCTGCATAGCCCTTTATTTTAAGCTATATTACTGTACTGAAAAAATATCACAATTTCTTTTTTTCATGATGTATATTAAAAAGAAGGCCATTCGACGGGACCGCCGTGGTCGTGATCATACTACCTGTGCAATCAGTGCCTATCACCACTAAAGTTGTAGGTTCGAATCCCGCTCAGGTGAGGTGACTCGATACAACAATATGTGATAAAGTTTGTCAGTGACTTGCAACATATCGGTTGTTTTCTCCGGGTACTCTGATTTCCTCCACCAATAAAACTGACCGCCACTGAAATATTGTTAAAAGTGGCATTAAACACCATAACCCCAACCCCCATTCGACTTATGAATCTACAATGCTTTCTGCATGATATATTATTCAAAAGGTCTGAATAATTCTTAGTTAAAATATGTCTTCAAGATGTGATATCGTTAATTATCTGCAGGTAATTTAATGATGTTCTTAATAATTATAACCTGTTAGCTAAAATGGTATCCACATCTGTCAGTCATAAATAATATAAATTGCTGCTTTAAATAATCAGTATATAGGAAGGGGAGGGGTTAGATTGTTTGTAGTTATTACAATTAACACAATATAGATTTAATTGTCTTAATTAGTAATCAGTAGGGAAGGATTCTTATACAGATTTTTTTGGTAATTTCTTTGGTGAAATTGTTGTTTTATTTGAAATATTTTGAAGCGTCCGAAAACATTTGTCCACTATCTGTTTCCATTAGGGAAATACCATTTAACTTTTATGGGTTTTTTCATTTTCTGTCTCCAAATTTGATTGAAGAAAAAATTGACCTAAAACTAAAAGATTTTTCATGTTAACATTTTTTATGGCTATGAGGATAAAAGCATTTAGTCCCTCTCCCTAAAAGTTAAATGACTGGTCCCTTAACTATATATTTTTAGTAAACATCCAATGCATTATAAACAATGACAAATCTGTTGTTAATAACAAAATTGACCATTTGCCTCTTGTGTTTTTCCCCCATCACGTTGATCATGTGTGGATTATTCTAAAAGCTTTTGTGTCTTGGTTAGATTTTTACATTTTATATGGCTATGTCATACAGATAATACAATATATTATACAACGATACAGGAATAATTGATGAAAGTGGGGAAAACCTATTCGATCAATATATCACCTTCTGTATATCAATATTACCAACTGGTAAATCATATCAGTACACACAAATGTTTCTCCTTGAAATACGCAGTCAAGTGTTAAATTCTTATTTCAAACATTTTTTCCCTGTTGATTTTCATTTTTTACAGAAATATTTTCCTGTTGATTTTCATTTTTTTTATACAGATTTCTTTTTATGTCATGTCACAATTAATTAATTTGCCTAACAGTTACGTTTTCTTTGTAGTAATTTAAAACCCCATTATAAATGTGGTTTACTTCGTGATGAAAGGGATGTGTAAATCCATGATGAGGACAAAAACAAAAATGTCTAAGAATCCTGCTAATATACACCAGCTTCCTGCATTAGTAGCAAGTAATAAATCAAGCATGCTATAGAGAACTCATTACTAGTATAAACTTGGTATGGGTGCTTAACCCCACTTTCAACAAGATTTCAGCTGTATCATGGCAGTCAGGTTTATTTGTGGAGGAAACCGATTGGCAAACCTCGGGAGAAAATGCTCCTCTCCTTCTATTATAGAGGAATGGAATCGACCTAGTAATGGAAGAAACAGAAAATCGCAGACCTCCAATGACTACAAATCACTGAGAACTTTATCATCATCCCTTTCCCCTTTCTAATAAGTCCACTCCCACCAAAGACCAACCCTCTTATCAGGCCATATTACAGATGTACTTTCAGCTGATAGTAAAATACTACTAAATTGTACCTCTCAAGAGAGGCCACAGCTGATAGTAAAATACTACTAAATTGTACCTCTCAAGAGAGGCCACAGCTGATAGTAAAATACTACTTAATTGTACCTCTCAAGAGAGGCCACAGCTGATAATAAAATACTACTAAATTGTACCTCTGAAGAGAGGCCACAGCTGATAGTAAAATACTACTAAACTGTACCTCTGAAGAGAGGCCACAGCTGATAGTAAAATACTACTAAATTGTACCTCTCAAGAGAGGCCACAGCTGATAGTAAAATACTACTAAATTGTACCTCTCAAGAGAGGCCACAGCTGATAGTAAAATACTACTAAACTGTACCTCTCAAGAGAGGCCACAGCTGATAGTAAAATACTACTAAATTGTACCTCTGAAGAGAGGCCACAGCTGATAATAAAATGCTACTAAACTGTACCTCTCAAGAGAGGCCACAGCTGATAGTAAAATACTACTAAATTGTACCTCTCAAGAGAGGCCACAGCTGATAGTAAAATACTACTAAATTGTACCTCTCAAGAGAGGCCACAGCTGATAGTACTACTAAATTGTACCTCTCAAGAGAGGCCACAGCTGATAGTAAAATACTACTAAATTGTACCTCTGAAGAGAGGCCACAGCTGATAGTAAAATACTACTTAATTGTACCTCTCAAGAGAGGCCACAGCTGATAGTAAAATACTACTAAACTGTACCTCTCAAGAGAGGCCACAGCTGATAGTAAAATACTACTAAACTGTACCTCTCAAGAGAGGCCACAGCTGATAGTAAAATACTACTAAATTGTACCTCTCAAGAGAGGCCACAGCTGATAGTAAAATACTACTAAATTGTACCTCTGAAGAAGAGAGGCCACAGCTGATAGTAAAATACTACTTAATTGTACCTCTCAAGAGAGGCCACAGCTGATAGTAAAATACTACTAAATTGTACCTCTCAAGAGAGGCCACAGCTGATAGTAAAATACTACTAAACTGTACCTCTCAAGAGAGGCCACAGCTGATAGTAAAATACTACTAAATTGTACCTCTGAAGAGAGGCCACAGCTGATAATAAAATGCTACTAAACTGTACCTCTCAAGAGAGGCCACAGCTGATAGTAAAATACTACTAAATTGTACCTCTCAAGAGAGGCCACAGCTGATAGTAAAATACTACTAAATTGTACCTCTCAAGAGAGGCCACAGCTGATAGTAAAATACTACTAAATTGTACCTCTGAAGAGAGGCCACAGCTGATAGTAAAATACTACTTAATTGTACCTCTCAAGAGAGGCCACAGCTGATAGTAAAATACTACTAAATTGTACCTCTCAAGAGAGGCCACAGCTGATAGTTTTACATACTACTAAACTGTACCTCTCAAGAGAGGCCACAGCTGATAGTAAAATACTACTAAATTGTACCTCTGAAGAGAGGCCACAGCTGATAGTAAAATGCTACTAAACTGTACCTCTCAAGAGAGGCCACAGCTGATAGTAAAATACTACTAAATTGTACCTCTCAAGAGAGGCCACCCCTTTTATGCCACTTTTTCATTACAGAAGGAGTGGCTTTATAAGAGGAGGACTACTGTAGTGTCCTACTGAGGTACAATGTAATCTATTGCCACATCAAACTCACAGCTGTAGTGGTCTTGATGGTATGGTAGTTGAATTTTTTTGTAATAAAAATTTCTGTCAACAACTTTTATAGAAAAAAGATATCTTGACCTGAAAGATGCAAAAAATTTAACCTTGCAATTTTCAACAAGACATTTTGGTAAAATTTAAGAAAAAATACTGATTTTTTTCATGTAAAAAAAACAAAAAATGTTTCTGTCCCGGAGAGAAATAACATTTCCTGGCTCCTCCTAAAAGTTGAATGAAGGAACTTAGCTGATTACAGAATGCTATTAAAGCATAATTTACTAACTATAGTTTGCCTATAGCAGCACACATATGGTCAACTTATTGTAAGAAGTGTATGTGGCAAGGTTATTGGAAAGATAAAATTTGTTATGGCTCATCTATGATAGGTAATTAACAAGACAGTATAACATCCATGGTCAGTAAATGTACACAGAACATGCTAGTTAGCTGAAGCTAATTTAATATCTCAAAATTCACATATCTTTATTTAACATTCTGACATGGTAAACATGTTCTGCATCACTCACAACACAGTCAGATATTTTGGAGTTTATAGTTTTGACAATTTATAATCTCTATCATTATTTAGCCATCATAAGTATCACTAGTAAACCCAGGGAACCAGTTCAAAGGAGGGGGGGGGGGGGGGGGGTTGGCAAGATGGCTAAGATTGTTGACCAGGGAACCAGTTCAAGGGGGAGGGGGAGGTTTGCAAGATGGCTAAGATTGTTGACCAGGGAACCAGTTCAAGGGGAGGTTGGCAAGATGGCTATGGTTGTTGATGTATGATGTGGACCCACACCCTGATACCCATCTCTAATGTTGAGGTTTTCACTGGTCAGTTCATTATAACTGTCCAGGCCTTCCTCACCAAGTCGGGTCAGTACAATATACTACATATTACCTACTGTTGATCACGCTCCTGTACTCTACTCATCACGCATGGTGAGTGGATGAGTGGAAAGTATCGTAGTGTGATCGGCCACAAGTTATCGATGATGAATATACTGTCAAACCTGCTCATGCGATGCGGTCACCTCTATTGAGCAGTCACCTGTATTTAAAGGTCACATTTTCTTGTCCTGTCATAGAAAATTTCATATGAATTGAACCTCTTTTAAGAGGTCACCTGTCTTGAGGCCATTTTTTTCTTTGTCCCAAAGGCAGGGCCTCCAAGAGAAATTTTGCAAGGCAGAACAAGACTCAACCCGGGGCAGCTTTGGGGCCCTGGGGACAGGCCGAGACTTAAGTATTTGAGGTACAATAAAACCTTCATAAACTTTCATAAATGCTTTATTTCCTGTACAGTGGAATGTCCAGATAACATATAATTTACACAAAGCAGTGACAAACATAATTCAGAAGTCTAAGTGAATTTTGCATAATTATTTTTTCTAAATAAACTAAAATTAGTTGAAAATATCCCCCACAAAATGAAAAATTCAAAATAAAACGTCTATAGCTAAGGCATGGGGCCCTTCAGAGATTCATGGGCCCCTTCTTGGCTCTCTGGGCCCCGGACCAATGTACCGGCTGAACTCCCCTCTCATAGGGCCTGTCCAAATGTGACCTCTTAACACAAGTTTAACTGCATATACTTGAAAAATTGCTGAAAGTCAACATCCACTGATTCTAACCCTAAACAAGTTCAATGGACAAATGTCAACGGTCCTTTTCTCTTGACATCTGTCATGTTTACACATCGGTGTCAAATCTTTATTCAATTTTCCTTTATTTAGGCTGCATGGTGTAAATAATGTAATGAGTGGTTTTTAGCTCACCTGGCCTTTAGGCCATGTGAGCTATTGTCATCACTTTTCGTCCGTCGTCCGTCCGTCAACATTTCACATTTTAATCTTCTCCTCTGAAACTACTGAGCCAATCTCAACCAAACTTTGCTGAAATGATTCTTGGATGGCCCCCTTCTAAAATTGTGTCCGGGTGATCCCAACTTCCAACCAAGATGGCCGCCAAGCTCAAAATAGAAAAAAGGGGGGATGAAATTTTAATTTTCCATTGCTGCTTTAGTGTAAGTCAAAATGAGCTGAAATTTTAACTGCAGCTACATGGCAAGAAGTAGTTTAGCATATATTCCGGGTTTTTCTGTGAAATTTTTCTTTCTGCCGAGATATACCGATTATGCAAATTAGGCATATTTTGATAAAAGATCACATTTAAATCTTCTCCTCTGAAACCGCTGAACCAAATTAAACCAAACCTGGCAGGGATGGTCCCTGGGTGGGTCCCTTTCAAAAATGTGTCCGACAGCCCCGCCCTCCATTCAAGATGACCGCTGTTACTAAAAATAGAAATTTCTTCAAATGACCAAAACTGCTCTATTTTAAGCCAGAATGTGCCCATATTTGAACTGTGTAAACATAATGATGAGCTTTTTAGCATATATTACAGGATTTTTTATGAACTTTGAACTTTTGCCGATTTTGACCGATTATGCAAATTAGAAAAAAGGGGGGATGAAATTAAAAAAAAATCTTCTCCTCGGAAACTACTGAGCCAATATCAACCAAATGTTGCTGAAATGATTCTTGTATGGCCCCCTTCCAAAATTGTGTCCGTTGATCCCGACTTCCAACCAAGATGGCCACCAAGCTCAAAATAGAAAAAAAGGGGGGATGAAATTGTAATTGTCCATTGCTGCTTTAGTGTAAGTCAAAATGAGCTCAAATTTTAACTGCAGCTACATGGCAAGAAGTAGTTTAGCATATATTCCGGGTTTCTTTCAGCCGATATATACCGATTATGCAAATTAGGCATATTTTGATAAAAGATCGCATTTAAATCTTCTCCTCTGAAACCGCTCAACCAAATTAAACCAAACCTGGCAGGGATGGTCCCTGGGTGGTTCCCTTTCAAAATTGTGTCTGACAGCCCCGCCCTCCATTCAAGATGGCTGCTGTTACTAAAAATAGAAATTTGTTCAATTGTCCATTGCTGCTTTAGTATAAGTCAAAATGAGCTCAAATTTGAACTGCAGCTACATGGCAAGGAGTAGTTTAGCATATGTTTGGGGTTTTTTTTTGAAATTTTTCTTTCAGCCGATTTATATCGATTATTCAAATTAGGCATATTTTGATAAAAGATCACATTTAAATCTTCTCCTCTGAAACCGCTGAACCAAATTTGTGTCTGGTGGTCCCGCCCTCTGACCAAGATGGCTGCACAGCTGTACTTAGTTTAACATAGGACCCTATGGGAAATTCACATAAAAACCATCTTGTCTGGAACCAGTAGCTCAATTAAAACAAACTTTGATGGAATAGTCATTGGATGGTCCTCTTCCAAAATGGTGTCCGGCAGTTGCGCTCTCCCGCCAAGATGGCTGCCACAGTGCAGTTGCGTTGTTATTGAAAGCAGCTTTGATCCAGGTGAGCGATTACAGGCTCCTGGGAGCCTCTGGTTATCAAATAAATCTTTAAGTAAATGGGTAAGGACTCTATAACTAGTTTAGTCTGGTTCCAATATAAATATTATATTATTTGTGTGACCAGTGATTTGTCTGTAGGTCATTCAATGAATTCTAATTTCTATGGTGAATTGATGTTCTAAGAAGGCTTGAAAAAATCTATTGATATTCTAGCCAAGCATTCAGTAAGAACGACAGGGGGGATAATTGGAAAGAAAATTAGATATTAAATATAGAAGAGGGACGAAGGTATTAACAGGAGTATTGAAGATAAATATTTTGAATCGGCACTATAAGTTGTGGATAAGTATAATACTGTCAGAAAAACAGATTTTTTTAACAAGTCAATGTACACTACAAATATATTAAAAAAAGGGGGAGGGTAGGGCGACATGTACATGTATGTCGCCAAAACCGTATTACAGTATACACTATATAGTCCCCCTCTTATAAAGCCACCCCTTCTACTATGAAAAAGTGGCCTTATTAAAGAGGTGTCCTTATTAGAGAGGTGTCCTCTTGAGGGGGCTATTTAGTAGTATATAAGTATTATTATTATGATACATCTCAAATCTGGCCTGATAAGAGAGATGATATTTGATGGGAGTGGCCATATAAGAGAGGGACTACTACTATCAGCATTGAATAGTAAACAAGGTTAGTGACTGGTTTGGTCCACACTTAACACAAGCCGCCCAAACACTATCATGGTCAATAAACATGAGATTTCACGAACCAGCGAGTCCTTTATTTTATAATTGTTAGGACAAATGAGGTCAAAAAGAAAAATCTTTGAACATGTTGAAACCAGTGACCAGCTTGATTATTGTAAAGAGATATACCAGGGAAACGAATTAATATAAGTTTTTTTAAACTTGTTTTCGAATCCCTTTAATTATTTGTATTGTATCATATTGAAATTTATCATATTGTACTATATTTATTAATTAATAAAATATGTTTAAACTAAACCAGTGACAAAATTTGAAGTAAGTTGGTTAATCAGGTACATTTTATGTAAACAATGCAGATTTTAAGTTGGCTTCCTGTTATAAAATTTTCACAAGCGAATCCTTAACACAGCAAGGAAGCTTAAATTATTTTGTGCAGACTATTTTTTCAGTTATTTTACTGATTACAGCTATTTTCCTCTGGAGAGAAATTACCGAAAGTTGCTGGACACAGTCAGAACAGGTCAAAAATAGACAATTTGAAAGGTCAAAGGGGGTGTAGATGGTTTCAGCTAATTTTTATTGATTTTCAGTTATTTTATTTTCTAACCAGAATCACCCCTGATTTAAGGCAGTTTAGAAAAATAAACAATGATGGTCAGGAATTCAATCAATTTCGAGAAATATTGTGCAGATTGCACACAACTGACAACAATAATCTAATTGTGAAGACAGTGATAGGACACCTTTTTGCACTCGTTGAATCAATACATACCATTTATAGGTTGATCGTACATCAACAAAATAATTACAGAAAATAAGTCTATTTGACCATGACGTCAATAAATAACTTTTATTAGCTCACCTTACGCAAAGAGTTATGTGAGGGTTGTGTGAGGTTTTAATATCACTTGGTGTCTGTCGTTGTCTCTCTGTTGTCCTAAACTCTTTCAAAAATCTTCTCCTCTGAAACCACTGTGCCAATTTGAACCAAAGTTGGGCTGTATCATGATTATCATCTTTGGTATGTCTGCTTTAAAAAAATTATGTCTTTAAAAAATGATCCCACCAATGATGCAACATGGCTGCTGTTGCTATAAATAGAACATAGGGAGTAAAACACACATAGAGAGATAATTTGAAGAGTAGTAACATTTTAAAGGAAAGTACGTTTATCACATACAGGTTTTGCTGAAACATTACATGCTTTGCTGATTTTTGAAGAAAAAAGCAAATTAAGTTGATTTTGACAAAAAATCTTTTGAAAAACATCTCCTTTGAAACCACTGAGTCAAATTAAATTAAATCTTGCTGGGGGGATCCTTGGTTCAGTCCTCTCAAAATTGTATCAAGTAACTCTTCTCTCCATCCAAGATGGTTGCCGTTACTGAAAATGGAAATTTATTTATTTTACTATTTCTGGTTTATTTGCTGTCAAAAATCTGCTGCGATAGTGCACTGAACAGCTGAATGTTTATATGTAAATCTTTGTCACTACAGGGTGACAAATTTCCCTGCTTTTGCAGTGCTCTTGGGTATTTCGAGAAATCAATTTCTGTTAATATAAATTCATGTAATATTTTTTGATTTTGAAAAAAAAATGGATTGGCTCTTCCGCTTAATGATTAAATTAAAACCTCTGGCTTTATTTACGACATGTAGGCCAGGAATTTTATGCAAAACTTTAACTAATCAAATTCTACGATACACAAAAATGCATTAGAATTTCAAATACTAGTTTTATATGCAGTAACTTGAAACATTTTGTAATAGAGACTAGAGGACAAAGTTTAAATTATATTGAAGTTGGAGTCCATAATATTTTAATCTTTATTTTAATTAAGGGATGTTGTTTTAAAATTTTTCTTTTCTTTTATCAGATTACATAAATTCTGTTGAGATTATTGACATTTATTTTGTTGTTCATAGCTTGAGAACCACCTCAGTGGTTTAATGGTTAGCGTGCTCACCTGGAGTACGGTAGATCGTGGGTTGGAGCCCCAGTCGGGTCAAACCAAAGTCTGTGAAATTGTTTTTTGTTGCTTCTCCGCTAAGCACGCATCATTAAGGAGAAAGAGCAAAGACTGGTTGGCTTGTAATCAGAATAATGTGTCCGAGTGTAGAGACATGACTACCCACAGACTGTTGTTTCAGTGAGCTAGCACTATATAAATACAAATCAGCGTGTTGATCTAGTACAAAGCAGACCTCATCATCTCATTGAAAATTAACTTGTTCTCGCCATGATATAGCTGAAAAATTGCTGAATTGGCATTAAAACAACAATGACTCACTGACTCACTCATAGCTCGAGTTGTTCGTGGCTTATACTACATTGATAATGTTATACGAATAATACTCACAGGTTATATATACTCTTCCTTCTGAATTATTTAAAAAACGAAGTTCATGTTTACCGTGATTCATTATCTTCAATGGAAAAAAAATATTTATAAAAATAAAGAATGGACAACACAAACTTGCACAAAAAACTGAATTAGAATAATTTCTTCAAATTTCATTATTTTTTTGTGCAGTACTGTGCAAATTAAATCATTATCTTCAACTTGGTGAATGAATCAGCATTTGTTCCTTTTATTGTATGCATGTTGCTCTAATTTGATTAAAGAAATGTGCATACAAAGTGCTTTGTAGTCTTACAGAAAGAAGTTTATGCTAAACCTTGATGTTCATCATTACAAATTGATTAGGTTGCACCAGCCAGCAGGTGTTTAGTATCAAGTAACAATGATGATGTAATCTTCTTTATATTTCCTTATTAAAAGTTTTAAGTTTCAGCTTTATCCTTGGAGGCATTGTGAATCTTTGAGAAAACTGTAGAACCAATTGTTTTGTCTTGAAACAACTTTTAATGTTCTCCATGTACACATGTCTGTATCATGGCTGACATATATGGTCTTTATTCTTCATTGTTAGTACATGTACATAGGTTGTATATGCAGTAAGAATTACAATTGTTTGCCTTGAAACAATTTTTACTGTTTTCCATGTACACATGTCTGTATCTGTATCATGGCTGACATAATATGGTCTTTATTGTTCATTGTTAGTTCATGTATTTGCAGTAAGAACTACTTTACTGAAATTTAACTTTTTAAGGGTGCTTTTCGCTATGTGATACCAACTAAAAATTACCCGGTAGTACAGTGAAATCTTGAATAAACTAGAACTTGAAATAAAGTCTTAATTTAACCTGTATAAACTGACATCTGTCTTCAGACCACAAAAGTTGATCCCAATGAGGTTCTGTTTAGATAGGTATCACTGCATAGTGTTTATAGTTTTTCTATAAAGCTGAAATTTAGGGGGGGGGGGGGGGGGAGGTTGTTATGTGGTGCCAACTTAAAAAAAATATAGCACCATCATGATGCCCTTGTTGTCTGGGATAAGATAAAGAAACAAAGAGTACAATGAGCCATAATCATATGGTTCAACGGGTTTGGACCATATTATAGGTATGTCTGAAAACCAGAACACATTAGGTTGGCGTCAGCATTTGAACTCGCGTCAGTGGTACTATGGAGGGCACCGTCATGATCATATGGTAGTTGAATTTACAACTACCTATGCAATTAGTGCCTATCGCCACTAATGTTGTGAGTTAGAATCCCGCTCATGTCGAGGTGTACTCGATACAACATTATGTGATCAAGTTTGTCAGTGACTTGCGACAGGTCTGTGGTTTTCTCTAGGTACTCCGGTTTCCTCCACCAATAAAACTGACCATCATGATATAGCTGAAATATTGTTGAAAGTGGCATTAAACACCATAACCCTAGCCCAGTGGTACTATGATTGTAGTTAGAACTCAACAACCCTTACCACTTGGGCAACCAGACCTCAATTGTTTGAGTCATGCTTATCATTAAAGACCTCGAAGTAATTGTAAGATCAAGAACAGCATTAAAATGTTGTTCCTTAGCTTTTGATTTTGACCTTATTTTCCATATAATTACATTACTTCCGTTTTTCATTGAAATGTTACAATATGATTGGTTATGAAGTGGTCACATGATTATAAAAGAGATGTTTCACATCCCAATGAAACAAAAATCCGAACTTGCACGTGCCTCCATGACGGTGTCAGATGTAAACAATCAATGGCGTAGTAATTTCCAACAGCAAATAATCTTAACACAAATACACATTACAACGAAAAATTCAACTATATTAAATTTTGGTGTGATTTAAATATAATTATAAGAATTGAATGCATTCTTTTGAAGTTTCATTGAGGTATGAAAGCGTTGACCGAAGTACTGTGCTTCATTGAAAATGTACTTCGGTCAACGCTTTCATACCCCAATAAAACTTCAAAAGAATGCATTCAAATCTTAAATAAAGGTGAAATACTGATTTAATGGGAACAATACACACATATTACAATCTGGATTGACAAAACAACACCAGTGAAAAATGAAATGAACAAAAAAAGAACCAAAATATTCTTGTCATAATCGTACAAAAGAATGGAGGTGAGAGCATATGCAGTGCAGGTGGTCTGACAGGAGCAGTATTTCCTACACTAGGCCTGATGGATTTTTATTTATGTCATGTTAATTTACAAACTGAATCTGTAAAGCAGGAAGGATTTGAATTTTTATTTAAATGTGTTAAATATTATTTTAACTTTTGTTTGTAGGACTTGTAAAGCTGGGTGTACATTGTGTATCAGGGAAACGTGTAGCCATTAAGATTGTCAATCGGGAGAAGTTGAGTGAATCAGTTTTAATGAAGGCAAGTATTTATACAGGATTCACGAAATTACATATGGGTATGGGGTCCTAGTGAATAAAATGTCGGTCCTCATTAATTTTCTATTACAAAATACCAATCTTGTGTCAGTCCTTATAAAAATTTGTCCAAATTTTGGTGGTCATGTGTGACATGACTGACAAATTTCGTGAACTATAGTATTAGAAGGATTATGAGGATGGTAGGGGGATATATGATTTCAAGGAATTACTTAAAGTGTTGACTTTTGTCATTCAAGTCCATTTTTTTCTGTTTAGGACACAGAATTCCGGAGCACCTCAGTTAATCCCTGTTTTATGTGTAGTGTTTTGTAGATCGTTGTTTGTCCTTTTTCTTTTGGCCATTGTGTTGTTTGTCTATCTTCGATTTACGGACTCTGATTATCCCTTGGTATCTTCAAACTCTTTTCTCTGTGTACTGTGCAACAGTATCAGTTTAAATGAAGTCTATCTTTTACTGAAATTTGTTTATCTAGAAATCCTGGAGTATAAATGTTAATTATGATTAATACTCTCATGATCAACTTTAGTAGTTTCAATGACCATTGATATTGATTGTCCTTGGTTGTCTCTGGCTGTCTGTCCGTGGTTATCTGTCCATCCATCCAAATACTTGAAAAAACTGCCTGTATTTAACCAAAATCCTTTGTTGAAAGATCACCCATTCAATAACTACTGTAGTACATTCCATATACATTTTACCTGTATTAAGAAACCACCTGTGTTTAGAGACTATAGTTTGACACTCCTTTGATCAGACTATGAATATAGATTTGACTGTAGTTATAATATAGATTTGACTGTAGTTATGTTAACGACCAGGCAAAAAGAACATGTAAGCACTCTTCTGTTGTCAATACACTTGTTAACGGCCATATTTGATTTTATGCAAGAAAATATATGAAAAATAATCAATCATAATCATAGTAATTCCAAAATCCAATTGTATATTATTGTAAATAATGAGATAAAATAACTGAGTTCTACAAAAATGTAAAACATAAATAAAATTATAATTAACTGGCTTGGTAGTAGTACAGGCAATATATAGAATAAATGATAAGCTACAGTAATAATCAGTTTACATTACCAAGCCTCTCTCCTCTTAATTGAATGATGGGGCTGTGGATCGAGGAAAATGCAAATGTAAATGCAATTACAATGAAAAATATTTTACAGTAAACAATGTATATTATGAATGTAAATTATTGCATTGGGTCCTCTGCATACCCATTTCCCAAGCAAGGGTTAACAAGGAGTATATCTGTCAGCTTGGTATTTTTATCTTCTTCTGGTTTATATCAACTAGTGAAACTGATTTCCATTATCTAAGTCTTCAATTTTGTTTAAGCTCACCCACTGGAAGAATAGTGTGGGTTAGGGTCATGTGAGCTATTGCTCTCAGTTGACATCCGTCGTCTTTCGTCCATCAAAAATAATTCAAGTTAAAACCAAGGGAGATAATTCATTCTGCTCTAACATTTTTTGTAGCAATTGCATTTGCCCAGACACTTCCTGTTCGACAATTCAAGCAATTTCATTCAGATTCAAAAAGAAAAATAGAGTTATGTAGATGTTTATTTCAATTGGACTGACTACATGTACTTTCTTCTTAACACAACAGGATCCGAAGATACCATTTTTAAAAACTCCCCTAAAATTTACATTTAATTATGTCAAATTTGTCTTCATTTTATGTGAAAGTCTGACAAGAAAGTACATTTTATAAAAAAAAAAAAAAATCTCTGAAAAACATCTCAACTATCAGGACTTTAAGTAATTTGATTTAAAAAAGAATTTGATAATCATTATTAATTTTTTTTTTATTAAATGTAAAATAATTTGCAAGCACATAGTCCCTTTATTAATGTCAATTAACGATAGAAATGCTTAAAATACAAACAAAATGAATTAAATTGTATGATGCAAAAATTGAACTATGATGATGTCTTATTTATGACGACCTCTGATCTGACACCAGTCAGTATATGCTCAGAAGCATCATGTGTTGATGATCATTCTTGTTTGTTAAATTGTCTTGTGTATTCTACATTTTCTTCTGTCAAATGACATTATTTCAACTTTAAATAAGACCAATTATCTTTAAAATACAGACATTGTCAACAATAATATATGTTTTTGACAGAACTAGTAAGCACATCTACAATTTGTTAGTCTGGGTTCAACTTGTTGACAAGAACCGGTACATTTCCAACCTCAGCAAACATCGACACCAACCACCAATGTGTAATTAGTTAGCTTCAACAGCTTGATCATCGTTGCTAACACACAGCTATTCACGCTTCAATTTACTCTCCACTCAACACCCGTAGGTCAACTGTCAGAGAAATCCTCATAGTCATGAGATTGTTTTAGAACACTGATAAGTTACGAAGACTGTCTTTATAGCTTATCAAATTACAGCTTTTAAATGTATCTAAATCAAGAAAGATATCCCTTACAAATGATGTGAGTCCCCATTTTTTGGTATAACCTTTTCACCACAAATCAGGAGATTAACAATATCAACTGATTTTAATTGGTAACTATTAATAGTTGTTTCAACGAAACAAGGATTTCTTTGTAAGTTAACCCACGGTTGATGAGTGGAGAATAATCAGAGTGTGATCAGCTGTGGGTTACCCACGATGCAGCTTGATATACCAGTTTAATTAGCAAATTATGTAACTTTAGGAATTTCTTGAAAGTAAACTGACTTTTAAATACATAATTATAACTTATTAAAATGACTGTAATGTTTCCAAAGACCACAAAAAGAAGGAAAATATATAAAAAAGAAATTTAATATCGCTTTAATTAAAGACCTTACATTTTATAATTAGATATTTCCAATTAAGATGAGTTTTCTGTTTGTTTTTGAAGAAAAAAGAACTTAAAAGAAACTTTCCCAATACATTTTTATGAAAACTACAATTAATTTTTTTCTGAGAAATAAAATTGGATTGAACCCAAACTGTACATGAGTAATCATTGGATGTTCTCTTATGAAATTTAACATTGTATCCTATGAGGAAAATATTTCAAGCTTATTTCTATTTGAAACCAATGAACCATTTGAAAGCAAACTTGGCAAATGAACTTTGGATGGTCCTTAACGAAATGTGTGGTTTTATTTTTGTGTCAATCTGAAATCCAAGATGGCTGCCATCAGAGAATGTGGTTGTATTATAGGAGAATATATATGGGGAAATGAAAAAAATTTCGGAGACACTAGAAATTTGGTTGAACACAAACTGAACATAAATAATCACTGGATGGTCCTTTATCATTTTTTTTGTAGATAGTATAAATGCTACAAGCATGCTGATTGGCCAAAAAAAGTTATAACAATATTTATCATATCATTATATATTCATGACATACCGGTAAGGTCACTTGCATAAAAAAAACTCCATAAAGAGGTTTCCTCAGATCTCCCATGATGCAACATATCAGTAAAAGGGAGCAAGTGAGAGATCTGATTTTAATCATATTCAATTGACAGACATCATGCATACCACAAGACATTGTTTAACTATTGGAAGATAAATAAACAGATTCTTTTCTTGGAATATACACACAATCAAACCTGTATTAAGAGGATACTTTTGGGACAAAGACAAAGTGACCTTATAAGATAGGTGACCTCTTAAAAGAGGTTCAATTCATATGAAGTTTTCTATGACTGGACAGGAAATAGGTTTGATTAAGCATCTCATGGAGGTGAATCACAAGGTTAAATTAGAAGTAGGTAATTATAGAATCTTCAAGTCTCTCAGTTTTAACCTTATATCAACTGAGAAATATGAATTGTAGTATACTGTAATTAACAGATGCCAGAAAGCCTTCAATAATACTGAAGGGACAATCAAAAATGGACAATCCAGAGAAACTGGCAACATAGGGTAGACTGTACACAAGACGAAGACAAACAAAATTAAAACAAAACACAATATGTGTTACACACTACTATGACTATGTTAGATGTTTGTTGTTTGTGGTTACACATGTGTTACACACCACTATGACTATGTTAGATGTTTGTTGTTTGTGGTTACACATGTGTTACACACCACTATGACTATGTTAGATGTTTGTTGTTTGTGGTTACACATGTGTTACACACCACTATGACTATGTTAGATGTTTGTTGTTTGTGGTTACACATGTGTTACACACCACTATGACTTATGTTAGATGTTTGTTGTTTGTGGTTACACATGTGTTACACACCACTATGACTATGTTAGATGTTTGTTGTTTGTGGTTACACATGTGTTACACACCACTATGACTATGTTAGATGTTTGTTGTTTGTGGTTACACATGTGTTACACACCACTATGACTATGTTAGATGTTTGTTGTTTGTGGTTACACATGTGTTACACACCACTATGACTATGTTAGATGTTTGTTGTTTGTGGCTACACATGTGTTACACACCACTATGACTATGTTAGATGTTTGTTGTTACACATGTGTTACACACCACTATGACTATGTTAGATGTTTGTTGTTTGTGGTTACACATGTGTTACACACCACTATGACTTATGTTAGATGTTTGTTGTTTGTGGTTACACATGTGTTACACACCACTATGACTATGTTAGATGTTTGTTGTTTGTGGTTATACATGTGTTACACACCACTATGACTATGTTAGATGTTTGTTGTTTGTGGTTACACATGTGTTACACACCACTATGACTATGTTAGATGTTTGTTGTTTGTGGTTACACATGTGTTACACACCACTATGACTATGTTAGATGTTTGTTGTTTGTGGTTACACATGTGTTACACACCACTATGACTATGTTAGATGTTTGTTGTTTGTGGTTACACATGTGTTACACACCACTATGACTATGTTAGATGTTTGTTGTTTGTGGTTACACATGTGTTACACACCACTATGACTATGTTAGATGTTTGTTGTTTGTGGCTACACATGTGTTACACACCACTATGACTATGTTATATGTTTGTTGTTTGTGGTTACACATGTGTTACACACCACTATGACTATGTTAGATGTTTGTTGTTTGTGGTTACACATGTGTTACACACCACTATGACTATGTTAGATGTTTGTTGTTTGTGGTTACACATGTGTTACACACCACTATGACTATGTTAGATGTTTGTTGTTTGTGGTTACACATGTGTTACACACCACTATGACTATGTTAGATGTTTGTTGTTTGTGGTTACACATGTGTTACACACCACTATGACTATGTTAGATGTTTGTTGTTTGTGGTTACACATGTGTTACACACCACTATGACTATGTTAGATGTTTGTTGTTTGTGGCTACACATGTGTTACACACCACTATGACTATGTTAGATGTTTGTTGTTTGTGGTTACACATGTGTTACACACCACTATGACTATGTTAGATGTTTGTTGTTTGTGGCTACACATGTGTTACACACCACTATGACTATGTTAGATGTTTGTTGTTTGTGGTTACACATTTGTTACACACCACTATGACTATGTTAGATGTTTGTTGTTTGTGGTTACACATGTGTTACACACCACTATGACTATGTTAGATGTTTGTTGTTTGTGGTTACACATGTGTTACACACCACTATGACTGTTTGTTGTTTGTGGTTACACATGTGTTACACACCACTATGACTATGTTAGATGTTTGTTGTTACACATGTGTTACACACCACTATGACTATGTTAGATGTTTGTTGTTTGTGGTTACACATGTGTTACACACCACTATGACTATGTTAGATGTTTGTTGTTTGTGGTTACACATGTGTTACACACCACTATGACTATGTTAGATGTTTGTTGTTTGTGGCTACACATGTGTTACACACCACTATGACTATGTTAGATGTTTGTTGTTTGTGGTTACACATGTGTTACACACCACTATGACTATGTTAGATGTTTGTTGTTTGTGGTTACACATGTGTTACACACCACTATGACTATGTTAGATGTTTGTTGTTTGTGGCTACACATGAGAAAACCATGCATTTGTTAGATGTGGGTTGTGGATTATTGCTGTTTATAGTCAATTTCAGAAAATTTTCAGCTATTTTGTAGCTTCTAGACTTAAATGTTGGAGAGCACTGACAGATATGTCAAGCTGACAAGTAAAAGCGGGTGTAGGTTCCTGGGAATTTTAACATTTGATATGGGTATTCCAGCTCCAATACTGGACAATGGCATTGGGCTTGTAGTCTGAAGTCAATGCAATGACCTTAACCACTATAAGCCACTCATGTCCCCTCATCTCACAATGGTACAGTATGTTAAAATACAGGTATAATAATGCTACCAATGATTTCTGAAAATGTATACATGTATTTGATTGCATTAATAAACTGTTGAAAGTTTCTGAATACTTTTGTTGACTGCCTGTAGAACAATAGATCACATTAACTTCTATTTAATCTTAATCAAGTTAATGGCGATTTTGGAAAATGTTTCACAGCAATCCTTTTGTCACTCGATGAACATGATGAATACAAGAATGTATTTAGGTAAGTTCAAAATGTCATTCATCAGAAACTACAATTATCCAATACATATCTATGAAGGATTTTTGTAATACAATAGGTTAGGAGAATATCACTGTACATGGTCGGTAATGTTTATTATTGATTTCTGTTGATGACAAGTCTTTGTCAATTAGATGTATTAAACATTGTTATTTATATATGATATTAATGTCTAGGGGACCATGTTATTGTCTTATCATTAATTCTTCATCACATTTATATTCTGTGACAAAATTTAGTATAGTAATATCTACATGATGTATGGAAGGAGAATTTATATGTTGGGTTTTATATTAATTTGGTACATTCAGGTATATTTTGTACAATGCACATCTGTATTAATACAAATCATTGTCTATAAAGGGCAGTTTCATATTCTCCATTTAATGAATAGTACATATATTTTGAATCTGCATATAAAATGAAAATGCTCATAAAGGGCACATTTTCAGGTTCCATTTAGTGCCTTTTATATACAGGTCTGACTGTTTAACAACATCTCATTTCTTTCATTTTCAGAGATGCTAGATACATTGTGCTATGTTTCTATGTCTCGGGGAGTAAAGTAAATGTGACTCACACAAAAAAATAGTCAAATCCGTCTTAAGTGACCTAACGAGGGAACAGTGAAATAGGGTCGCATAAGACAGGTGGTCGCTTTATACAGGTTTAATTAATATGAAATGTAATGTGAAGGAAATAAAAGATAAGATCACATACTTTAGGTTAAATTGCTTAATAGAGGTTTGACTGTAACTTAATAGAGGTGGTCACTAAAGGCGGTTTGACTAACTTAATAGAGGTGGTCACTAAAGCAGGTTTTACTGTAACTTAATAGAGGTGGTCACTAAAGCAGGTTTTACTGTAACCAAATAGAGGTGGTCACTAAAGCAGGTTTTACTGTAACTTAATAGAGGTGGTCACTAAAGCAGGTTTGACTAACTTAATAGAGGTGGTCACTAAAGCAGGTTTGACTGTAACTTAATAGAGGTGGTCACTAAAGCAGGTTTTACTGTAACTTAATAGAGGTGGTCACTAAAGCAGGTTTGACTGTAACTTAATAGAGGTGGTCACTAAAGCAGGTTTGACTGTAACTTAATAGAGGTGGTCACTAAAGCAGGTTTGACTAACTTAATAGAGGTGGTCACTAAAGCAGGTTTGACTAGCTTAATAGAGGTGGTCACTAAAGCAGGTTTTACTGTAGCTTAATAGAGGTGGTCACTAAAGCAGGTTTGACTGTAACTTAATAGAGGTGGTCACTAAAGCAGGTTTGACTGTAACTTAATAGAGGTGGTCACTAAAGCAGGTTTGACTGTAACTTAATAGAGATGGTCACTAAAGCAGGTTTGACTGTAACTTAATAGAGGTGGCCACTAAAGCAGGTTTGACTGTAGCTTAATAGAGGTGGTCACTAAAGCAGGGTTGACTGTAGCTTAATAGAGGTGGTCACTAATGCAGGTTTGACTGTAATCTTAAATTAAAAATAATATATATATTATTGATTTGTACTTTCAGGTTGAAAGAGAAATAGCCATAATGAAATTGATAGAACATCCACATGTACTGGGACTATTTGATGTCTACGAAAACAAAAAATACTTGTAGGTTTATTTATAGATTACGAGAACGAGATAGATGCAGGGAAACATAGCTAAATGAACCTTGAATAGACAGAAATCCTTTACAGCAGTCACCCTCTTAATTAACCCATGGCCACCCTACTGAAGATTACCCCTCCTATCAGGCCAGGTTTCAGATGCATAGAGATGATAGAATACTACTAGATTTACGTAGTCCCTCTCTTAAATGGCCACTCCTACCAATGACCTCTCCTCTTATCAGGCCAGGTTTCAGATGCACAGAGATAATGAAATACTGTTGCCCATGCCCTCAAGAGAGGCCATCCCTCTTATTCATTGCAGAATGGGTTGCCTGAATAACATAAATATTGTTGAAACACCATAACCCTAACCATCAAGGGCGTTAAACACCATAGCCCTAACCCTCAAGTGTGTAAAGATGAAACATGTTTCACTGTTTCATAGAATATTTCTTCTTTGAAAAATAATTAACTGAATACTGATTTGACATGTTGTTTTGTTTATGACACAAAAGACATTGTTATGCTGATGTTTGTCCTTGGTACTGTAATACTATTAAGTATTGTCAGCATCAATCTTTGGATTAGTGACTATATAACCTTGATAGTCGTACAACCAAATCTAATGCTCTGATTTATTACCATGTTGTCTGCTTCATTCAAGATTGGGGCCGTTGTGATCGTATGGTACATTGTAGTTGGATTTACAACTACCTGTGCATTCTGTGGCTATCACCACTAAAGTTGTGAGTTCAAATTCCTCTCATGGCGAGGTTTACTCGATAAAACATTATGTGATAAAGTTTGTCAGTGACTAGCAGCAGGTCTGTGGTTTTCTCTGAGGATTCTTGTTTCCTCCACTAATAAAAATGATCGGCACGATATAACTGAAAATTTTTGAAAGTGGCATTAAACACCATAACCCTAACCCTCATTCAAAATTTAGCTTAACAGTCTTCATTTGCATCATTTGAAACTGTTTGACTCTAAATAAATAAAATTAAATTTAAAAGTGTGTATATTACATTGTATCTAAATATAGAATAAATATTCATTGTTGGGAAGAAAAACAATAAAACCACTCATTGTACATCCATGTCGAATGAGCCATGCATGCATAAATAAGATTAACCTTTTAATGGTGTAAAACTCACTAAACAACAGTGTCAGTGATATACGCTTGGCTAGCTTTCATTTTCTTTGGTTTCACCCGATCGATCGGGGCCTGAACTCTTCCGCACTAACCATTTTATAACTCTGATGCAGTTAAAATTTGTGAACATGTCTGCAATCAAGACATAGAAATATAGTTTTGGAAGCATGTCTTCATTTTAAGAGTGCACATATCATATGAACAGTAACTGTAATTATTTACAACGATATCATTTGAAATTTTAGAAAAGAAAATGGGTGCAAATCTGTATCTCTTGATGATAAAAGAAATGTATTAAAAATTTTCTGATGTTGATTGAAAGATCATTTTATGACTGTGGTTTTGATGAGAACATGAAACATTCTTATATTTACTACAATAAAATCCAATGACCCTAATCTTTTTTTCTCTCTCGAAAAATTGTAGACAAAAGATTTGAAGAGTAATAATCTGTTAATATTAAGATCTGTGTTACTTCCTTAAGTCTGTTCTCCAGGGACGACTACACAGCCACAGACAATAGTATCTGTAATCTTAATATCTATAGTCAAATCAGAAAATCAATTCTTATATAAAATGCTTTCGTGTTTTATGATAATATTAAATAGCTAGGTTAATTTTATTATATCATAGTAATAATACTCACCCTGGTCAGTAATTTCTATGAATGGAACAAATATTGATTATGACATTGTTTCTGGATGACAATAAAGATAGGACCTTCTCAGTGTGCTATATTTTCTCGGTTATAGATGGTTGAATTCAACCATTAAAGACTAAGAAGTTTAAACAATAATTTTCCCATTTATAGTGTGTTTAACCAGTTGGTTAAATGTTTGTAATATTTTTTAATCACCCTGGTGGTTAAATTTCCAGGGGCGGATCCAGGATTTCAAGTTAGGGGGGGCACATTTAAAAAAATTGCGCCGAGCGGAGGGAGGTGTGAACATTTTTGGGGTATTTCGTATGAAAAATAACGATTTTATGCCAAAAAATCATATTTTTTCCAATTTAAGGGGGGCGCACCCCCCCACCCCCGCCCCCCCCCCCCCCCCCTGGATCCGCCCTAATTGCTGTACGAGAATTCCAACCAATTTCATTTCGACTGTCATTAACGATGGAAATTAACAACTTAAATATGTTTGATGTTTTTGATCATAGGAGAAACAGATTCTCCTTCCTCTACCAGTGCATTACAATCTTTCTCCACTCTCGATAGTTAAATTTTCAAATTCTCGACTGGAGAAATACATTGTGTATGGTAATCCACTGTTAGCAGCCAGAGAATCTCTATTTACATACTTAAAACATATATATTCTGAGTAGAAATGTTGTGTTTTTTACTTTCCAATCCAGCACTGAGCAGCAATATAACATAAAACTCAAGATACAAGTCGTTATCATGACTTACCATTGAGTTACTTCTGCAAAATATTGTCCTGAATCAGTGAATGGAATTATTTTATTACCCTGCCCGCATAGCAGACATTATAAACAGGAATCACTTTCCATCCATCTTCTTGTCCTTGACATTGGATCACTCTTGTTGATCACAAATCCTCTTTATAGATATATATATAATTGATGGAGTCTTAACAAACTTGACCACATTCTTTCTCATACTCTTAATCCAAGGACACAAATGACTTATATAAGGTCCTTGCTTAATTGTACATGTACCATAAGACTATTGTGTGTATATATTTTATTTTGCTCTATATTTCTTTCTTTTTTATCAATGTACAGTAGTCCCACTTATAAGGCCTACCCTTCTGTAATGAAAAGGTGTCCTTATAAGAAGGGTGAACTCTCTTTAGGGGGAATATTTACTGTCTCAGTGAATCTGAAATCATAGCTGGTAAGAGGGGTGGCATTCAGTGGGAGGGGCCTTAGAAGAGAGGGACTACTGTTATTTCATTGTCATTGGGGGAAGAACAAGACATATCTTTTACAAAGAACTCGCAAGTTTTATTTCTACTCAAGCAAGTTGGTTGAAATTGAATTCAACCTTATTAAGCCATTCTGTAGATTAATATTATTGGATTATTACTCAATAGATACATGAATATTGTCCCAAGTAGAATATTATATTGCACAAGCTTGCTAGTGGAATTAAAATTCTTTGAGGGAGGGACAATATTCATTAATATATTTGTTCAATAACCCTTTTATTGTAAAGCAGAATTTCAAATACTACATCGGAGGTGTAATGATTAGCATGCTCACCTTGTGTGTGCTAGAACGTAGTCCTGTTCAGTGCACATCAAAGACTATAAAATTGATATTTGTTGCTTTTCTGCTAAATTGATATTTGTTGCTTCTCTGCAAGGCATGCAGCATCAGGGAGTCAGAGCATAGACTGGTCAATCAGGATAATGTGTCCTACATGTCTGCCAGCAGACTGTTGCTACAGCAAGTTAGCACTCCAACTTAACTTGATGGTCTATGTGTCCTACATGTCTGCCAGCAGACTGTTGTTACAGCGAGTTAGCACTCCAACTTAGGGACGGACCATTTAACTTCCAGGGGGGGGGGGGTATGGGTTTTTTTTTAAAAAAATATTCTGATTCCCAATGTTGCTGAAAAAAATATTCTGATTTTGGTGGAGGAAAAAAAGAATAATCTGATTTAGAGTTTTTGTCATATAACCTAATGTTAAATTCTGGAGAAAAAAATTCGCGCTTTGCGAGACAAAAAAAAAAAATATTCTGACTTACATGTTGTCCGAAAAAAAAAATTCTGAACGAAACAAAAAACCATAACCCCCCTGCAAGTTAAATGGTCTTTCCCTTAACGTGATAGTCTTAATACAAAGCAGATATCATCATCATCTCATCTAAATGTAGCTTGTTCTTGCCATGATACAGCTGGAAACTTGCTTACTTGGCATTGAATAACAACTCACTGCTATACCAGTATTATTTCTATTAATAACACATTTTAATACAACATCAGATTATAGCATCACTTTTGATTGATTGGCACTTTATGGTAGATTCAAGGCAGTAAAATACATGATTTACCTGTTCAAATGTTTTGTTTAATCACATTCTTTATCACATAGGAAATATTCAAATATACATGTAGTTTGTTATATGTTACCAAAAATGATTATCTAGAATAGAACAACAAACTTTAAACTTTTAAACATTCTCAAATCAAAATATATTTAATATCTGATAGTTACACAACAATAAGAGGGGCCATGATAGTCGTGATCGTATGGTAGTTGAATTTACAACTACCTGTGCAATCAGTGCCAATCGCCATAAAGTTGTGAGTTCGACCCCGTTCATGGGGAGGTGTACTCGATATAACATTATGCGATAAAGTTTGTCAGTGACTTGTGACAAGTCAGTGGTTTTCTCTGGGTACTCCGGTTTCCTCCACCAATAAAAACTGACCGGCACGATATAACTGAAATATTGTTGAAAGTGGTGTTAAATACCATAAACCATCAAACCAACCACCACCCCTATTCTTTTAAGCAGTCTCCAATCAAAATATATTTAACATCTGATAGTTACACAACAATAAGATTTAGTTGAATGACAATGCTAAGCCTTCGTTTTTATATTGATTTAGAAAGTTTCCTGATAATATTTATACAGCAGATCGATAAATACATGCAAATTCAATTTTATTGTTAAATAAATTTCATTCAATTATTAAATATCCAGAAGAATTTCATTGAAAATTCAATTTGGTAATTGCAAGTACTGTTATGAATTTTGATTGGTCCAGAAAATAATGTTGAGTATTTATTGCAAATTTTGTATTGATGACATGAATCTTCTTATAAATGAGGAAATAATTGAAAGCTATATAAAATTTTAATTGAACAGAAGACAGATATTTTTTGATGTGTTTATCTTTAGTGGTGATAGTCACTGATTGCACAGGTAGTTGTAAATCAAACTACCATACGATAACGACCACAAAGGCCCCTCTGTAAATATATATTTAGAAACATTTAATAAGGTTTACTTAACATTTGTTGAGATCAATCATGTTATCAAATTACTGGTTTATAACAGGTCTTATTTTTTTTCAATTATAGTTTGAGCAATATAAGTTTTTGATAGTCTACTTGGAATTTTCGGCAGTTTGTATATTTATCATGTATTCATACAGTAATGAAGGGTGTATTCACAGTGCATAATCTAAACATCATTCTTCACAAATATGATGTACATGGTTTAGTGCTGCTGCAGTGAATTGTATATTGTAGATATTATACATATTATTAATGTCTTTGGGGGCATTAAGTTTTACCAATGTCCATCCGTACGTATATGCCACATTTGGTTTCCACTCAAAACTTAAGTACCCTTTAAGCAAATCATTTGAAATTATAAATAGTTCAGGGGCCATAAAAGGCAGCCCTAGTTTCATTTTAGATTTTCAAATTTTACCATTCTGGAGCTATGCCCCTCCATTTGCTGAAAAATGCAATTTCTCAGGTATCAGTTCAATAACTAAAGTTCCCATATGAAGATTTTAGCAATAATATACAGGTCAAGTTCAACTTTGGTTATTACGCCTTTTTTCTTCTATAATACAAGTGTGGACACAGAAATGTGCTATCCAAAAGGCAAGTGTGGATGTCAATATTTCATATTATTAACTTTAAAAAAAAAAAATTCATGGACACAGGGGTCTTGGATTTTTTTAATAAAAAACTAATACTGGATTGTTATTTTTGCTTAAAGTCTGGTCTTATGTTTTTATTTCAAATTAAGATCATCATAGCCCCCCTCCCCTTCCTGCCAAGGGACATAAAATTGTATCATTAATAATAAATTAATAAATAATAAATTCAGATTTTCTATTTAAAATAAATCTCATTTACAAAACCACTGATATTTGTTCAATTTTTAACGCTGATTTAAGCTTTAGTCGCAGCAAATTTTTATTTTTCTCTTTAAACTGTCGAAACATAACATTTATTTAACTGTAAAATTCACAAATAAAATTCACCCCCCCCCTTTTTTTTCTTGTTTAAATCAATGATCAACAATATTCCAGAATCCAACAAATGAATAAATATAACATAGATTTCTTTTACATGCATCTTTTTACCATGCAAAGTCAGTGTGTTTTAAATCGGTCATCTAATCAGGACGCTCATTATTCTTATCCAAGATAAAAATACATCGCTAAAATTACCTGTGGGTGTTTCCCCACTTCAACTCGTAAATTTACATAGAAATCGGAGATATTTCGTCATAAAACTTCACACATGGTTTTGTCTATCATATTTCTTGAAGACAAACATAACACTTTATTGCATTTATCAATATTTTATGAGTATCAACAGTTTTTTCAACACCGTATCTGTTTCTCGATACAGCCGCCCGATTACAGTGACCTGTGACCCACTTTAGCATGTTCTAGCAGTTTATTCTTAATAATGTTGTTTAATCATTTTCATACTGTAGCCCAGCTGGCTACTAAAATTTTGAATAAATCAGTTGCTTGACCTCAAGAAGTTTGCTTGGTCTACTAATATTGTTAGTTTAGGGAGCTCAGCTGTTAAATACACTGGTATAGTAATATACTACTAAATTGCCCACTCAGGGGAGGCCACCCCTTATAAAGCCACTTTTTCATTGAAGAAGGAGTGGTCTTATAAGAGGGTAACTACTATATTTATCTGAGTTATAGGAATGAATAAGGATATTTCTAAGGTAGAGAAGTGTTTAATTACCTATTGTTTCTGTACATCAGGGTTAGGGGTTAGGGTTTAATGTCACTTTCAACAATATTTCAACTACATAGTGGCAGTCCGTTTTATTGGTGGAGGAAACCGGAGTACCCGAAGAAAACCACTGACATGTTGCAAGTCACTGACAAACTTTAATATATAATGTTGTATCGAGTACACCTCGCCATGAACGGGGTTCTAACTCACAACTTTAGTGGGGATAGGCACTGATTGCACAGGTAGTTGTAAATCCAACTACCATACGATCACCACCAAGACGTGGATATTTCTGAGTTAGAGAAATGTTTAATAATGCAATGTTAATTTTCTTTCTATATTTTAGGTATTTAGTATTAGAACATGTCTCTGGAGGAGAACTGTTTGATTACCTGGTGAAGAAAGGTCGACTGACACCAAAGGAGGCACGCAGATTCTTCAGACAAATTATCTCAGCTTTAGATTTCTGTCATAGTCATAATATATGGTAGCTCTAACAATCTGCTTGGAAAACAAATTGCAATTTTTTATTCTAATGGAATCGGCCATAATCTGTAACCCATAGCTAATCATTCTCCAATACTCTCCATCTCTCATTTGAAAGCAAATTATTTGTACTCGAATCTGATTGGCTCCATGGCGTTTGGAGAACATGAATTATTTGCACTATATTACATTCTGATATATGGATAGTAAACAAAAAAACATATTTTTATTTTAAAATGTTCATATTTTTTACCTGCGGTACCGACCATTTGTAATATTTTAGTAATGTTATGTTGATGAGAAGAGAGTGACAGAGTGTGATCAGTGATGTATTACTGAATTGTATTAACTATCTGTTTTAATGGTAAAGCCCAATACAGGGGCGGATCCAGGATTTCAAGTTAGGGGGGGGGGGGCGCACTTAAAAAAATTGCGCCGAGCAGAGGGAGGCACGAAAATGTTTGGGGTATTTCGTGTGAAAAATCATGGTTTCACGCCAAAAAATCTTATTTTTTCCAATTTTAGGGGGGGGGGGGGCGCCGGGTGCGCCTCCCCCTGGATCGCCCCTGCAATAGTCTGTGTAGTCAACACCACTCAATACCTTTTCTGTTCCAGAATCTCTGAAAAATCTGTCCAAAGGGAAACTCTTAACAAGATATGTTTGAAGATACCAAAGTGGGTAATCAGAAGCTATACCGGTAAAACATCAGGACAGACAACACAATGGCCGAAAGAAAAAGGAGAAAAAAACAAACAATTATTCACAAAGTACTACACAGAAAACTAAATATTGAGCAACACAAATCCAACAAAAGCTTGCAATTGGGGTGAACTCTTGTACTCTGGAAGAGAAAACAGTTTCTGCTCCAATAGTGGTACCAGTCATGATACTGTTAAATGGCATAAACATCACATGATGAGGAACACATTTTTAAGCAAGTTTTGTTATGTTTACAAATGCAGACCATTTCTTTGAATGTCAATAAGTACAAACAGAAATACTAATTTATTGTCAAAAGACCCAGTCTAAAACTGTAAAGTGATCACTGTAAACTGCTTATAGAAGCTCAACTTAATTATTTTTTTAGGAAACTTCTGTGACATACTGAAATATAATAAAATTGTACAATTGTTTATTTCAGTCATCGTGATCTCAAACCAGAAAATTTACTTCTAGATGACAAAAACAATATACGGGTAGCTGACTTTGGTATGGCATCATTACAAGTTGAGGGATCCATGTTAGAAACAAGCTGCGGGTAATGTAATTATATCACAATGACCTAATTGTAACTGACTCGGTTGATTTATTTCTTGAATTACCGTTAGTTTTATTTTTCCATGTAGATTATAAACATATAAAAACAGTGGATAATACACAACAAAATGTGAATTATATTCTTTTCTGAAATGTTGCATGCAAATCTCAAATAAGAAACATGTTAAGGTATGTTTGAACGGTCAAATTTGTCCTTCAAATTCTCTTCAAACTTGACCTTTCCAACTGTTTCAAACACACATTTGACAGTCTTAAGCATGTCATCAAACATGTTTGATTGGTCCATCAAATGTTAGAAGGGAGTGGGAGTGGGATAGGTTTTTGGAAGGTAAAATTTGTGTTTGAAGCAGGCATACAGGAAAAATTTGAAGCTAATTTGAAGGAGACCTTCTACTGTGTACTGAAGTACACAGTTTTAGCTGTATATGTGAATCATATATGGCTTTGACATTGGAATAATGCTTTTCTATTTTGGATTTTTAAGGAAAATAGATAATTAAAATATTGATTTGCTATTAAATAGAATAATTTTTTGAATTCTTTTCCATTGAGATATGATACCATTGAATCTTGTCTTTATTAGAAAACTTAATATAATGATGAATACAGAAAATTGAGTTGTATATTATAAAAAATGATATTTATGGCATTTCTATTTTTGCTTGTCTTCGCTGCAGCAAATTAATCTGGAAAGTCGTCATGATAAATAATTAATTTCTTTCTATATTGAATATTATTTTAAGTTAAAAAATATAAATAAAATTGTTCTAAAGAAAAAAAAATGATTACTTTGATGAAATAGTTTTGTAGAAGTAGTTACATGTATATTAATTTTGTAGATGGATAATTTTTTATAAAGACTAACACAAAGTATTGAACTCAGAAGAAATTTTTGTGTTAAGTGGCGATCCAGATACAATAAACGAAACAAAAACAACACTAACAAAAGTACAATAAAGCAACGGAATAAAAGCCGAAATTTTCCATGCAAACCATAAATGAAAACAGTTGCTTTGTAAGGTTTAGCTTCTCCTGCTTCAGCACCTGTATTTAAGCCCTAATACCTAAAGTCTTTTAAGGAATCATGTCTGCACCCAAATGAGACGCTGAAATTTTAATATGGATCAACCAATTCATGATGGTGACCATAGAATTCCTGTAGTATTAAGGTTTCTTGTTACCCTGATTGAGTAATTTACTTGATAGGAAGTTACCTCCTGTTAAAACATTCCTTATAAAAAGAAATGGCTATGAAATATTGTATTAATTGGGATTCAAACACCTTGTAAGCAGGGGAGACTGGAATTTTGCTACTCAGGAATAAAAAAATTACTATTGGGAAACCATAGTCGAATCATAGTATAGACTTACATGCAATGCTGATCTGTCATGATCAGTATCTTTAATTTTGACTTCACCAGGAGTTGAGTGTTCTATGCTCTGTGTAACCATTTCAAAAGTCAATTAAAACAATCAGGAAATGGAAACTAAAGTGCATTTTAAAGATTGGACATTTTTCAAATTAAATGAAAACATTGACTTATCCTTCATTTGAATCATTTTACATATAGAGGTGTTATTTGTGTGTCATAGCACTTGACCTTTCCTTCATTTGAATCATTTTACATATAGAGGTGTTATTTGTGTGTCATAGCACATTTATAACATTGACTTTTCCTTCATTTGAATCATTTTACATATAGAGGTGTTATTTGTGTGTCATAGCACATTTATAACATTGACTTTTCATTCATTTGAATCATTTTACATATAGAGGTGTTATTTGTGTGTCATAGCACATTTAACATTGACTTTTCAGCCATTGTTTGTACCAGAAGTGTAAGACGATGTAAGACAAGTGTCATATTAAATTCACAAACGGGGCTGTCGTGGTCATGAAGTTGGATTTAGTTGGATTTACAACTACCTGTGCAATCAGTGCCAATCACCACTAAAGTTGTGAGTTTGAACCCCGTTCATGGGAAGTTGTACTTGATACAACATTATGTGATAAAGTTTGTCAGGGACTTGTGGCAGGTCGGTGGTTTTCTCTGGTTTTCCCCACCAATAAAACTGACCGCCACGATATAACTGAAATATTGTTGAAAGTGGCGTTAACACCATAACCCAAACCCTAAATTCACAAACAAACTACAGATATACTTAAGCATAAACAAAACATAGCTACTAAAAATATAGAGGTAAAATTATGAAGTTAAGTAAACAACTTGAGGGTCTTGTTAGAAACATAGATGTTAACCTCATAATGTTGTATATACTATATTTTTGAAAATTGGTTCATGTATGATAGAGTTAGATGTATCCAAAACATGATCAGAAAGAATGAGTATGTATTTTTAAATGCTACAATTGTCTTTAAAATAATGTATTATTAATCCAATAACTACAAACACATGCTACTGTCTATGTCACAGTTTTTTTTATACTAGGGTCTGTTTGATTAGTTACCTTTAATAGTATTCCATTGTTGCATTCTGCTTTATTGCTACTTTTATTGTTTCATATCTTCATGTTAAAATTTTAGCGAAATTATGTAATAATAATGCATATCATATTATTGTATATTGTATATATATGGAGAAGACGATACTAAATTAAAAAACTTGTGTCTGATCCTTTTGTCACTATTTATACAATAAAATATGTTTACATTTTTTTTAAATTTAAAAGCCATAATCAGTATTATCTGACATTTTGTCGTCGCCAGAATGTTACAGAACATATTAATCATTTTATACCGATTCAAATTTAACCAATGGGGAATTACATTAATTTCATATTTCTTTACAATAGAAAATAATTTAGCAATAATATAAATTGAATACCATTAATATGTGCCATTTATGTAAATAAAAAGTACTGAGGTACACAGAATTTTGTTATGGCATTATCGAACAAAAGTATTTGTTTTCATAGAAATAGAAATATATAATATAGTGATAAATACTGCAGTCTTATTTATGGAAAATTATAATTTTTGTTATTTTCTCAATTTGTGTAGCTCTGTAATTTCATTCCCATTAATAATTTATTTCTCTTATTATTTGCAAAGCTGCATAAAAAAATTACTTTCCTACCAGTAAAAATGTGATAAAAGAGATTGCCGTGAAAATAGTTGTTATCAAATATTAATACACGTACAGTGCTCCCTCGTTAAACCGCCACCTTCTGTGCAGTTGGTAGTTTGGCGGTATAACGAGTTTGGCGATAAACTGAGGGACATTGAAAACCGGAAGTCATGTGATCAAATGAAAAGATAAACTTTCTCAAATTGTTTCAAGTCGACTGACCGAGGGAGCACTGTACAGTTATACATGACTACACAAAATGTCGTACAAAATGTTAAATTCATAACTACACACCAACATTATGAAATAAAAAAAGTTTTTTGACAAGAGTAACATGACAGATGCCAGTAGTGGAGCAGGAACTGCTTACCCTTTCGGATCTCCAGAGTTCACCCCTGTTTTCTAGAGGGGTTTGGGTTACTTGATCTTTAGTTTTCTTTGTAGTGATTTATTGACCATGTTTGTCTTCCTATCCTTTTTCTTTTGGCCATTGTATCATCTGTCCTTGTGTAATAGCAGCTTTTGATTACCTCTTTTCTTTAAACTGTGATGGTCAACAATTCAACCAAAAATCAACAAAAGGAACAACTATGTCTTACCTCAAATCATAAATGTCATTAAAATGGCAAATTGGCAGGTGTACATTATAATATTTATGTTCGATTTACTTTGAACAGATTAAACTAAAATCTAAATATTTATTGGATAGATTGTCTCAAGCTGTCATAATGTTTTCTGACTCCATAACATAGTAACAGACAAACACAAACCAGACCAGTTTTATTTGTTCTGTTTTCTGTACCGTTCATAGTATGATCCTTCTACAGATATAACTTCAGTAATAATATATTTCAGAGTGTTAGACACTGTATTGGTGGTTTAATGGTCTGGTTAGCATGCTGGCCTAGAGTACAGTAGATCATGGGTTTGAGTTCTGTTTGTGTCAAACCAAAGACTATAAAATTAGTATTTGTTTCTTATCCGTTGATCACAGAGTATTAAGAAATAAGAGCAAAGACTGGTTGGTTTGGAATCATGATAATGTGTCCTAATGGAGCAACATGTGTACTTGCGGACTGTTGTAACAGTAAGCTAGCACTACAAAAATCCAACTATGCGGCAGCGTGTTGGTCTAGTACAAAGTGGACATCATTATCATCTCATTGAAATGTAACTTCTTCTCAGCCTGATATAGCTGAAAAATTCATCAGAATTAATTACATTATTTTGTACTTACACAAAATAAAGATCAATGACGATATTCAATTTTTAAATATATATTTTTAACACGATAGTGAAATTTTATATAACAATTAAAACTGTTTAATATGACATTTGATATGACAACTGTCCTATTGCAATTCAGGTCACCTCATTATGCCTGTCCAGAGGTCATAAGGGTAAGCTCCACCAATCAAAAGCATGATTGTATAACTGTTGTGAATGTTTTTAAAAAAAATTGTTTTTATCTCAGAATGGTCATTCAATGTAAAGATTTTTTTTGCACTATATTGTATGTGTTAGGTGTGATTTTCATGAATGCTTTGTGTTATGACTTTTTATTTATTTTTTTTTTTATATTTTTGTTGTAGAAAATTGTTTTGGTCAGTTTTCATATTGAACAAATGTATATGATGAATAAAGGAATTCCATGCCTATTTATTTATAATAAAATTTTTGAATTTCAATAATGATATTATTTTAGACCAAGGTTTTGGGTGGTGATGGTGATCGTATGGTAGTTGGATTTACAGTTACCTCTGCAATCAGTGCCTATCACCATGAATGTTGTGAGTTCCAATCCTGCTTATGGTGGGTGAGGTGTACTCGATACATCAAGTTTGTCAGTGACTTGTGGCACTCCAGGTACTTAGGTGTCCTCCACCAATAAAACTGACCACATGATATAACTGAAATATTGTTGAAAGTGGTGTTAAACACCATAATCCTAACCCATATTGGGTGAAACTTGAACCACATGCACACACCCATAGGCAAAGGGGAGGGGATTCAGAGGGTTTGTATGAACCTCCCCTTGAAACACAAGGATTTTTAAAGTAGAGATCCCCCCCTTTGAACTATCCTGGCTAAGGTACCACAATAATGGTATATATAATTACCATGGATACTTTTGTTTCGTTCAGTATTGACAATTTAATTAGAAAATAAGGTGACATTATCAAATCAGGATTGCTTTACGGAGGACTTGAAGTATTTAATTAAAGTTTATAATTAACACTTATAGAATGCCTTTCTTTATATACCACACAATAAAACAGTTTTATGATCCTGTAAGATAGATAATGAAAAGAAAAAGTCAGGCAGAGAAATACAAGAAATTAGATCTGAAGATTTCTTCATTGTTGTGCTTTATACACACACGATCAATATTGTTACAGTACACATTGTATTATCTATGACTTGTATTAGATCTTATTAGTGAGTCTTTATAGGATTGTATTACAGGGCTACTGAATGTGATGTGGAGCTTATTTCTAGCTCATATGGTCAAAAGCCGTATGGGTTATTGCTGCTCAATATTTTATATGATTATTGTTCTATTTGGAAATTCCATATGATACATAGCTCAACTATATATGAATTATCATTGGTTGGTTGCTTTACAAAGTTTTCATATATTTTGTGGATTAAAGATGGCCACCACTGCAGAACAAAAATTAACATTTGACTCTTATGGGAATATGAATAAATGACTTTATCTCAGAAACTACAAGCTTGCTTGAACCCAAACAGTGCATGAATAACAAGATGAGCCTCTTGTTGATATCCATTTCCTTAAAATGCATACAGGAATTTTGCAATCTGTAAAACCATTCTGCTGTTTTGTGACAGACTCATGAAAAATTTGCTCTTGTTCAGAAAATACTTCTTTGTAATTTTATTTTGCATGAAAAAATGTTTTTAAAAATGAATTGATTATCTAACTATTTACCTTATAAAATGAATTGATTATCTAACTATTTACTTTATATTATGGATTAGAATAGGGTCAACAAATGTGTTAAGGATTTTTTTTTTATTGTTTTATGCTGTATTGAGTTTTGTTTCTGTGATGTTTTTGTTTTATTTTTAGATATATTGGATGTTTATTTTTACACAGTAGAATTGTTTGCATGGTTAGAGAGAGTTACTATGCAAGTTGCTTGATTGTATTTTTATGGGGGCCGACATGGTCGTGATAGTATGGTAGTTAGATTTACAACTACCAATGCAATCAGTGCCTATCACCACTAAAGTTGTGAGTTTGAACCCCGTGCATGGCGAGGTGTACTAGATACAATATTATGTGATAAAGTTTGTCAGTGACTTATGACAGGTCAGTGGTTTTCTCTGGGTACTCTGATTTCCTCCACCAATAAAACAGACCGCAACAATATAACTGAAATATTGTTGAACGTGGCGTTAAACACTATAAACCAACCATCTTTTTTATAGAAAATTAGAGGGTTTTTAACCTGAAGTAAAGTTATGGGAGATAAGTCCATGGTCATGGAGTAACAAAGAGTATTATCTCTCTCATTCAGCTTGTGTTAATTTTTAAATATGATTACCTTTTATTTAATCCAAAGCATAGTATGGTTATATAGAGGACATTGTTGCAATGTCTCAATTATTTTACATTGCTTAAAAACAAACAGAAATAATGGGTTTTAAATAATATTGTTGGGTTTTTATGTGAAAATAATAGCAGAATTTTCAGTCAGTGTGCCGTTGCAGGCTGGGGAGGTGATAGGCAGAGTATGCTGTGAAACATGTTTACCTGGATAAGGTATTAACATGGAGCAATGACGAGTGTGGTGGTATTTTTTCTTAGATACTCTGTTGTTTATATGATTTTTTCTTATTTTTATTTTTTTTGGGGGGGGGGGGGGGACGAAAAAGTTAGCTAACCTGTTTTATACACTCAGGCATTAAATAGCCCAGACTAGTGTATTTTCGGAGTAGGGTGACTATACCCTACTTATCCAGATTATACCCTCTGATGTTTTTCATAAAAAAATCTTTCTATCCATCTGAATAGCTTTACTAATATGAAAGTTCTTAGAAAATAACAAATGCTCAAATCAGTTGTTGTCATAGCAACTGTTATAAGTTGTTACATCAATACCACCAACAACATATGTTTAGCTGTGTTGCAACAAACTTGCACTGTGCTTATGGATTTATGTATTCTGGCTAGGTGGCTTACATATTGAATCTTGTAAGTGCATCTTTGTTTTTTACAGAGATATGGCTCTTGAAGATGTGAAAATGGTTATGTTACCAAACTAATGGTTCCTCAACAGGTTTAAACGAAATTATGCACAAGCTACTGTGAATTCATTTTTATTAGTTGAATACCGATACTAATTTTCGTGGTTTTTGTTGCTTCAATCAAACCACGAAATTAACTGCACAGCGATAGTCGAAATTACAAGAGAAGTCATATGTATGTATCAAAACCATGAATTGCAAATGTCAACGAATTTCTCAATTTCTGCCAATCCAGGAAAATTCACATCAACGAAAATGATAGAAACTACAGTGTATATGGACAATATCTGTGATGATTTTACAATATTTTTGTTTGTAAGATAGGTTTCATCACTTTATTCAATGAATAATCAATCAATTGATATATATATATTTAATGAAACTATTATGTAATAACATTGTTTATTTTATATTTTAGGGAGAAAAATATGACGGTAGAAAGGCAGACGTTTGGAGCTGTGGTGTGATACTTTATGCATTATTAGTAGTAAGTTATTAAGTCTCCCAAACGTTGTTTGGAGACTTATTGTTTTTGCTCCGTTTCTTATTATTATTATTATTATTATTATTATTATCATTATTATTCTTCTCCTTTCTTTCTTTGCGACATGAACGTGTCCATGGCAGATCTCAGGAACTACTGGACAGAATTTCATGAAACTTGCTGGAGTTATAGATATATGTTTCTAGTTGGTCCTAAAGTTTTCAGCTTTGTGGTAAAGGAGATTAAAGTCATATTTTGAGGGGTTCAAATGGGGTGGGGTTTACTATAGAATCCTATGGGAAAGTTGAAATTTCGTACATTAATGTTGATAACTTCTAAATGGATAATGATAGAGACATAAAATTTGGCATAGTGATAGGTCACCATTAGAGGAGCAAGTCAGCGTCTTAAATTTTTTTTAAATTTCGGCCATTTTTCAAAATGGTCGCCAAAACACGGGGAAAAAACGGCGACGTTTGGGAGACTTTCGGTAACAGCATCCTGTTACTGTCATATCTTGTTTTAAATGAATTTAACATAAGTTACAAAGGAAAAATTAAAAAAAATAATAAACAGTATTCTCAGAAACCAGAAAGTTGTGAGTTCAATTCCCGCCACAATATAACTGGAATATTGTTGAAAGCGGCATTAAACACAAAACCACAGCCCCAACACAGAAACCAGAAAAGGAAGCGTAGTTGTATTTTGACATTAAGTTTCTGTGTGAAATGGAGATTCAACCTTGTACAAATTTGTTACTGAGTACAATTGATGTATGCGACGTCTGCTATAAAGATTCCTCGTTTAATCTTGTTCTGGTGAAAAACACAATAGTGATGTCAAATTCTTGTCCCAAAAACTGCAAACATGCTTGAACCCAAACAGTGCATGAATAATGTGGTGAGCCTCTACTTATAGGTTCCTATATGCCCACGCTAGGTAATACCCTATTTCATCTTTCGTGAAAGACCCATCAAGCAAAAGAACTTCACTTAGTTGATCCACAATCAAATCTTTATAATTATATTATATGTTCGTTTCATTTAGCCTCATGTGATTGGGCAAAAGGTTGACAAGTGACTTCAGAATTGAAACTTCATCAGTGAATGAAGCGTACAACTATTCAACCACGCCTGGAAACTATTTTCATATGTCATGAAAGCTAATTACAACGCATAATGATAATAGCTATAAATGTGGAATATTAAAGCAAATAATAATTATTTCAATTGTATTTAATAATGTAAAAATGTAATGATATGTATTGAATACTATTTTTGTAGTTTTATAGGGATATAAAAGAGTTGACAAAAGTATTTTTTTTATATAAAGTGATATCACGCTTCATACAAAATGTATTTTGGTCAATGCTTTTACATGTCAATAAATTGCTTTCAATTTTTAGCACAACATTAACTTTTGACCTTCATGCACCTTTCAATAATTGTTTCCATTTATTTATTTACAGGGGGCACTTCCATTTGATGATGACAATCTTGACCATCATGCACCTCTCAAAAATTGTTTCAATTTAATTATTTACAGGGGGCCCTTCCATTTGATGATGACAATCTTGACCATCATGCACCTCTCAATAATTGTTTCCATTTATTTATTTACAGGGGGCACTTCCATTTGATGATGACAATCTTGACCATCATGCACCTCAATAATTGTTTCAATTTATTTATTTACAGGGGGCACTTCCATTTGATGATGACAATCTTGACCATCATACACCTCTCAATAATTGTTTCCATTTATTTATTTACAGGGGGCACTTCCATTTGATGATGACAATCTTGACCATCATGCACCTCAATAATTGTTTCAATTTATTTATTTACAGGGGGCACTTCCATTTGATGATGACAATCTTGACCATCATGCACCTCTCAATAATTGTTTTACTTTATTTATTACAGGGGGCACTTCCATTTGATGATGACAATCTTGACCATCATGCACCTCTCAATAATTGTTTTACTTTATTTATTACAGGGGGCACTTCCATTTGATGATGACAATCTTAGGCAGCTTTTAGAAAAAGTCAAAAAAGGTGTATTTCACATTCCACATTTTGTTCCTCCTGACTGTCAGAATTTACTGCGAGGAATGATTGAAGTAGACCCGGAGAAAAGATTAACAGTATGTAGAATTATATTATACTACGTTGTAACCTGTTTAAACCAAAACTCCACTGTACCAGTTTTTGTGTTCGGAATAGGCCATTGTTTGGTTTATACAGGCTAAATTAACAAAGATTTCCAACATTAGGACATTATTTAAAATTCTTTCCTTAAAGGATTTTGATTTATTCAGTGTTTGGTGTTTATCATTCATCATTACAATACACATGGGTATCTATTTAGAACACAGCTGACCAGTGGACCAATTTAACATGAAGTTTGCAGAGAAGATCTCCTACTAGTTTCATTTTAAGATTTATTTAATTTGTTGTGATCCCTCTAAGCACGCAGCATTAGCGAATAAGAGCAAAGACTGGTTGGCTCGGAGTCAGGATAATGTGTCCGAGTGGAGCAACATGTCTACCTGTGAAATCTTGTTTCAGTGAGCTAGCATTATAAAAATCCAACTAGGCATGCTGACCTAGTACAAAGTGTAAATCATCATTATGTCATTAAAATGTAACTTATTCTTGCCATGATAAAGCTGAAATATTTTCTCATTTAGCATTAAACAACAATCAATTATTCACTGCACTCTGAAAATAAAGTGTCAAACACTAGCTGAGCAATATGATTGTCTATTGAAATCCAATTAGGGAAAAAGGTCTGTCTTGGTCGTGATCGTATAGTAGTTGGATTATTAACTACCTATGCAATCAGTGCCTATAACCACTAACGTGATTTCGAATCCTGCTCAGGTGAGGTAGTCGATAAAACATTATGTGATAAAGTTTGTCAGTAACTTGCGGCAGGTCTGTGGTTTTTTCTTAATACTCTGGTTTCCTCCACCAATAAATCTGACTGCCACGATATATATCTGAAATATTGTTGAAAGTGGCATTAAACACCATAACCCTAATCTCTAACCCTAAATAGTGAATAAGATATATAACATTTATATTTGTATAATTTCAGTTAGAAGATATTCATCGACACCCTTGGGTAATAGCGTGAGTATAAATATCACAGAAATCAAAGATTTACTCTTCATGTATTATTTGTTTCCCAAACAAGACAGGCTGAAATAGTTATCTTGTCAACATTATCATTACCCAGAAAAAGAATTAGTGTATAAAAACTTTTTATGAAAAGAAAGTACAGTGTTGGTCAACAAATCCACCAATATCAACAAAACAAATAATCACCTCTCACCTCAAACCATCTTAAACATAATAAAGACCATGATATAAGACGTAGGAAATCAAGGTCCTGGCTTGAGACAGTCACAAACATGTTTTAATTGCTTTGTCATGTTCAAACTTAATGGCTGGAATATTTTTTTTTAAATAATTTGCATCTTTTAAGACAAAAAGAGATAAAATTATAGTCCTGAAGTGCCTTTCATTACCATGGAAAAACTCCTAAAAATGGTATAATTTCAAATTGTTGGGAATGTAAGATTCTGTTTTAAAACTGTAATATCATTAATATTCATTGGTTACCAACTTTCCTACTTTTCATTGGTACCAACAAACTATGAAGTACCCTGCCTACATTAGTATGGAGAGTATTGCTTAAAACATTAAAACCATAAAAAAATATATGATGTTTTCAGTCAGTCTTTGAAAATTGATACCAATAAAAATGTATTTAAAAAAAGTCCTATTTTTTTTTAGATGATCCCTATATGTCTGGTAGTCTAATAGAATGAATGCAATCAGTATTAAGTAATAATTTTTGTTAATATGAATACTTCAGATGAAAGTTATGATATTTTAGGGGCACATTATTAGATTTTGAGATGGAACTTCCAGTAATTCATGCAATTCAGGTATACACAGACTACTAACGTGATACAAATTTGTCATGGCAACAGTTATATGAATGCTTTAGTTTGATTGTCATGCATGTGATATTTTGTATTGGGGCTCTAAACCCCTGTTATGGTACTTTCAGATTCCAGGGCCAAGAGAGCGCAGTCCTTGAAATGAAAATTGGAATTTACTGTTCCGAGTCAAATTCTTGAATTTATTTTTATGTAGTTCGAAATAAAAACTGAAAAATTTACTGGTCCAAACAAAGTTTTACAGTCCGGTGCTCATCATGTGAACTTGTATTTCTTACAGTTAGTCTCTATTTTATCAAGGCCTGTTCACTGATGTCTATGACTTTCATAAGATCAGTACATTTCAGTAGTAAAATTCTACTAAACCCCTTCAAATGATTTCATTCTTTTCCAACGGCTACTTTTTTCCTGTAGCAGCCATAATAAAAGGATTACACGTACATGAACTTGTATGATGATTGACAATTAACATGGCTGTCTTAAAGGCTGCAATTACAAACATCGACCATTAAATTGAGATTTAAAAGTTGTATAATCCTTTGACGATGTAGATACACCAATAATTCTAGTATTTTTATTGGACTGAAATTTATTTTATTTTTGAATTTAAAAACAGACTTTTTAAATGGAATTTTAGAATATTTCTTGTATTTATACTCGACGAACATTCTATTTTATTTTCAAACTAAAACATATTTTTAAATATAATTTTTGACTTGTGACTTCATTCGAAACATTTTACCATAGATAGTAGTATGTAAGTTGTTGCAGTAGACCTATATTACTTATACTCTTAACTGTTACTGATACTGTTATAAAATGTTAACTGTTACTAAAACTTGTGTTTAGCATCTTTAGTGCATGATTTAATGTTATGAAAGAACATTTGACTTTATTTCTGTCTCTATATGATAACTGTGACCATTTTTACCAGTTCGTTTGTGTCTTGTAAGACATATTTTAATTGAGGGAAGGGTTACATGTACAGTCTTAAAGGGTGCCTCTATATAGCAAATAACTGCCTATAAAAAGCAGTCTCATTTTTCCCCTTAATGAATAGTGTATATAATTTTAACCTGTATATAAAGTGCAACTGCTCATAAAGATGCACATTTCAGGTTCCTTTGATATATACAGGTTTTACTGTATCTGTAAATATTTAAATTTATGATACAGTAATTTTACAGTTAAGCAACCAACTACTCTACAATTTATTCATTGTAACCGAAATTTGTTATTTTTGATTGGACGAAGTTATATTTTCAGTCTCAAAAATAGATTAATTTGACCTATAACAGTTTTCCTGTAATTTTATTATGATCTTAAAGAATTGAGAGGTATAAATGGTCACAGTTAAAACAGTAACATTAGGATTGTCTATATAACAAGTAATATTATTGTTATCATGTTGCATTTTTGATATTTTGTAGGGATTCTCAAGGTCAGCTTGAATTAGAACAACCTGTTGCACAGATAGTGCAGGTACTATCATTGGTTATTTATGGGATGGTAAAAAAGGTTTCATAATGAATTTATTATCATATTTATTCATGTGTACACAAAACCTGATTTCATTTTTACTGTTGTATTTTGGCTGTATACATTACCTGGTTTCAGTTGTACAGTCAGAGGTTTAAGTGAGCTTTTCCAATTGAAAAGTGTCCTTCTGTCTGTTTATCTGTAAGTAAACATTACAGAATACCGAAGGGGCTGTAAGTCTGTATTTTAGAGAATACCGAAGGGGCTGTAAGTCTGTATTTTAGAGAATACCGAAGGGGCCGTAAGTCTGTATTTTAGAGAATACCGAAGGGGCTGTAAGTCTGTATTTTGTAAATTTTCAGCTTCTTCAGAAACACTGCATCCCCAGTAACCAAACTGACCACATAGATACTTTTAGGTGTTTTAAAGAAGTATTGAATCTTTCCAGAGCGATTCATGAATCCAAATGGTGGTCCTGGCCTCTGAGACATTTTTGTTTACTTCTTCTCCAGAACTACTGCATGTGAAGTCACCAATAAATCTTGTAGTCATAGCTTAAAAAAAAAAATGATAGTTTCATCTTTTTAAGAGCAAGTTTATTTGTTGACCTCTGACTGATCTGTCACGTTCAGAGGTCAAGTTTAAGCATAAATATTCAGATAAGCATTTAGAGTAGTGAATGATGTAATTATATCCAAATAATTGTCACCTAAAAACTGATTAGGTGGCAAATTGGGTTCAGAATAAGGTTTTCATCAAGTCTGTATACAAAGATTACAATCTGTTTTACGTGAAGGTGAATGTAATGTTGGTAAATAAATACAGTCAAAAAGCTGTAATTTGTATTATGCTATTGCATGAGTGTTAATGTAGACACTTTTGGGATGGATTTATTGCATGAAATATATTGTTCTACTATAGCAAGTATTCAGATGCATTATGGGTAATTTTATTTTTTATTAAAAAAAAATTAACCAATAAATGTAGAATAGGGTAATTGTTTATTGGGATATGGCAAAAATGGGTTGGTTTTCTCCCTTAGGCAGTAAATCTTAATAGAGAATATTGATTGATTGATTGATTGATTGATTGGTGTTCATGAGCAATGTTGCCAGTTTTTCAGCTGTATTGTGGTGTGATCAAGTTTTATAAATTAGTTTTCTAATAGAGAGTATCTGATATTGTTAAGTATTGATTTTGGAACAAAAAAAAAGCAAAGGCCATTTTTTATATGACTGCAAAAATGTATTGTTGTACATGATATGGCAGTCTTGTTGAACTATTTTTCCTTTAATGGTTTTTACTAATGTCAATGATTCAATATAATAATCAAATATACATCAAATTAAGGTTTATAGATTCTGACGACTACCAGTAATTCTTTTCACATCTGAATTTTGTATTCTGAAAGAATGAAACAATAAAAACGTAGCTATCTCATTTAGTACACATGATACATTTCTGGAGTAACTTTCATCAGATACGTTTCTGGAGTAACTTTTATCAGATACATTTCTGGAGTAACTTTCATCAGATACGTTTCTGGAGTAACTTTCATCAGATACATTTCTGGAGTAACTTTCATCAGATACGTTTCTGGAGTAACTTTCATCAGATACGTTTCTGGAGTAACTTTCATCAGATACATTTCTGGAGTAACTTTCATCAGATACGTTTCTGGAGTAACTTTCATCAGATACATTTCTGGAGTAACTTTCATCAGATACGTTTCTGGAGTAACTTTCATCAGATACATTTCTGGAGTAATTTTCATCTGATACGTTTCTGGAGTAACTTTCATCAGATACGTTTCTGGAGTAACTTTCATCAGATACGTTTCTGGAGTAACTTTCATCAGATACGTTCAGAGTAAAAGATTTGAAAGCGATTTAAGCTAAATTTAGGTTATCCATGTGTGGTACGATTTGTTGTCTTTTTTTGTTGTTCAAATTTTACCAGTTGTTCAAATCAGACCTATTTTCTCTAAATTCATGCTAAAATGTTGTAATCTTGTCTGAAACCACTAAGCTAAGCTAAACCCAACTTGATTGTCAGAATTGTTAAAAGTTCATCTTTCATAATTGTGTTTGACAGCCAATTGACTAGTTGGTCTCTGATTAAAAAAAGAGTTCTAAAGGCTTAAAATCAGTGCATTATGATCAATGTCGCAGTACATCATGGTGTTTTATTGGAATGTAGACTGGTTGACTTCCTACCTGCCTATGCATACATAATGTGTAGGGAACCAGCATATATTGGAATACAGAACTAAAACAAGACATTTAATTTGTTAAGTTATTAGTAATGTTAAAGAGGTGCCGAAAAAAGGCAAATGTTACCATAATGAAAACTTGTATTGAAATATAGAATTTTATAGATGTTATAGTTGTGGTGCAAGCATCGTCAGACGCAATATTATGTATATCTCAATGTAACTAGGATTATCAAATGTAGTAGTACTAGTACCCAATACTTCCGATGCAATATCAAATTTGTTGTGCATGCTGTATCTTGGTTTCCATTTAACATATCTCAATGAAACTTTAGGGTATTATTTATAAGGTTTCCATGGTAATCAATTTATTACTATTGCCATAGTACACTATTAATAGGGGCCGTTGTGGTCATGATCGTATGGTAATTTGATTTACAACTACCTGTTGGTGTCTATCACCACAAAAGGTGTACTAGATGCAACATTATATGATAAAGTTTGTCTGTGACTTGCAGCAGGTCAGTGGTTTTCTCCAGGTACTCTGATTTTCTCCACCAATAAAACTGACTGACCACGATATAACCGAAATATGGTTGAAAGTAATCAATATTTATACAGTAACCATAGTATTTTTTTAATGTTAAATATTTGATTAGTACTCGATATCTATATGGCTACAATATCCAGTATTGCACAATTGCTATTATATTCAATATGTATATGGTTACTATAGTAATTTATATTGTACTATTTTTATGGTTATTATGATTTTTCCCCTTTTTTGTAGACATCAATAATACCAAATATACAAGATTTAGACCCAGATGTTTTATCTACCATGAGCTCTTTACAATGTTTTAAAGATAAAGACAAATTAATAACAGAATTACTAAATACCAAGTAAGTACACTTGTAAGTTCTACAATGTCAATGAGTTCATTAGGATATTTCTGCGCTCAAATTTTAAAGCTCAAGCTTCGAAAAGATCTTTACTATTAGAAAATTTAAATTGAAATTTAATCGGGAGTGGAGAAATATCGTAATCCACTGGTAGTGGAAGGCACATCTGTTTCACATATGTTCAAAATGTCAAAAATATTTTTAAGTCGTTAATTTCCCTCGTTAATGGTCATCGAAAGCAATTTGGCTAGAATTCTCATGCAGAAATTTAACTACCATAGTGATTAGATTTTACGAAAAGTTAAACACGCTAAGAATAGGAGAAATGTTCATTATTATTTTCATGTGACGCTTGACCTGTCATACGTTAATTGATTGCGTATTAATTACTGTAATAGTTTGTGTATTATACACATTGATGTATAATATTCACCTCTTCCATAGTCCTCTCAATAGAGGTATGTTACCTTACTTCTTGTGTTTAAAACTGTATTAGAGTAATTTCAGTATACATATCCTTAAGAGAAAAGTGCTGTATCTATAAAATCCAACTACCTGTGGTTTTTTAGTACAAAACAGACATCATCATCATCTCATTGAATGTAACTTGTTCTCGTCATGTTATATAGCTGAAAAATACCTCAGTTGCCATTAAAATTTCACTGCATCATATTGGAGATTTGATGGTCACAAATTGAGTTTACTGGCAACACGTTAGTGGAGCCAGTAAACGGATATTTACGACCATTAAATTGATAATTGATGTCGTGAAATTTTCAAATGCAATACAGTTATCTCCATTCTAATGTATTCATGTGTATAGATGTGTATTGCTACATTATTGACAAGATGACGTAAGTGGTAATCAGCTAAAATTCTACAAATATCTCATGCTATTTCAACCGTGGAATTGATACAGTGAAATTACACCATTAAATTGACAGTTGATGCTGTGAAATTTTCAAATACAATACAGTTATCTACATTCTAATGTAATCATGTGTATTGCCAAATTATTGACAAGATGACGGAAACGGTAATCGGCTAAAATTCTACAAATATCTCGTGCTATTTCAACCGTGGAATTGATACCGTGAAAATTAAAGCATTGTCCAATCACAAACCATGAATATTAAACAACTACATTAGAATTGTTCATAATAAGAAGAGTTTGAAGATACCAAACGGGTAATCAGAATCTGTAAATAGAAGGACAGACAACACAATGGCCACAAGATACCAAACGGGTAATCAGAATCCGTAAATAGAAGGACAGACAACACAATGGCCACAAGATACCAAACGGGTAATCAGAATCTGTAAATAGAAGGACAGACAACACAATGGCCACAAGATACCAAACGGGTAATCAGAATCTGTAAATAGAAGGACAGACAACACAATGGCCACAAGATACCAAACGGGTAATCAGAATCTGTAAATAGAAGGACAGACAACACAATGGCCACAAGATACCAAACGGGTAATCAGAATCTGTAAATAGAAGGACAGACAACACAATGGCCACAAGAAAAAAGTACAAAACAACGATCTACAAAAAATACATATAAAACTAAAGATCGAGTAACACAAACCCCACTAACAACCGGGGGTGAACTCGGGTGCTCCGGAAGAATAAGCAGTTCCTTCTCCACTAGTGGCACTGGTCGTGTTACTCCAATAATTATTACCTTAATTTATCATTTCATCGAGTGTAAATTGTTCTCGCCATGGTATAGCTGACATATCGCTCATTTGGGGTTTTATAAAAACAGTCACTCACACTGTAAATGGTAGTTGGATTTATAACTACCTATGCAATCAGTGCCTATCACCACTATCATTGTGAGTTCTAATCCCACTCATGGCAAGGTGTACACGATGCAACATTATGTGATAAAGTTTGTCAGTGACTTGCGGCAGGTCGGTGGTTTTCTCCGGGTACTCTAGTTTCCTCCACCAATAAAATTGACCACCACGATATAACTGAAATGTTTTTGAAAGTGGCGTTAAACACCATAACCCTAACCCCTCACTTACAGTGGATAATTCAAATATTTGGTTGATTTTAATTGAATTCATTGATCTGTTTAACTTCAACACACCAAATTATGATATTTGTTTGAAATAATCTTGCTTTAATTCTAAAACAAATTCTATTTGTATTTACAGACACAACACAGAAAAAGTAGTATATTTTCTACTTCTAGACAGAAAACTCAGGAACCCCAGTATTGAAGATGAAATTGATATCAAAACAAGATCTGAATCAGGTTTGTATATATACAGAACATGTAGAAAATCTTGATCCTATATCGATTAATTGATTGATTATTGCTTAACGTCCAGTGAACAGTATTTCAACTATATTCAGGACGAAAAACGTTCAATGATATACAGAATCTATATAGAAATGAGGGAAGAATGGACCAATCAGGACAACAACTTTTGGCTGCCACCAGAAAAACATGAGAGTTCAGTAGAAATGAAAAATTAAGTTTGTGTAGCAGCTACAATGCACCTACTCTGTTTTGAAATCTACAAGTGAGGTTGAAATCTACAAGTGAGGTTGAAATCTACAGGTGAGGTTGAAATCTACAGGTGAGGTTGAAATCTACAAGTGAGGTTGAAATCTACAAATGAGGTTGAAATCTACAAGTGAGGTCTTTGATGTGAAGGGAGAGTGACATTCTCTAAACATGTTACCCACTATTCTGTATTATAACCTGGCAATTCCCCAATCGAGAGGGTACTCCTTTTTTGCCACCTGGCTTTTATGTTTTGTGGGTTCAATAAAGACCAGACGTCCGTTTACTACAAACTACATTTTAACACTAACTAAATATAATTGCAACATATGATGAGGAAAACAGAGTAGTGCATAAAACTTATAGGTGTACCGTGGGAACTGTCATATTAAAGATAGAAAGTGTTGATGATAAGTTACAGTCACAGCATGTAGAGAATCTATATGATAACAAAGATAACACTGGCGACTCTCTATGCAGTGCTGTGGTAGTTCCCTGGGAAGTGTCACCAATACCAAATAATACAGTATATGAAAATATGATTTTGGAGATAGATTTTGTTTATTGAAAGCAACTTTGAAATATTGCAGCTACTAGATATAAAGCAGGTTTGGAAATGATCACTTTAGTTTCTCATTTCCTTTAATGATATTTGATGCACAGTCAATGTCACAACTTTGATGGTTTGGTTTGATTTGTGATGTTTTACGCCACTTTAAACCATATTTCAGTTATTCCCTGGCGGTCAGTTTTATTGAAACCGGAGTACCCGGAGAAATCCACCAACCAGTCACATGTCACTGACAAACTTTATCACATTATGTTGTACACCTCACCCTGATCGAGATTCGAACTCACAACATTAGTGGTGATAGGCACTGATTGCATAGGTAGTTGTAAATCCAACTACCATGCGATCACGGCCACGACATTGAAACAAGAATTTATTACTTGAATCTTTTTATCAGAGATGAAAGTGTTTCTACAATCAGCAGATTTTCTCTTTATTTTTTGCCAAACAGTTACAATAATGAATGATTTTGGGGCATTGTAAAGTGTGTTTCCTTTCTATTATCAGTGATCACCATTATTTGACTTATTTTTTTTTCATCTACTTGCCCAAAAGCCAAATGTTGAACAATTTTCTATTTATTCATACAAATTCTTTAATAATTTTCACTTGTTCGAATCCAGTTGTACTTGTCCCAGGCTTCTGGCAAGTGACTGGATCACTTACACCTCTGTTTTATGCATATTTGATTTCAGAGTTTTCACATAAACATTTCAGTTGTATCTGTTTCAGCTGATCCTCCTAGAAAAAGAATTGATGTTGTTCAATTAAATGAACAAAATGGACAGCCAAGGTAAGTCGTGAATCAACTGTTTGGCTTCCCCTTTTGAATAAAACTATATGGAAACAATGCTCTGCTGATAGTAAAATATCTTAAAAAACTCATGGGTCCAAAATTATTTCTTATTTAAGCTTACAACACTACTGTGTTAATTAAAGCTGACTTACACTACATAACTCAAATATTGTTGGAAGTGAAATTTTCTATCATAATCATACTCCATTTTAGAACAAATATGAGTACTCAATTTGCTATCAACTTTTATTGTTTTCGTTCAGACCACATTCTTTCACCATTCTACATCTACTTGCTCTGGTGTGTGAGTTATAATTTAAAACCTGTCTAAACAGAACAATAGTACCTCTAATAATATAAAACCTGTATAAACAAAACAATAGTACCTCTAATAATCTAAGACCTGTCTAAACAGAACAGTTTTACTACTAATAATCTAAAACCTGTCTAAACAAAACAGTTTTTCTACTAACAATCTTAAAACTGTCTAAACAGAACAGTCTTACTATTAATAATTTAAACCCTGTCTAAACAGAACAATTTAACTACTAATAATATAAAACCTGTCTAAACAGAACAGTTTTACTACTAATAATCTAAAACCTGTCTAAACAACAGTTTTACTACTAATAATGAAAACCCTGTCTAAACAGAACAATGTTACTACTAATAATCTAAAGCCTGTCTAAACAGAACAGGTTTACTACTAATAATTTAAAACCTGTCTAAACAGAACGGTATTATGACGTATGAAACTAGGATGTAATTTAATTCTATGTTTATTTAAAGAGGATTGCTTAACAGCCAATGTCAACTAGTATCTAGCTGTCCTCAATGTAAAACTGTGATCGCCCATAAATAGAAAAAATGTCTCATATAATTTTCTACTATTATGATAGTACTTGGGTATCTATTTTATTTTGGGTTCATTTAGACAGGTTCTACTATAATACTCTTAAAAAGTACTTGGGTATCTATTTTATTTTGGGTTCATTTAGACAGGTTTTACTATAATACTCTTAAAAAGTACTTGGGTATCTATTTGATTTTGGGTTCATTTAGACAGGTTTTACTATAATACTCTTAAAAAGTACTTGGGTATCTATTTGATTTTGGGTTCATTTAGACAGGTTTTACTATAATACTCTTAAAAAGTACTTGGGTATCTATTTGATTTTGGGTTCATTTAGACAGGTTTTACTATAATACTCGTTAATGCATGTTTACTAACCTGACTAACACTATTTGTATACAGGTTATCACTAGGAAGTATTAGTGAAGGTTCACCAACAGCCTCCCGGCGAGCTTTAGCTGTACAAAGAGTGTAAGTTAACTCCGCTAATCAGCCTCCCAACAAAATTTGTTTTTTAGTTATATTTCATTAGAACATTGTCATAAGTCCAAAGTACTTGGGTATCTATTTTATTTTGGGTTCATTTAGACAGGTTCTACTATACTACTCTTAAAAAGTACTTAGGTATCTATTTTATTTTGGGTTCATTTAGACAGGTTCTACTATACTACTCTTAAAAAGTACTTGGGTATCTATTTTATTTTGGGTTCATTTAGACAGGTTCTACTATACTACTCTTAAAAAGTACTTGGGTATCTATTTTATTTTGGGTTCATTTAGACAGGTTCTACTATAATACTCTTAAAAAGTACTTGGGTATCTATTTTATTTTGGGTTCATTTAGACAGGTTCTACTATACTACTCTTAAAAAGTACTTGGGTATCTATTTTATTTTGGGTTCATTTAGACAGGTTCTACTATACTAATCTTAAAAAGTACTAGGGTATCTATTTTATTTAGAAGCATGGTCATAATTATTGTAACAGCATATATTTATCTGTTATTTATAATAAAGCTGAACATGGATAATGTAGGAAACAGATGTTCCGCTAGAATAGGTAGACTTTTTCAGCTTTCATTATATGATGGGGTCGTAAATTGTTCACTTCCAAATATCAGTGTGTGGGGAATTTTGAGCTATGATATATCAATGTGTAATATTTCTACCCTAATCCATAACCCTTGACTGATCACGTTGTGATACTCGCTACTCATCACATGATGAGTGGAGAATATCGGAGAATGATCAGCTGTGGGCTTCTGACAATTCATTATTGCAAGCTTCTGAATTGCTAACTAAGACATGTAAAATCACTAGGGAAAGTCTCTGTTATAATTGATATTAGTGAGATTATTTTGGATTTTAATCAAATATATGAATTTGTCAATAATAATGTATATTTCATATCCATTTTTCGTTGTTGATAGCCATGTCTGAACAATTGTTGGTCCATGTAACAATAAAAAATTACTTTTATTTCAGTAGGAAGGCTAGTCTATCTGGTAGTACTAGCAGTTCTCCTGTCACTAGTCCACAGATGTCCCTACGACGGATCCCTCCACATAGTCCATCAGCAACCCCACCAGGATCTCCTAGTAATGTTGCTAATACACCCTGGAAATCAAGACTGCATACGATCAAAAACAGCTTTCTAGGATCACCTCGCTTCCATAGACGTAAATTGCAAGGTACTCTAGCCATCTATGGTAATATTATGGAAATGGACTATCTAGAAGGTGAACTTTGAACTTTGTATTCAATAGAATGCCTTAGATTTTGAATAGTATTGTAAACTGCAGTGTTGCCATGGTGTCAAAAAATATATCCTTTCTTCTCGAAATAGTTCTGATAGATTTATTTCAATTTACTGTAAATTTGGAAATTTAGTATGAGATTTTCAGTATTTTAAAGTTGTTACAAAATTATGACCGAACTTAATTTTCAACTATCTGTAGCCCACATATACTTGATGGGGGAATGTACAGTCCTGGAAATGAAAATTTGAATTTACTGGTCCGAATAAAATTCTTGAATTTATTTTTATATATATCTAAATAAAAACTTGAAAATTTACTGGTCCGAACAAAGTTTTATTGGTCTTGGGTCGGAGAACTGGTGTTCAACATGAGGACTGAATGTATGCTGTTGTTGGCAGCTTTTGTGTTCTACTCTCTACTTTTCATGATATACTAATATGGCCAAGCTAAATTAAATATGTGTCTTAGAGGTAGAACTGAAATAGATGTATTATATATAATAAAAAAAAAAGGGGGGGGGGGGAAATTTGTCATTTTATCTACCGTAAGAAATGGGTTGCTTATACAATGATTAGAATGGAATTGTCATCATATAATTATCCCCTCGCCAACGAAGTTGCGAAGGGATATAGTAACGCTACCGTCCGTCCTTCCGTAACATCCTTGTGAACACTCTAGAATCAACATCCTTCAATGGATTTTGACCAAACTTGGTACATACTTAGTCCTTAAGAGAATCTGGAACCCTATTGATTTTCAAGGTCAAAGGTCAAGGTCACCGGGTCAAATTTTTACCATGTGACATCCTTGTGAACACTCTAGAATCAACATCCTTCAATGGATTTTCACCAAACTTGGTACATACTTAGTCCTTATGAGAGTCTGGAACCCTATTGATTTTCAAGGTCAAAGGTCAAGGGGTCAAATTTTTACCGCATAACATCCTTGTGAACACTCTAGAATCAACATCTTTCAATGGATTTTGATCAAACTTGGTACATACATAGTCCTTAAGAGAAGAGAATCTGGAACCCTATTGATTTTCAAGGTCATAGGTCAAAGGTCAAGGTCACAGGGTCAAATTGTTAGGCGAGGGGATACGCCACGCTTTGCGTTGCCCTTGTTATAAAAGAATTTGGTAAAATCCTACATGATGATCTAATATTGCCATTTTTCCATTAAATATTTGAATGTTTAAATGACCCATGAAAACTGCAGTTTACAAATAAGATAACAGTGAGTATGCTTAACAGTACTAATAAGCCTAAGACCACCTTCCTTGTACAGAGTGTGATTACTTATAACAGAGTGCCAACAGAAGTGTAACATTAACATGCAATTTACATCTGGTATTGAAATTTCATTCATTAATCTGGAGATAGTGGAGTACCTTTTTTTTTTAGCTCACCTGCCCCAAAGGGTCATGTGAGGTATTGCCATTACTTGACGTCCGTCGTCCGTTCGTTAACTTTTTCATATTTTAATCTACTCCTCTGAAACAACTGGGCCAAATGGAACCAAACTTGGCAGAAAGTATCTATATAAGGTCCTCTGTAAAGATTCTTCATTTCGTCCCATTCCGCCAACAAATATGGCCGCCAAGGGCAATTCTTGTTTCTGATTGGCTAATGTTAAAAAAATCTTCTCCTCTGAAACTGCTTGGCCAAATGGAGCCAAACTTGGCAGGAAGCATCTATGTAAGATCCTCTATAAAACTTCTTCATTTGGTTCCATTCGGCCAACAAACATGGCCATTGTTACTAAAAATAGAACATATGGTAAAATTGCACGTTTTTGGTAATAACTCAAAATCGTTAATAATATCAGAAATCTGATGGGGTAAAAATGATCAGCACAGCAAGATCTAACTACCCTGAAATTTTGAAGAAAATCTGATTACCTATCTTGGAGTTATTGCCCTTTTTTCATCAAATTTTCAAAATTTTAATACTTTTCGTTTTTTATTTCAAAAACTAAAAGAGATAGATTTAAGTTTAAACAGCAAACATGTGCAGCATGTCAAGATTTACCTACCCTGCAATTTTAAAGTAAATCTGATTACCCATCTTGAAGTTATTGTCCTTTTTTCATCAAATTTTCAAAATGTTAATACTTATCATCCTTTATTTCAAAAACTATAAGAGATAGATGTTAAGTGTAAACTGAAAACATGTTCAGCTTGTCAAGATCTACATGCCCTGTAATTTTGAAGTAAATCTGATTACCCGTCAAGGAGTTATTGCCTTTTTTTTCTTTTTTTTTTTTTTTTTAATTTAAACATTTTTGTCTGATATTTCAAAAACTATTAGAGATAAAGGTTTTGTATCATTCTATTGTCAGGTGAGCAATACAGGCTCAGTGGGCTGAGCCTCTAATTTAATACCAAATTTGATTTTTGAGATTAAATTTTTCATCTATGGTGTCTGAATGTTGATTTGTTTTTATTTTAATTTTTGAACTTTTACAGGAAATTGAAAATGAATTAACATCATTGAGATGAATATTATGCAAAATATTTATTTTTTAAAATGTTTGAGAAATGAAAAAAAATTATGAAAAATCTTCATAAATTGTTCAAGAAGTAAATAAATATCACTGCACAATTATAATTAAAAAGAAATTTTCCTATGATGTCAGAAGGTAATATCATGAGTCTATTAAAGAAAAACTAAATAATTTTAGTTTCACATATTTTTTATTTTTGATGCTAACCATTTTTCTCTTAATAAATCCCCTGGACATTTAACAATTGCTATAAAGGAGGGGAGGGGGAAATTAATGCACGTTGGTTTGAATTTTTTTAAATAAAAAATAAAAATTGACAGTAGCATGATTTATTCATAATATTTATCTCGATTATATTAACTTTTATATTGAATGTGTTGATTTTCTTTTCTCATTGCATTAAAAATGATTCTCACTTTTATTTCACAAAGACATTTTACACACTCATGCTAATAAAAAAAACATGCTATAATGGCATTCAAATGCTTCAAGCTTTATCTATGTTACATTGTACATCTATAATTGTAATTTCCTATTATACCCCCGCTCCCCGAAGGGGGAGGGGGGTATACTGTTTTATCTCTGTCCGTCTGTCTGTCCTTCCGTCCGTCCAAGATATTTTTTGTCACATTTTTCTCAGTAACTGTTGATGGCAGAAATCTGATATTTGGTCACAAGCATCATATAGGTATACCATATTGTGGGTAGCGTTTTTGGACCCGTCAGATTCCTACTTCCTGTTTGCCGACTTAGTTGGTTTTTATACACATTGAACATATATGCACATTTTTCGTCACATTTTTCTCAGCAACTATTGATGGCAGAAATCTGATATTTGATCACAAGCGTCATATAGGTATACCATATTGTGGGTAGCGTTTTTGGACCCGTCAGATTCCTACTTCCTGTTTGCCGACTTAGTTGGTTTTTATACACATTGAACATATATGCACATTTTTCGTCACATTTTTCTCAGCAACTATTAATGGCAGAAATCTGATATTTGATCACAAGCTTCATATAGGTACCCCATATCGTGGGAAGCGTTTTTGGACCCATCAGATTCCTACTTCCTGTTTGCCGACTTTGTTGATTTTTATACACATTGAACATACCTTTTGTATATGCCCATTTTTCATCACATTTTTCTCAGCAACTATTAATGGCAGAAATCTGATATTTGGTCACAAGCTTCATATAGGTACCCCATATCGTGAGAAGCGTTTTTTGACCCGTCAGATTCCTACTTCCTGTTTGCCGAAGAGCGGGGATATCATAAGTGAGCATTAGCTCACAGTTCATCTTGTTGTTAAATGTTTTAAGCTCCAATAAAATGTCATTTCTGTATGCTGAGATAAACATTCTCTTTTCACATTTATATTTTCTTGCACTATAGGAATATACCTATTCACGATAACTGCTGTCATGCATTTATCCGGGACATTTTGAGTGATAATAATGCCCTTTCCCATAAAAGGATGTCGTAGAACATCGTCATTTTTCCTCTCACAAATGTCCTGGATGAATGTAGGACCGCAGTTATTGCGAAAGGGTCAATAGATACAATTGCAGATTTTCAAATTATATTCTTTTAATAGACATATGTTTTTACGTCAAAAACAACCTTTAATTTGATATTAATACTATGACTTTTTTATCGTGACTTTCTTTACAACGATTGTGCAGGACTATATTCCAGAAATAGAAAATACTAATTGCTATACAATGTATTATATTAGAGTGACTTAGTTAAAAGTATCACCTAATACACTAATGATATTAAAGCTGAATATACCTGTTGTTATTTACAGTCCTCGAAATGAAAATGTGAATTTACTGGCCCGAATCAAATTCTTGAATTTATTTTTATATAGTTCTAAATAAAAACTGAAAAATTTACTGGTCCGAACAAAGTTTTACTGGTCTTGAACCGGAGGACCGGTGCTCATTGTGAGGACTGGTTGATATTAATGTTGATATATGTAACAAAAAAATTATTTGGTTGCAAAATTTTTGTTTTTTGTTTTAGTGCCTACAGATGATGTGTCCTTGACCCCAGAATCTTCTCCTGAGTGAGTATTATATGTGTATGCACGAGGCTAGATAATACATTATTACATTTGTACCGCCAAACAAATGCAGTCCTTCCGATGGTCTATCCGACATTGGGCAAAATTGAGTTAATATTGGTTACGTGTACTTATTTACTGCACCGAATGTCCAGGAATGTCCAGTCATATCGGATATTTTATAGATTCATTGTGGCAATTTAAGACAAAATATTGTTCGGTCCGGTAAAGTGTATTTTTATATTGGATTGATCACCCATTTAAAATAAAAATACCTCTAGAATCACTGCAAATGTACTTTTATTTGGGTGATCAACTAGAAAGATTTCACCTAGCTTTCAACATGCCTTACGTGACAACTGAGTCGATGCAGTTTGTATGCAGTAATCATGTATTTCTTGAAAGATAACCTAAATATTAAAACAGAAGTAAAATGTGACAGGCAACAATTCTATAAAAAAAAATAGTCGTATTATGTACATTAATAATTAGACAATTGTTAATTAGTATATTAGAAGTACATGTGTATGTAAAATCAAGTCTGAAAGTGAAAATTAAAATTAAATTCTGGTTTGTTTTGGTTTATGATGTTAGACGCCACTTTCAACAATATTTCAGTTATTTCATGGCGGTCAGTTTTATTGGTGGAGGAAACTGGAGTACCAGGAGAAAACGACCGATCTGTCGCAAGTCACTGACAAACTTTATTATATAATGTTGTATTGAGTACATCTCACCTGAGCGGAATTCGAACTCACAACGTTAGTGGTGATAGGCACTGATTGCAAAGGTAGCTATAAATCCAACTACCTACCATACGATCACAACCACGATGGTCCCCAATATAATTCTGACTGATTTTATAGTACAATGTATTAATATAATTCTGACTGATTTTATAGTACAATGTATTAATATAATTCTGACTGATTTTATAGTACAATGTATTAATATAATTCTGACTGATTTTATAGTACAATGTATTAATATAATTCTGACTGATTTTATAGTACAATGTATTAATATAATTCTGACTGATTTTATAGTACAATGTATTAATATAATTCTGACTGATTTTATAGTACAATGTATTAATATAATTCTGACTGATTTTATAGTACAATGTATTAATATAATTCTGACTGATTTTATAGTACAATGTATTAATATAATTCTGACTGATTTTATAGTACAATGTATTAATATAATTCTGACTGATTTTATAGTACAATGTATTAATATAATTAATATAATTTTTCTTTTCAGAATGACAAAAAAGTCATGGTTTGGTGCTCTGATGGGGTCTGACAGAGAAGAATTCCATTTTTTGACAGGACAAGATAAAACTCTAAGTCAAATTAAAGCTGATATTGTACATGCATTCCTATCTGTAAGTATAGATGTAAAAATACCAAGAAGTCTCAGACCTGACTGGTAATCGGCACTTCCAATTTTTTAACAGTGATTTTTTGTTTACATTTTCTGTAAAGTAGTCTTGCTATTGCAGGCATTTTAAGCTCTCCTGACCGAAGGATATATGATCTTTAGCTGTCATGCAGCATCCTGGCACCCATTCATAGTTTTTGTTAGCTTTGTATATTTCAATATTCTCTTGGAATCCACAGGGCCAAATTAATCCAAACATAACTGGGACTTGCGACAGGTCGGTGGTTTTCTCCGTTTTCCTCCACCAATAAAACTGACTGCCACGTTATAACTGAAATATTGTTGAAAGTGGCATTAAACACCATAATCCTAACCCTAACCCCAAATTAACCCAAGCATGACTGGGATGGTCCTTGACAGATTATCCAGTAATTAATTTCACCTGCATAATTTTTAGGTGTAAATTATGACAATTGATCTGTATAATAGGTACCAGAATTTTATGCTATTTTTTTTTTCTTCAACACTTGACATCAGGATTTTTTATGCCTTCGCGACGAAGAGTCGGGGGGGCATATTAATTTACCCCTGTCCATCTGGATATAGATACATGGTTTGTTCGGCTATCTCCTCCTACAGTTTTGGAGCTACAGCTTTAATATTTTGTAGGATGTATGTACACATAATGGAGGTGTGCATGTCCACAGGATTTTGATTTTCTTCAAATATTCTCAAAATGACAGGTAGTTGGACTTCGTCATTTTTTTTGTACTAGCTGCACAAAGGGAACAATGGTTTGTCCGTCTAACTCCTCCTACAGTTTTAGAGCTACAGCTTTAATATTTTGCAGGATGTTTATACACATAATGGAGGTGTGCATGTCCACAGGAATTTGATTTTTATCAAATATTCTCAAAATGACAGGTAGCTGGACTTAGTCATTTTGTTCGTCTGTCCGGATATAGATACATGGTTTGTCTGGCTATCTCCTCCTACACTTTTGGAGCTACAGCTTTTAATATTTTGTATGATGTTTATACACATAATGGAGGTGTGCATGTCCACAGGATTTTGATTTTCATCAAATATTTGATAATGACAGGTAGTTGGACTTAGTCATTTTTTTATGCCCCCACGATGATATGTCGGGGGGGGGGGGGGGGGGGGGGATTTTTGTCAAATATTCACAAAATTACAGGTAGTTGGACTTCATTTCCTCCTTATGGTCAGGCGGGGGCATCATTTGTGTCTTACAGACACTTCTTTTTTTTCTTATATCACTCCTAACAAAACAACTTTGTCCATAATTATCAAGTGTGAGGGCATACTTCTTTTCTAGTTTTTTACTAGATGCTGAAATGTTTTTTTTAAATTGAAATTAACTGTCCCTTCAACATTGACACAAGGAGGCTTGACTTTATTATTTTCACAGAATTCTTTAAAACAGCAAAGTTTTAACATTAAAATATTATTATAAAAATGATAAACATGTGCTTTATTTCAGACTGCCGACTTAAGTCATAGTGTTGTTTCTACGTCTACGTTCAGAGCCGAGTACCGTAGATCAAGTAATACTTCCATGTTTTCTCGAAATGTACGATTCCAAGTGGACATAACTCCAGCACATACAACAGGAGTTACCACGGGAACCATGTATTGTCTTACCTTCTCCCTTATTTCAGGTTTGTTGTTTTTACAGTCAATTAATTTCTACACATAGCCAAACATATTGGTATATATATTGGACACTTGAAAATCAGTTGCCCTTTAAAAGGTCCAAATTATACATATTCACAGAAGACATAAAAACATAGATATAAGATTAAATGCGCACAAAGCATATTTCTGGAATAACCTTCATCAGCTATGCTCAAATTTAAAAGATTAGAAAGCCAAATCATTTTAAAGTCTTTGGGAGCTAGAAAACCAAAGGGCCCAAATAGAATAGCCAAAATTCAGGAAAATGACACTGTTCTTTATACACAGATATTACTTTCAGGGATATGTCCTTTAGAGCCTCTTTTCCACAAATCTATTTCTACAGATAATGTCTGCCTTCAACAGGTTGAATATTCTTATTACTAGAACAGACAGTTGTACTTTTATGATATTCAAGTTTGTTTGTGATTTCAAGTTGTGACAGGTCTGGTTTCCTCCATCAATTACTGACCAGCACAATATAACTGAAATATAGTTGAAAGTGATGCTAAACACTCGTAATCCTAAGAATATATTACATTTTTTTATTTTTTTTTATTTTTTTTTTAGAAATTTGTTAGTTGTTGACTTTTGCCAAATGTCTTTAGTTTAGAAGTGTTCCGAAAATTTTTTATTTTTTTTTTTTATTTTAAAAGATACCAATCATGACAATTTCCCCCAATTTGAGGGCACCTGTGTTATTCAGGTAAGTGATAACAGGCCTCCATGGAGCCTGTAGTTTGTGAGGTACTAATGATATATTTCATGATTTATGTAAATTTCAGGACCGTCTAGAAGATTCAGAAGAGTTTGTGAACATTTACAAAATTTAATGTTAGGCCCTAGAGGAGATGCTCTGAACCAGAGGAAAGTGAGTACAGATAGTACCTCATCTTACTCGTCAGAGACGGGATTGTCACCCACGCACAGCTGTTCAGTCAGAGAAAATGGAGAAGAAGAGGTAATAATGATAATACAGTAAAACATGCCCATGTGGTCACCTCTATTTAGCAATCACCTATAATAAAAGGTCACCCTTTTCTGGTCCTGTCATAGAAAATTGCATATGAATTAAACGTCTTTTAAGAGGTCACCTGTCGAATAAGGTCTTTTTTTTTTGTCACAGAAGTAACCTCTTAATACAGTTTGACTCTACATTGTAATAATCAAAACTTTTTTTAAGAGGATGAAACACCTTGTGCAAACTAATCCTCCTTTGGACCCTCAATTACAATCATTAGGAAGTTTCTATATTTGATAGGTTACAAAGCAAAACATTTTCACAATTTCTGGTTCGAATCCTGTTCACGGAGAGGTATACTCGATACAACATGTGTGATAAAGTTTTTCAGTGACTTGTGACAGGTCTGTGATTTTCTCTGGGTACTCCGGTTTTCCTCCACCAATAAAACTGACCGCCATGATATAACTGAAATATTGTTGAAAGTGGCATTAAATGCCATAAACCAATCACAATTTCTGTAAAAATGTTATTTTCACTGCCATGTTGTTGACACCTTGGCAGGTTTGTTAATTGATTTAATTGATTACTTCAACATAGCGAAACACTTGAACTTTTGAGAAAGAGGAGTAAATTAAAAGTTGAAAAACACTGCGATTAATACAGGACTTAAAACTGAATGAAACTCATGAATCGAAAATTTATCTATTGTACCATGAAATTGATTACTGGTATAGGAGGTAACGGTAAAAACAGAAAATTACTTATTTAGCTCACCATGCCAAAGGCAATGTGAGCTTTTGCCATCATTTGGCATTCGTCATCCGTCATCCGTTAACTTTTCACATTTTAATCTTCTCCTCTGCAACTCCTCAGTCAAATGAACTGAAACTTGGTAGGAAGCATCTATGGAAGGTCCTCTGTAAAGACTGCTCATTTTGTGTCGATCCATTAACAATCATGGCTGTCACAGGCAATTCTTGTTTCTGATTGGCCAATTTTTTTAAATCTTTTCCTTTGTCCAAATGAACCGGAACTTGTTAGGAAGCATCTATGGCAGGTCCTCTATAAAGATTGCTCATTTCGTCTCAATCCGTTAACAAACATGGCCGCCACAGGCAATTCTTGTTTTTGATTGGTTGATTTCTAAAAAATCTTCCTCCTCTGAAACTGCTTGGCCAAATGAACCGAAACTTAGTAGGAAGCATCTATGGAAGTTCCTCTATAAAGAATGCTCATTTCGTCCGAACCCGTTAATAAACATGGCCACCACAGGCAATCCTTGTTTCTGATTGGTTGATTTCTAAAAAATCTTCTCCTCTGACACCGCTTGGCCAAATGAACCCGAAATTTGGTAGGAAGCATCCTTGGAAGGTCTTCTATTAAGATTGCTCATTTCGTCCCGATTCGTTAACAAACATGGCCACCACAGGCAATACTTGTTTCTGATTGGTGGATTTCTAAAAATTCTTCTCTGAAATTGCTAGGCCAAATGAACCTAAACTTGGTAGGAAGCATCTATGGAAGGTCCTCTATAAAGATTGCCCATTTCATTTTGATCCGTTAACAAACATGGCCACCACAGGCAATTCTTGTTTCTGATTGGTTGATTTCTAAAAAAAATCTTCCCCTCTGACACCACTTGGTCAAATGAACCGAAATTTGATAGGAAGCATCCTTGGAAGGTCTTCTATTACGATTGCTCATTTCGTCTCGATTCGTTAACAAACATGGCCACCACAGACAATTCTTGTTTCTGATTGGTCGATTTCTAAGAAATCTTCTCTGAAACCGCATGGGCAAATGAACCGAAACTTGGTAGGAAGTTTCTATGGAAGGTCCGTTATAAACTTGCTCATTTCGTTCTGATGCATTAACAAACATGGCCACCACAAGCAATTCTTGTTTTTGATTGGTCAATTTCTAAAGAATTTTCAACTCTGAAACCGCTTAGCCAAGCAAACTGAAACTTGGTAGCAAGCATCTATGGAAGGTTCTGTATTAAGTTTCCTCAAAGCAGAATGAAAGGTGAGCGACACAGGCTCAGCCCACTGAACCTCTAGTTCATTTCATAAAACCGCCAAAATATATATCTGCCAATAATTTGGATTTATAAAACCACCAAATTTTGACATCACAAATATAAAGCGCTATGTTATACTTTGAGATTCTTGAAATTTGAGAAGAGGACTAAATTAAATTGAAAAGCACTGTGATTAAAAACAGGACATAATTATTTTTTGAGTAAAATGATTTTGATGTAGTGGGATTCCCTTGTAACATGATATGATATAATAAAACAATGATATTCTTTTTATATCGATCAATGCGCAAATGTATATTGATATACTTCTATTAGGTCAAGGTCAATAAAAACATCAAAAGACTATAATTGTGTGTTATCTAATCATGTTGCTTATTCTTGTGTAAGGAGCTGTTGTGGTCATGATTGTATGACAGTTGGATTTACAACTACCTATGCAATCAGTGCATATCACCACTGAAATTGTGAGTTCGAATCCTGTTCATGGCGAGGTGTACTCGATACAACATTATGTGATAAAGTTTGTCAGTAACTTGGAACAGGTTGGTGGTTTTCTCTGAGTACTCTGGTTTCCTCAACCAATAAAACCAACCGTCACGATACAACTGAAATATTGTTGAAAGTAGCGTTAAACACCACAAACCTAAACTAAAACCTCTCTTCTTGTGTAGTGATTAATAATACATCATTTATCTGACATTATTTGTGAGATATTTATTTTATTTTACACAGGTATTTGAAAAGCTACGAGTTTGTAAAACTCCCACGCCGGTCCGAAGAGAAGTTCCACGAGTGATAACAAACGGAAAAAAAGTATTAGTTGACCATCATTATCGTAAAGATAAAGTATGACAAAGGTCAAGGATAAATCTGTGTTCAAGCCAAAAAAGATTTTGTGATCAGTATGAAAATTATGTGAGAAAATAATAACTGAGTTATATAATCTTCTCCTGTATATAATTGTCTTATTTTAATACAAACATGTAGGTATGGAGAAGCACCATGTCAAACCTTAGGTTGTGCCATGATAACATAACATTACAATGTTGACATCTGATAGTTTCATTACCACCAGAGATACACAATATCTACACCACGTTGATCAGTCTAAGCACAAATTGTGACAGTAAAATCATAGATTGATGTCGGCAAATATTGAAAAAAACTGCATCAGGGAAAGAAAATACTATTGTTTTTTTTTAATTTATTAAAAGAGGATTGGGACAAATGTCTTGCATTTTAAAGTGTGATTAGAAGAAACTTGGGAATCTGTACAAATGCTTCGTACGAATTTTGTCACAGCTATTTTACATGTGAATTCTTGTGAATGGGTAGAATCTGTTGTTAACTTTTCAAATTTTAATCTCAGCCACCCCCCTCCCCTTACTGAAACCACTTTGGCTGAGATGGTTCTTGATTGATTCCCTTTCAATATTATATCTGATAGCTATCTATTTGATGATAAAATGTCTTCATTTTCTGTTGCAATGTGCTGAAATTTAAAATGTAGCTACATTATCATGACCTGTCTGAAATATAATACTTTTCTGATAAGAAAGTTTAAACTCTAATGGTCAACAATTACATGAATATCAACAAAACAAACAACTACCTCTCACCACAAAAAAACCCCCATCTTTTTGTCATATTTGGTAGTTATTAGGCCTGTTTTTATTAATAATCATTTCTCATGGTCTTCACTTTAATCATTCTCTAAATTCAACCAAACTTGCCTGTAATAGTTCTTGGGTGGTTCCCTTTCAAGATTGAATCAGACTAACTTAACCTCCATCCAAGATGGCCATATTTACTGAAACTAAATTTTTCCAATGGTTAAAATGTCTTATATTTCATGCTTGGAATTTGTGCTGTTGCTTTATGTTAGTGCATTATAGCAGATGATAATTATGTAAAAAAAAACTATTTAAAGGACATATAAGATTTTATCTGTAATTTGGACATTTTTTCCTTTACTTTCCCCCGAGCGATATTGTCTGTTTCAACAAACTGACTCTTGAAACTGTAAATTAGCGATCATTGTAACGTCAAGCACATTATGAGGTGACCGATAAAAAGAATAATGTCAGTTTTGAAAGTTTTGACACACATTATCAATAGTATCGCAGCAGGTCCGATAGGATGAGGTGCTATACTATTAATAATGTCTGTCTTGACTCAAAACTGCTGTTATTATTTATTTACATCTCATGTTTATGTAGGGCTTAGCTCTCTTGTTTATATGTGGTGCCGATACTTTTGAACTGAAGTAACAATTTTGTTTGATCTAAAAAGTACTGTTTTTGCTCATCTATAAAAGGACCAAGTGAACTTTTGCCATCATTTGACAACAGTCTTCATTAACTTTTTCACATTTTAATCTTCTGAAATACTGCTCATTCAACTGGAACTAAACATGGCAGGGATTATACCTTGTATTTGAGTAGGATAACTCACTACTTATATTGATTTTTTATTGATTTTTGGTGTTTTAACGCCACTTTCAGCAATATTTCAGCTATATCATGCCGACCAGTTTTAGTGGTGGAAGAAGCCAGAGTACCCGGAGAGAACCACCGACCATGGCAAGCAACTGGTAAGCTTTATCACTTGCAGCTGTGAGTCGAGTGAACCCTTTTTTGTCATTTACAAAGCCGGGTGCGAACCCACGCTGTATTGGTGATAGGCTAGTATGAGTTGTTAGGTAATCAAACTACCTAACTCATTGAGCCACTCGGGCCCTCACTACTTATATCATCTGTATTAGAACTAATTGAATGCAATTAATATCTAGTAAATTGATTACAGACTCCATGCAGCCTCTGGTTTATGGTGTTCAAAAGAATTCAGTCTCATCTTATGTATAATCTTGTCTGATGTAAGCAGTTTTATCAATCAAATTACAGAATGAATGTACAGTAAATGAAATATTACAATGTCATTCTAGTTGTAAATTAAATATTACAATGTCATTCTAGTTGTAAATGAAAAATTATAATGTCATTGAAATATTACAATGTCATTCTAGTTGTAAATGAAAAATTATAATGTCATTATAGTTGTAAGTGAAAAAATTACAATGTCATTCTAGTTGTAATTGAAAAACTAAAGTGTTATGCTAGTTGTACATGAAAAATTATAATGTGATTGAAATATAACAATGTCATTTTAGAGTAAATGTAATACACAATTGAAAGAAAACCTTTTAACAGTTCTGTGCATTTATTAGTATAAATGATGAAATATTGTACTTAACTATTATGTATGAATGAGTAAATGAATGCTACTAGTTATATCATCTTATGAATGGAGTGGAGTCAACATTTTGAATATGATTTTCTATGAAGGCTTTTCTTTCAGTTCATGTTAACTTACGAAACTTTTAGCAAGGACACCCCCTTTTTTTTTTTCGTTTTTAGCTCAAGTTTATAAAACCACTTCTGTATATGGATATGTTTACCTCGGGTCAAAATGAAATTTTGATGTAAAGCAGTTATTTTGGTTGACATTTGCTTAAAATTTGACAAGGCCTTGGTAGAAAATAAGAAAATTTGGATATATGCTAATTTATTACAATCCAAAATTTGTTATTACATATAAATCAATGTGCTATGATAAAACATTGATATGTATATAGTAATATAAAGTGACCAAAGGATTATTAAATTAATTAATGTTATTTTTTAATTTATTAAATTCATTTTAATTTTATTTACATTTATTTTGCTTTTACCTCTGTTTGAAAATATTAAAAGTACAACTATACATTAATTGTTTACAAAAAAAACATGATTTTATTAATTGCTTTTAATGAAAGTGGTACATTGTAGTTAATCGCAAAGAATTATTATAAACATAATGTATTATCTCCCTTTGTATGAAAGTAAGCTATATTGATAATTATGACACTTTTAACAAAGGGAGATAATATGACACTTAACAAAGGGAGGTAATACTATGACCTTATCAAAGGGAGATAATATGACATTTTAGCAAAGGGAGATAAATCATTTATGTTTTTATTCTTATATATGACATATATTCTCTTGATATTTGTAATGTGATATCATGGTTGCTTATATATTTTCATTCTGTCAAATATTTTGACTACATTAATGGGTCACTTTATACTAAAGAGTTGCATGTATTCTTGTATTTATTTTCACTTTAGTTATTTAATACTTTTATGAGCATTCAAAAAAGGCAAAACTAAAGTAAAAATATATTCAGTTCAGAATTAAAATCCAAATGTTATTTTTTGCTTAAATACATTTTTTGGGGGTATTTAGGTAATTTTTGTTGCTCATGTTTAACCTCTCAACCTTTAAAAAGTTTGAGGATCAAATATGCTCATCATATCTTTGGGGAATTTTGTTGAATTATTTAATAATTTATTCAAGTAATGCTTAGCAATTATTTCAAAACCTTAGTTATTGTAATCTGGTGACTAAATATGTATATTCATAATTTGAGGTGTAAAAAAATGTAATTGAATTTTAAACATTTAGTTTGTAATAATGTTTTGAGTTTTATCAGACATTAAGGTTATTATACAGTTTTTTTTTTTAATTAAGTATACATTTTTTTTTGTAATTTGAAATCGTGATAAATTTGCACGAGTTGACCAAGAATCAACTTTTATTTGATCAACAGCAAAATAATTTGTAACCATGTGTTAATTAGGTCTTTCATTGATACTGCTGAATTCAAAACACCTGAGCATTACAACTATAGTCAAACCTGTCCATGCAGTCACCTCTATTAAGCAGTCACCTATATTAAAAGATCACCTTTTTCTTGTCCTGTCAAAGACAATTTCATATGAATTGGACCTCTTTTAAGAGGTCACCTGTCATATAAGGCCACTTTCTCCTTTTCCCAAAGGTGACCTCTGAATACAGGTACTCCATTTTTATCCTACTAGTATTTTATATTATATTCACCGAGCCGCAGATTTCATGAAAATGTATTATTGTTATTTACTAACAACTTCATCATCATTTTGAGTGTTTGTTTATGATTCAGCCGAAAAACAAATGTTAAACACAATCTCATTGGTTATTGAACAACGAAAGAACAAATTTGATAGGATAGCAAGTCTGTTTTTTTCCCAATCTATTTTTATTCCTTGCGAGGGTGATATCACTTTCCGGACACCTGTCAGGGTCTATTTTTAGCCGAGAGGATGATATCGCAAGTACATAAAACCTGTTAACCAGTTTTAAGCCAATCATTTGTAAGCTAAATTACAGTCGTGTAATAAACATTTTTATCTGCAATTTGGACATTTTTGAAGGTTTCCTTCAACATTATCGTACTCCGATACTAGCAGTAATGTTGATATCAACCTTCAATACTGCTGTATTCTATATGTATAAAAACACATGTATATTAATTGTTTAAAACAGTCAAAACAATGAATAGATTTTGCAAATATTTTTTTTTTTATCAGTTTTAAAATGAAAAGTTTATATTATAATATGAAGAAGAATTTCTGAGGTCGCTGGTTAGAGATTCTTATTCACATTAAAATCATACTGGGCTGTATCAAGTGACATTTTATCTGCCTTTTTAGCTCACCTGACCCAAAGGGTCATGTGAGCTATTGCCATCACTTGGCGTCCGTCGTCGTCGTCCGTCGTAAACTTTTTCAAAAATCTTCTCCTCTGAAAGTACTAGACCAATGGAAACCAAACTTGGTCTGAATCATTACTAGGGTGTCTAGTTTCAAAATTGTGTCCGGTGATGCCGTGCACCAACCAACATGGCCACTGTTACTAAAAATAGAACATATGGTAAAATTGCAGGTTTTTGATAATAACTCAAAAACCGTTAATAATATCAAAAATCTGACATGGGGTAAAAATGATCAGCACATCAAGATCTACCTACCCTGCAATTTTGAAGTAAATCTGATTACCCATCTTGGAGTTATTGCCCTTTTTTCATCAAATTTGTAAAATTTTAATACTTTTCGTCTTATATTTCAAAAACTATAAGAGATAAAGGTTAACTTTAAATTGCAAAAATGTGCGACATATCAAGATCTACCTACCCTGCAATTTTGAAGTAAATCCCATTACTCATTTTGGAGTTATTTCCCTTTTTTCATCAAATTTTCAAAATTTTAATACTTTTCGTCCTTTATTTCAAAAACTATAAGAGACAGATGGTAAGTTGAAACTGCAAACATGTTCAGCATGTCAAGATCTACCTACCCTGCAATTTTGAAGTAAATTTGATTACCCATCTTGGAGTTATTGCCCTTTTTTCATCAATTTTTTTTTTCATTTTAATACTTTTCGTCTTATATTTCAGAAACTATTTAGAGATAGATGTTAAGTTTATTGCAAAAATGTGCAGCATATCAAGATCTACCTACCCTGCAATTTTGAAGTAAATCCCATTACCCATTTTGATCGATTATGCAAATTAGAAAAAAGGGGGGATGAAATTAAAAAAAAATCTTCTCCTCTGAAACTACTGAGCCAATCTCAACCAAACTTTGCTGAAATGATCCTTAGGTGGTCCCCTTTAAAAAATGTGTCCGTCAGCGCCGTCCTGTATCCAAGATGGCCGCCATTACTAAAAATAGAAATTTCTTCAAATGGCCAAAACTGCTCTATTTTAAGCCAGAAAGTGCCCAAATTTGAATTGTATAAGCATAATGATGAGCTTTTTAACATATATTATGGGATTTTTTATGAACTTTGAAATTTTGCCGATTTTGACCGATTATGCAAATTAGAAAAAATGGGGGATGGAATTAAAAAAAATCTTCTCCTCTGAAACTACTGAGCCAATCTCAACCAAACTTTGCTGAAATGATCCTTAGGTGGTCCCCTTTCAAAATTGTGTCCGTCAGCGCCGTCCTGTATCCAAGATGGCCGCCATTACTAAAAATAGAAATTTCTTCAAATGGTCAAAACTGCTCTATTTTAAGCCAGAAAGTGCCCAAATTTGAACTGTATAAGCATAATGATGAACATTTTAACATATATTACGGGATTTTTTATGAACTTTAAACTTTTACCGAATTTGACCGATTATGCAAATTAGAAAAAAGGGGGGATGAAATTTAACAAAAATCTTCTCCTCTGAAACTATTGAGCCAATCTCAACCAAACTTTGCTGAAATGATCCTTAGGTGGTCCCCTTTCTAAATTGTGTCCGTCAGCGCCGTCCTGTATCCAAGATGGCCGCCATTACTAAAAATAGAAATTTCTTCAAATGGCCAAAACTGCTCTATTTTAAGCCAGAAAGTGCCCAAATTTGAACTGTATAAGCATAATGATGAGCTTTTTAACATGTATTACGGGATTTTTTATGAACTTTGAACTTTTACCGATTTTGACCGATTATGCAAATTAGAAAAAAGGGGGGATGAAATTAAAAAAAATCTTCTCCTCTGAAACTACTGAGCCAATCTCAACCAAACTTTGCTGAAATGATCCTTAGGTGGTCCCCTTTCAAAATTGTGTCCGTCAGCGCCGTCCTGTATCCAAGATGGCCGCCATTACTAAAAATAGAAATTTCTTCAAATGGCCAAAACTGCTCTATTTTAAGCCAGAAAGTGCCCAAATTTGAACTGTATAAGCATAATGATGAACTTTTTAACATATATTACGGGATTTTTTATGAACTATGAACTTTTACCGATTTTGACCGATTATGCAAATTAGAAAAAAGGGGGGATGAAATTAAAAAAAATCTTCTCCTCTGAAACTACTGAGCCAATCTCAACCAAACTTTGCTGAAATGATTCTTGAGTGGTTCTCTTCCAAAATTGTGTCCGGCATTTCAGAACACTGACCAAGATGGCCACCACAGCCAAACTTAATTTAACATAGGACCCTATGGGAAATTCCCATAAAAATCTTTTTGTCTGAAACCATTTGCTCAATAAGAACAAAATTTTGATGAAATAGTCTTTGGATGGTTCTCTTCCAAAAATGTGTCTGGCGGTTCGACCCTTCGATCCATTTTTTTTTACCTGCAATTTTGAAATAAATCTGATTACCCATCTTGGAGTTCTTGCCCTTTTTTCATCAAATTTATAAAAAAAAATTAATACTTTTCGTCTTATATTTCAAAAACTATAAGAGATAAAGGTTAAGTTTAAATTGCAAAAATTTGCAGCATGTCAAGATCTTCCTACCCTGCAATTTTGAAGTAAATCCAATTACCCATTTTGGAGTTATTGCCCTTTTTTCATCAAAATGTTCTCAATTTTAATACTATCATCTTATATCTCAAAAACTATTAGAGATAGAGGGAAAGTTTAAACTGCAAAAATGTTCAGCATGTCAAGATCTACAAAAAATTTCCCACAGTTAAAAATGTGCGACAGCTGTGAAGAGTTATTCCTCTTGAAATGCATTTTTTTGTTGACTCACTGCTTTTGGTTACTCTAATAATCAAAGGGAAGCAACTCTATTACAAAATGTGAAGTCGGAAAAGCTAAATTTTGAGAATCATTGACATATGTTTTTTTACAGCAATTTTGATAACTTACATTAAAGGGGGAACTGGAACCCCTGCCCACATTTTTTTGTAGAAGGGGTCTGCAATGACGAAGGCTACATTTGTTAATTTTTTTTACCGAAGTTATCAAGTTTTATTGACTGATGTTGTTATTATACCCAGGTGAGCTATACAGGCTCCTGGGAGCCTCTAGTTTATGCATATAAATACATGTATTGTAGCCATTACCCATTAATCTACACCTTATTTTTTAATTTCCCCCTGTAGACGCTTCCAACCGAGTTTTCAAAGCACCGAACAAACCGTAAATATTTCATCAATTAAGTTTTTTATATATAAATTTAATCCTTCAATCCTCTAAATTTTTACCATTTACCATCGGGATTTACAGGATATCTTCCACTTGTGCTACCATACTCTATCATTGCCATGGAAACTAAAAATATATTTATATAAGATCACATCCTCCATACTGTCATTGCTATGGAAACTAAAATGTTTTTTTTTGCAGTGATACAACTACTCTATCGTCAACATGGAAACTAAAAAGGTTTTTTTATACGAGAAAGTTGTGTTTACCATCAAATTGAATAGTTTTATTTTAGAGTTTTTTTTTATCAAGACATACATGCATTGTTAACACCACCATATGTAGGATCTTATGTTGTAATGCACATGAGTTAACCCCACCATATGTAGGATCTTATGTTGTAATGCACATGAGTTTTGAATACTGCAGTAAGATATATTTGATTGCCGTTTCTTTGTATGCATTATACAAATGTAGTAAAATTATACAACAATAAAGTTAAAATCATACTTCTACTCTTATTTGTGATACCATTCATTAAAAGGGGTCGTGGCCATGATCGTAGTATTTACAACTACCAGAACCTCTGCAATCAGAGCCTATCACCTCTAAAGTTGTGAGTTTGAACCCTGTTCATGGTGAGGTGTACTCGATACAACATTATGCGACAGGTCGGTGGTTTTCTCCACTAATAAAACTGACCCAACACCATATAACTGAAATATTGTTGAAAGTGGCATTAAACACCATAAATCAACCATTCAGTAACTTCTGTAAGTTTGATCAGTTGTAGACCAGTTATATACATGTATAATCACATCTATGGTATAATGGTTAGTGTGCTCACCATAAGTGTGTAGACCAGTTATATATATGTATAATCACATCTATGGTATAATGGTGTGCTCACCATAAGTGTGGATCAAAACCAAAGATTATTTAATGGCAATAGTTATTTGCTGTTTCTCTGTTAAGTACAGTATTAAGGAGCACAGACTAGTTGGCTCTGAATCAGGATAATGTAGAGCAACAGTCTACCTACAGACTGTTGTTAAAATGAGCTAGCACCATAAAAATCATCTTTGCTAGCCAAGGGTTACAATCCGCTCTACTCATCTTCACCCTTGGCATCGATTTTCGTAATTCCCGTGCACTACCACCTGCTGGATTTTGACAGTTACACCCCTTGTAATGATGTCATTTTCAGCCAATTGACGCGAGGCTTTCATTTCCTTTCGTTTGAATGCCCTGAAAATTGACTCGAGATTATAATATGGCTGATTTTCAAGCGAAGATTTGACGAGGCTCATACTGTTATTCAATGGTAAGCTAGTGCTTACAGAACATGTGCTTTTTGTAAAGCGCATTCTGATTAGTTGCAGCTACCACTAGCTGCATTACATATAAACCGTCACCGTGTGACCTCAAAAATCTGTCTAACGATGCCAAGGGTGAAGATGAGTAGAGCGGATCGTAACCCTTGGCTAGCGAAGATGCATAAAAATTGAACTACGCATGTTGATCTATTACAAAGCGGACATCATCATCTTATCGAATGTAATTTCTGATCATCACGATATAGATTAAAAAAAGCGTTTAAACAACAATCACTTGCCAGATCAGTTATATTCCTAATGGTGAGAATTTTATGTTTTGCACATTTTAACATACATTTACACAAGAAGAATGGAGTTTTCTGTAAATTGATACTTTCAGTTGTATTATTGTTATGTTGTCATCCATCTGCAGACACAATGGTTTCTGTGCGATAACTTCAGTTCTTGTTGACAAAACCTTCCAACTTTTTAATACAAAAATCCTTGGCGCAGAATGATTTTGGGTATTGTAGTCCTACCCGTTGATTTTTTTGTACTTGTAGAGTTCATTGTAAATCTGATTTTGATGAATTCCTTAGAAAAATCCCCTTCAGAACAAGGTTGGTTTGGTTTATGGTGTTTAATGCCACTTTCAACAATATTTCAGTTATATCGTGGTGGTCAGTTTTATTGGTGGAGAAAACCAGCAATGTTGTTACAACATCAAGCCCCACTCCCACATATTTTAAAAGGACAGTTTTGATAGTGCAGTTGTCTATTAGTTAAGTTTATTTACACTATAACACTTAAAGCAACGATTATCCAACCAAAAATTTACTGCACGGCCAAGTAATATGGTTGACTACATATCATGACCAATTGTCGCATACTTATATTAAAGCTATCAGACCAACGACCTCAGATGAGTTGCATTCACAAAGTATATTTGCATTGAAAATGCAAGAAAACGTTTCAAGTCGCATAACTCGTACAAAAATCTTCAAATTAAAATAGCGAGATAATATGATCAACTACACATGATGACCAATTATCCTAATTAAGCTATTGGATCAATGACCTCAGAGGAGTTGCATTTACAAAGTGAAGTGGGATGGATGAACGGACAAACTATATACTGCCATACTATTATTATATGCCATAAAAGGCGACTTTTAAATTTAAACTTTCTTATTTGTCATCAAATTTGAATGCAATTTTTTTGTAAAATGATCATCTTAATGGGCCATGAAAAGATTTTGCTATTTTTAAAAGGAACTTGATATTCGAATTTTACATCCAAATTTGAGGCAGATTTTTTCCAGTATTATGCCAACAAATTCCCTCTACCTCCTAGTTTCCATGATAAACTCAGCCGAAAGGGGCCATCAAGTGCCAAATTCCAAAATTTGAAATGTTTAGTTCCCCTGGCCAAAGGCCATGCAAGCGTTTGCCACCCGTCATTAACTTCCACATATAAATCTTCTCTGAACCAAGTTAAACCAAACTTGGCTGTAATTGTCCTTGGGTGATACCCTTTCACAATTGTGTTGGACAGCCCTGCCCTGCATTCAAGATGGCGACCATTACTAAAAATAGAGATTTCTTATGCATCAAGTGGCACCTAGTACTTTCATCAATACTTATTGTCTGAATGTAAAACTAGAGGCTCCCAGGAGCCTGTAATCACTCACCTGGTTTTCAATTGACATCTAAAGTTGATAGAAAATGGGGGTGTTACACATAATTTTGAAAGTGGGCCACCCAAAGATCATTTCAACTCAAATTTCTGAGCAAAAAATTTTGATGTGATTTTTATCTCATAATATTCCTAAATGAAATAAACTGGCTAAAAAAATATCACAGAAAAACCCAGAATACATGTATATGTTAAACTACTCATTGACATGTAGCTGCAGTTAAAATTTTAGTTCATTTTGATTTGTAATAAAGCAGAAATTGACAACTAAAGAAATTTCTATTTTTAGTAACAGCAGCCATTTTGAATGGAGGGCGGGGCTGTCGGACACAATATTGAAAGGGAACCAGCCAAATTTGCTTCAATTTAGTTCAGTGGTTTCAGAGAAGATTTAAATGTGATCTTTTATCAAAATATGTCTAATTTGTATAATCGGTATAAATCGGTTGAAAGAAAAATTTCACAGAAAAACCCGGAATATATGTTAAACTACTCATTTCCATGTAGCTGTAGTAAAAATTTGAGCTCATTCAGATTTATAACAAGGGCAACGCAAAGCGTGGCATATCCCCTCACCTAAAAATTGTACGCGGTGACCTTGAAAATCAATAGGGTTCCAGATTCTCTTAAGGACTAAGTATGTACTAAGTTTGGTCAAAATCCATTAAAGTATGTTGATTCTAGAGTGTTCACAAGGATGTTACGGAAGGACGGACGGTAGCGTTTCTATATCCCTTCACAACTTCGTTAACTAGGGGATAATAAAGCAGCAATGGACAATTGAAGAAATTTCTATTTTTAGTAACAGCAGCCATCTTGAATGGAGGGTGGGTCTGTCGGACACAATTTTGATAGGGACCCACCCTGCCAGGTTTGGTTTAATTTGTTTGAGGGGTTTCAGAAGAGAAGATTTAAATGTGAAAATTTACGACGTACGTATTGATACACTGATATCCAACACTATTTCCATAGACGGGTGCTACTAGTGCAGCAGAAACTGTTTACCCTTTCAGAACACCCATGTTCACTCTGGCTTTTTGTGTTGCTCAATTTTTAGTTTTCTGTGTAGTGTTTTGTAGATCGTTGTCTTTTTTCTCTTGCCCATTGTCATTCCATTTGATTCTGGTTGCCCCATTAACATCTTCATACTTTTATAGGAACTGAAGAAGATTTAACAACATATATCTTTATGAAACTTTTTAATGCACAAATTTACTGTTACAATTCTACATGATTAACCACCGATATATCTTTATCGCTATTTTGCGGTATTTTCCTCTGATCTTGCTATTTGAGAATTTTCCATCTCACGCTAGTAGAGTGAGATGGAAAATTATCGCCAGTAACTAAGTAGTCTCGTGATAAACAAACAAACGTTATAATGACGTCACATTACCAAGTCCTTGATAATAAGTGATTAACGATATAAAATATTAATTGTGCTTAAAAAAATGTCAGTACCTCAACAAAAATTATTTAATTATGAATACAAAATAGCGATAGAATAATTAAAGATGTTTTTTAAAACTCGAGGACGTTTCTCAGTCCTCTCGTTTTAAAAAAACATTGTTAATCACTTAATATCACAATCAACACCGTCCTAGTTTCATATTACAAGTCAGAAATTTTTTCTATTTTTTTATATTTTTTTTTATATTTTTTTGTTGACAAAAATGCTTAATACAATCAATTCTATTTGATTGACTTTTATCTCTTTTGTTCATAGATATAAACACATAATAGCACTGTGTGAAAAATGAAAAAAAAAGTAAGTTGCTGATATCAAAACCATTTCCTGATCAATTCTGTACAAAAAAATCATTCAATCTCTACAACACAATTTAAGAACAAAATAAACATGGTGACTTAGTGAGTAAATTGGTCTGGTTTAGCATTTTTTATTTTTTTTAATGTTGTTTGCCGTTGAATATTGCCTCGCCACATCTAATCCAACCATAACAAAATTTACATATTAAGTTGTGGACAATAAATATATGATCATTACATTACTTGAGGTAACAGAAGACATATTATGCCCATATTTATGCTAGTCACTCTTTCGTGTCTCAGCATACAGATTTTTTTTTGTTTGTTCATACTACTCTTACTGTCAAAAATTCAAAACCACGTTTTTAATAATCCATTTCAAAATTTCGATAATTATGTCAATTTATTTTTTAAGCATATTTAAAATTCTAGTTTTTGATGGGTTGAGCAATTAAAAAAAAAAAAAAAATCTTTTTTGAATTAAATATCGATTTCAAAGTGTTGATACAAAACTTTTGTCCGAAAATGCAGGGGGAAAAAACAATGCAAAAAACAAGAGAGAAATAACAGCACACATCATGCTGGACAAGAGTTTATCATCCACAACTTAATAATAAACATATTAAAACTTCATGCTGACTATGACACTTGTTGAGCCTGTTGGTTTGGCTTTCCAAATCCGCTGGAGCTTCCACGATTCCCTCCACGTCCTCCTCTAGGGGCTCCTCCTCCTCCTCCCCTTCCAGCTGAAATTAGAATGTGTTATATATAAGCCATGTGTCATCATGCTCTCATTAACCAAGCATGTTTCATTGTATATACTGTTTATAAGATTTTCTTATCTACTGTGAATTAATGTTTAATCGTGGTCTACCAGTTTTCGTGGATTTCGCTGAGAGTATCAAACCACGAAATTAAGAATTCAACGATACTTTGTCACCATATATATATATATATATATATATATAGAATTAGATTTTAGAGCTGTCAAATTTTTGTTCTTCCCTCGACGGGATTTGAACCCACACCATTGATACACTGCAGCAACATTCGCTTAGCCTTACGTCCAGCACCCTAGACCACTCGACCACATCCACTATATATATATATGTATCGACTATAGCAGGATATCCTATCCACGAATTTACATATCTATGTAAATAAAAAAAAATATCAAATCACAAAAATCTATATCCACGACAGTGTTTTAGCTAGGATTTCAAAAGGGCAGGGTGCTACTTCTGAAAAGGGCACTTTATGCGTAAACGTTGGCTGAAAAAGGGCACTTTAATGCACAAAGATTGACTTGAAAAGGGCACTTCTCTTCAGTAAATAGAAGTCAATAAGTAATGTTTTTTATTATTTAATTATGTATTTTCTACCTCTACTTGTTACAATTGCATATTTGCAAAACTGTAATATAGTTTTACTTCAAACTTTTTTTTTTTTTATATTAGTATAACTATAGGTAACTTTATTCAAAGACATTCATATTAATATAATCTCCATCCAAACACTGTGGAAATGTATACTGCAAAGTATTTTTGGATTGTTTACAATTAAATTGAAAAGAAACAACTTTCGTCACGAGTTGAAAAAATATATGTTAAAACAAGCTTTAATATCCCTTTAAATATTTCTGTCCTTTGTGGGTGAAATTAAAAAAAATAATAATAATAATTATATTAAATGATCGAGATTTTTACTTTCTTTCAACAGCTATTGTTATCTTAATTGTCATCGTAATTAGAATTAATCATTATGATTAGAAGAATGAAATTTCCTGACAAAACGTTAAAATTCAACTTCAATCACTCGACGAAAGCAATAAATAGCCTAATCACACAATTAGCATGTGTTTACCTTGATCTGTTACCGCACGTTAAACGAATGTTGACAGAAATATATGCTGGGAAACTTTACTTCATAATTCAATCATTTTCAAAATCACGATTATTTATTTATAAAATTAAGATTAAAACGGTATTTTCTATAGTAAGCAATTTTAAATATTTAATATAAATAAGAAATAAACCCAAATAAACTAAAACAACAATAATAAATCATCACGTGAACAACTTACCTGTAAAAAAATGGCGGTCTTACACAATAACGCTAATCATGACTTTATGCATTTAATATGAAAAATCTATTATTATGAACTAGTAACCGGTATGGAAAAAGACATCCACGTTAGTCACAAAGGGCAGGGCGCTGCTACAAATAGAGAAAAGGGGCAGGGCGTCACTCGGACAAGGGCAGGCACTGCACCCTGTAAAAACGGGCTAGCGAGAACACTGTCACGTATTTAAACGAACCCACAGTAAACAAATTGCCCTTGAAACAAACATTTACAAATCAAGCACTAAGCTTCTATTCATTGTAAGATCCAGTGGATTTTTTTTTCTTTTTTCTGACGAAAATTATCCGAAATTCTAGTTTTCCATTGACTGCTAGCCGAAACGAAAACATTGTACATACAACTTCCAAAAGAATCATCAAATCTGCTGCAGAAAATGTCAAAATTCTCAAACTTTCAGGAAATACAATTTTTATTCTGTATCAGTAATGAACAGTCCGAAAGAAAAATAATAACATATTTATTCGTTTATAAGATTTTTTTTATACTAAAAATCCAAATTGACTGCATGAAAAGTGCTTAATTAAAAATGTAATTTGAAATGCTTATAAATGAGAGACTGGCATTTTCATATTGATATTAAACATAATATAAATTTTAATTTTATCCATACCCTAGATGTACTTATATCCAGTATATACAGAACATATTTAAGAATAGACTGTCATGTAGAACATTGCAACAAAAAAATGGCATCAGGAACATATATGTATAACCAACAATATATACATGCAAAACAATGCTGCATGCCTTGTGATGTTACATTCTTTATTTAGATAATTCCAGTGAATAAATAATTTTATACATGTACATTCACAGGTCAAAAGTATTTCCACACCAAGATATTTCTTTATATATTTCATATAAAACCACTTATTTTCAAATCATTCTTCTGAAGTCATTCCTTACTTAGTTTTCCTGAAATTTTCACCTTTAAAAGCAGAATTAATTATTTTATTGTAATATTTTCATGCAATTTCTTCAATCTTTTATGATTTAAACACAAACGTAAATTCTCGACATCACAAATTTCTATGATTATATAATAAAAGTTGGTGAAAAAAATAAACTTAAGGAAGAAGAAACTATAAACTGCATTAATGCTGAAAATTTCATGAAAATCTGATAAGGAATGACTTCAGGAGAATGTTTTGAAAATATGTGGTTTTATATGAAATATACAGGGAAATGTCTTAGTGTGGAAATACCTTTGACTCATGAATGTATATCTCTGTCGAAGTTTCTGTTAAATTTTATCAAGAAGTTGATTTAAAAAAAATGTAAGTCAGCATTAAAAAAAAACCCAAAAAAACTTGAATTATTTGTAATAGGATTTTGTTTAAATATTTCTGCAACAATTAACATGTAACTATAGAGCTTTTAAACTTAAATTATATGTTATAGTTTTGCTTTTCTTATTATTATTAAATACTTATGTAAATCATTAAAAGTCAACATGTAAATTATAGAGACCATCAGTTTTTTTTTTTAAACTTATATTAACAGCTATAACCCCTTGTCAGTTCATAATTTGATATCGTAATTGTTTCTGTGGTTTTTTCCTAGTATTATAAGTTAATTTCTGTAATGAAATGTATATTGGACTACAACAGTATTGTGGGTAATAAATCTGAGTCAGTAATGCTGTACATAATTGACACGCACCTCCACGTGGTCCACCGCGTGACTGACTGCCACGCTTGAATCCTCCTCCGTTGCCAGAGTAATTACCGTTGTAACCTTGGTAACCATCTGGACGATAGTTGTCTCTAGGAGGATATCCTTGGTAACTACCACCTGAAGAAAATACAAAATATGTCAATATAACAACACAGTTTACAGGTGAGTCAACAAGTTTTTACATGCAAGTCAACACATTATGTGCAGAACAAGAAAAACTAATTCAATAGAATTTTGTTTTAGACAAGGTGATACAAATTATCAAAGATACTGCTGGCCTTTGTCAAAGATGCCAATTGAGATTTTTTTTTCTGACGACAATTCTTTGTTCCTGAACATTTTTTTTTGCCAACAAGTTTTTCAGGATGTCCTTTTCCATTGCAAATCAATATATGTTTGCATTTAAATTTCACAATCACTGAACTACTAGTGATTATCTTATAAAGTTTCAGATGCTATACACAATTTTAAATTTAGGATTCAAAATGTAAATATGGAAATAATTAAACTTTTGGCTTCTTTTTCATAGAATTGGTAACAGATGTGGACAGTTGGCAATAAATTTGACGATAGACATTTTAAAGTAAGAGCAATCCCTGAATGATCATATTTCTTTTGATCAAGACTTAATTTTTACAGGGTATTTTTTTGTCATCATTACTTGACTTCTACAATTTTACAGATGTTGATGACACAGTTGGTTGGCACTGTTGTGTGGCAATTTTGTACTTAAACAAGTATTAATACATATAAATATTTTCTGTAATAGTTTCTGAAATATTATTAGTTTAATGTAACCCACTTGCTTAATGAATTAGAACCATATAAAAAAGATAATTACATGAAATATAAAATGGACCTTAAAATATGACTTCATTCCAAATATAACAGATCTAGTGTTTTGTCGTAAAGCTTGCAAGTGTAGGCGGTTAGGGGGCTATGGTGTTTAATGCCACTTTCAACAATATTTCTGATATATTGTGGTGGTCAGTTTTATTGGTGGAGGAAACCGGAGTACCCAGAGAAAACCAATGACCTACAGCAAGTCACTGATCAACTTTATCACATAATGTTGTATCGAGTACACCCCACCCGAGCAGGGTTCAAACTCATAATGTTGGTGGTGATAGCCACTGAATGGATATGTAGTTGTAAATCCCACTACCATATGATCATGACCAAGACTGCCCCTTGCAAATGTAGGAATTGAGTGTGTCTGTGTAAAAGGGCGAGTTGTGGAATTTATAATAAACCAATCCTTGCACATTTATAGAATTGCTAACAGACCTCCATACAAATGTCACAACTCCCATTTCAATGATTGTTAGCAGTCTCTATTTACATACCTCGGCTACCACCATAACTACTGCCTGAACCTCTGGTGTTCCTGTTACCATGGTACCCATTAGACATGCCACCTCTATCCCCTCCACGACCTCCTCTGCCTCTCCATGCATTTCCTCCCTGGTTACCTCTAAAGTTACTACCCGACTGGTAATTATTTCCTACAAGTTACATTTCAATAAACATTGTTATTACATTAATAGTTTTATACTTCCGTTTTTCGTGATAAATCGTTATATTGCATGGCAGGTTTTTATTTTGAACGGTATCCGATATATTTTAAGCAGCGGATGAAATCCCGGCTAAATTTATAAATTTACCAGCCAATCATTTTCTATATCCGGTCCAATGATGCCACATGTAATTATAGTTGTAAAACCAAAGTGGCACAAAAGTTTTACTAATGCAGCAGAATGCAAGTATGAATTTGTACACACTGAATTAGTACAAGTGTCCTATGATATTAAATAGATCAGCACAGGTGCTTTTGAACAAACTATCCCTAAAAATCGATCCAGGTACCATAATTACTGGTGCATAATGCACAGGATTTTGCCCAGATTCTTTATTTTGTAGGAGGGGTGTGCATTATAAACAGGAACAATGTGTTTCACTCTTTCCCACACCGGAAAATCACATGTCCGCCATGTTTTTTTGTTTACTATTGTCAACATGCAAAGTTAAATATTTCTTAAATTGCTTGGACACTATTCCACAAAATAATCAAGTGCATCTACTATGTTTTAATTATTGAAGAATTAAAACTGTCAAGTGCAGTTTTGTTTTGTACTTGTAAATATTTACCTTTGATAGATACGAAAATAAACGTCTGACTATATCTAGCCATGTGTAAAATAATCAATAATCTTGCCGATAAGATTTCAATGTGTGCAAGTATAAAGGTGTCATAATTACTTAGTGTATAATTAGACTGTCAGACTGTGCTTACACAAGATTATAGTGATTGAAATAAAAAGAAAAGTTACAATAAAATGTATTTGTCAATTTTTATGTCAAGTCTAATAGCTTGATTGCTCCCAGGTGAACTTAAATCTGATTAACACAAAATTACAACATATTACAATCTGTTATGAATACATGGCTTGGATGCTATTTCATCACTAAATAATAAGGCATTGTTTGTAGTTCATTCATGATCATTAATTATTTGGTCAATTTTAAAAATACAAAAAAATAATGAATTGTCGGCGCTCTTTGATGTATGTAACAACCGTATTTTCAACAACTCCTCACAAGCTTAGCAATGTTCAACAATGTCATAATAAGTGACAATTGTTTGCCTTTCTTTGTTCTATATCATTATTTTCTGTCATCTTCAACTATCAACTGCGTTAATTTACGTTCAGATCTGGAATTTAAACTTATATTTACCGATGCTGTATTAGATTTCGAATCCATTACACAACATCCGGATAATAAAAACATCATATGAAAACGCCAATAAAACCCAACACATTTAATATTTTGCAACTTTATTGAAAATGAAGAGATAAATGGTTCTTAAATTCTCCCAGCAAATGAAACATGCTCAAAGGACTGAAAAATATATACGATTGATATTTAATTCTGACATTTCCGACAACAATTTTTTGGAAAGTCCATGCGCATTATAGACACGAACTAGTTTTTTCTGGAGATTTTCAAGGCCAAGAAGGGGTGGTGCACATTATGCAACCCTAATGACAGTACACCAAAAAAAAACTTAGTATGTTAAAGTAGATTAAAACAATTACAGCACTTCATTTTGTGACCTGCTTACATCATAATTGTTATACAGTTGATACAAAGACAGGGGAGATAACCCATCAACACAAGTCAATTATAAACCTGAAGGAGTTACATACCTTGAAAGTCAGATTGTTCATTTTGTTGTGCTTCGTCATCACCTGTTTGAGATCGTGACTGTGAGGCAGAGTATATTTGGGACTGGAAAACACCTGCATTTGGATTCATTGTAAATTTTTTCTCTCCTTGGGACTCAGGTGACTGGGAGTTCTGTAAATGCATAATATATTTATATATACTATAGGGCACAACCATCACAGGCATTGAAATCAAGATTTTATGTTTTTCAATTTTACATAGCTATTTAAATTTCTGGTAACTACAGGTACTACTAAATTGGTATATCACTCCTGTCAATAACCTGATTGTCGCTTTCTTAACGCACAAGCAATATTTCCTGCACATTCATGAAAAGAACGAGTTTGACATTATCTAGAGGCTCATCTGAGTCAAACTGGCTCACCCGAAAAACCCTTTATCTAAATTAAGATGACAACTGTACATTTTATTATGGTTTTGACTAAAGAACCAGTCATATTGGATTACCAATTGACAAACAAAAAAATCCATAATTTTTTTAGAGGGTCATGGAAAGAATGTTCTTTCTATGAAACAAATTAAAAATGTGGTTTTTACAATTTTTAAATTTCAGTAAATCAGAAAGAATAACTGGCCTAGCAGCCACCTTACATTTCAAAATGAAACAAAAGTTGCATAAAATGTTGAGGATCACCCAAGTAATATATTTGTCAAAGTTGGACTTTAATTGGTCCTGCTGGTATGTGAGAAAAAGATTGAAATGTGACAAGCTAACAGAATCTGACCATGATGACTCCGACTAAGCCATGGATACAAAGCGATGAAATTACCTTACATGAACCTTTTGTCTATACAAGCTTAAAGTGAAACATAAAAAAACAATACACAAATTTCTCTTCAACTACCTGTTGTTTGGAATCATGTTTGGGGGGCATCGGCAACGGTCTTTGTGGTGGCATTTCAAATTGTGATATTGTTGAATCAGGCACACTTTGTCCAATCACTTTTTGAGAAATAGCGTCCTCACTAAATAAAGAGTCACTGTTTTGTCCGTATGATTGTGATGTGAATTCTTGTCCCGTTAAAGATGGTTGTTGTCCTGACAATGCAGAGACAGGTGGTTGAGAGAATGACTGTTGTGAATTGTCAGTTGTTTGTGATAATGAAGATGACTGTTGCTGTTGATGAACGTCGCCAAAACCAGAGTTGGTGAATGTCTGTGAAATTCCTCCCTCTGTTTGCCGGGACTGTGGTCTGCCTGGCATAGGATGGGCCGCTACTACAGCAGGGTCCATGTGAGGGGCTGCAAAATATATCATCAATGTAAACAATCAATTCTCTAAAAACATGAAAAATGACATCAAATTTGTCAAATACTTATACATTTACATATAAATGTTTAGAATACTAATATTTAACATAAATAGAGGTACCGTGTACATTGAAGATACAGAATGCACAAAACTTAAAACATTGAAGTGGTAGCCATGTTTTTTTTCCATCTCCTAGTTGCCATATTTGAAATGGTAGGATTTATAAAAGCAAAAAAAATAATAAGTAAAAGAAACCATAATGTTTCATTGAGATATGTGAAGTCGTGTCTAAAATGCTAACAACAAAATGTTAATATGACTGGATATTTTTGTTGTAGCTAGGTTCTGACTGATTGAACAACTCCTGAATAAAAAGATTCAAGGGCTATTACACAGATAAAAATTTAGTTACCTCAACATAACTGATTTTCAGTAAATAACAATCATTGAAATTACTTGGTTAAAAAAAACATTTGGTAAGAACCATAATGCATATGTTGAAAAATAAAGTTGGTTGGTGGTTTATGGTGTTTAATGCCACTTTCAACAATATTTCAGTTATATCGTAGCAGTCATATTAATTGGTGGTGGAAACCGGACTACCCGGAGAAAACCACCGACCTGTCGCAAGTCACTAACAAACTTTATCACATAATGTATCGAAAACATGTACAACTTTAGCAATATTTCAGCAATATCGTGGTGTGAACAAATTCAATGAAAGTGTCAGTGAGACACAATACTTAAAATGAAACATGGCAACACAACCCACCCATCCACTATTGATCAAAACCTAGCCTAAAGAAACTTTGTTAACTAGTACATGTTAGTATGACTTTAAAATAAGAAGATATCTACAATAAGAAGTGCTAACTACATGTACATGTATGCATAAAAAAGTGACCTAGAAAAGATTGTTTTGTTTTCCGGTAAGACAGACACTGATTTTAATATCCATTTCATTAAGATAGGAAATACATTCTTGTATCTGAATTTGATATTGTTTTTTTATTTATTTATTTATTTTTTGCACAAAATTGGAATCGAGTTGCAGCGAGTCTCTTTTTTTTATATTCAGTTGTATGGCAAATAGAATGCATACTTGGAAATGTCTATTTTGAAGTTATATACACAGTCTTTGCCTTAATCTTTTTCACCTACTTGCCTGAAAACAAAATTTAGAAAAAATGGCTATTTATTCAACCAAATTCTTTCATAATTTTCACTTGTCCGAATCCAGTTTTACATGTGTCCAGGGCTTCGGGCAAGCACGAAGACTGTATACATATATATACAATTATATAGTACTGTTCCACATACATTTGTAACACCTTTGAAATTTAAAAAGTTTTCTGAACTGAAGGTTTTTCCACGAAAAAAGGTACATAATAATGAATAAAATGGCATTTAAACTAAAAACCCCAAAAATTAACCAAAGCTTTTTTTTATCACTTTTTTAGTTGATGTTCCATGGTGTTTTCATGATTCCTAGAATGAAAAATATCCTTTACACACAGGAAGTATTTATATATTCTATATCTAAGAAATCTACGTGTTTGTTGTTCTTTTTTCTACATCAGAATGCAGATACAGTCTTGTGAGTATAATCAAACAATGAATGATTATTAGTACATGTTTACAGACAGACAGGACTGTTGATTCTTAAGACATGCTCAACTGATATCTACTTGTTATATAAAATATGAATCAGTGATCCAAGTGATTACAAGTGTTTTAGAGAAAATAATATATTGTACATAATCATAATACACATATTTGCACATGTAAGAATTTACTGGTATAATTAGAATAAGTTTAAATTATAGGGTACCAGGAGATGGTTAAAATAGGTAATGATTATTGCTTGTACCCTTAAAATGGTAATGTTTTAGATTTGGCAGCTATAGACGTTTTGTTTAATTTATTTTATAAAAGTAAACTGAGCATTCTGGGTCATAAGTTACCCGAAATATTTTTTTTTACCCCAGTTAGTTAAAAAATTGTACCTGTAGGACTATGAACAGGTATTCTCTCAACTTGTTTACTGTTGACCTAAAATTTGACTTTGGGCAGTTCTTGATCATAGAATAATGAACTTATTGTAACACTATTTAGAGAATTCAGCTCAAATTCAATTCTGACAAAATATATCCTTAAAAATTGAAAGATTATAAATTTCACAGAAAAAGATACTATCTATAACTCGAAATAATGAATAGCCACCAATTGTACAATCAAGGGGAACAACAAATGTAAACATAATGACCAGTATAACCCATCTAAAGCTAATTAAAAGAAATGTTTATTTAAATCAATGGATACTCGATCATTTCCACCCATCAATCCTCCCAGGTACCAACAGATTGCCAATGTTAAACAAAATACAAACCAGAAGCTTCAACGAGTCTGTAATCGCTCATCTGGAAAATCATAACCATGCCCATATAATCAGCAGAGTTCTATAATCAGATGTGATGCAATGTCAAAGGTTCTATTAGCTACTTATTACTAAGAGAGATAGGGGAGACGTTTCTAAGAAGATTCAATAAAATCAAACAGTAGAGTTCTAAAATCTTGTTCAGATGTGATGCAATGTCACAAAGATTTCATCAGCTACTTATTACTCAGACAGTGTTTCTAAGGGGATTCGATCAATAAAATTAATTATTATAGCACATAGCTACATTTGCACACAGTAGAACTGATATAAAGTTCCACATTAGGCAAAACAAAATCTTTCTTCAAAACATGTAATGTACCTACTTTTAGACGAGCTTGTTTATAGTGTAGCTCTATGTTCTATTTATAGTGTAGACGGCCATATTGGTGGATCATTGGATATAATTTTTAAGTAAACCAAATAAAGATGATTTTGACCAACTTGGGTTTAAATTGGCTTCATAACTTGAGAGGGGAAGATTTTTTTTAAAAGTTCATGGCAGACAGACAGAAAGTGATGGCACTTAGAAATTGTTTGACAGACAATACATTTATCATCCTTTCCAATATTCACACAGCTTAAAACTGCAACTAAACCAAGCAACCCCCTTTATATTATATATATATTTATATGGTTATTCACAGCAATCAAATACTCACAGTCTAAGTTGGTCAACTGCATAACACCTAATTATGCACAAATTTAAATTATCTTAAAACTACATACCACTTTTTGCCACATAAATATAGAGGTATTGCAAAAGGCATTTGCTTTCTTTGATGTTTCAATTTCAAATAAAAAAAAATATCAACTTAAATGGTGATAAAATATGTTAACACAGAAGGACTGTAAACATTCTGAAACCAAAAAAAATCATAAAACCAGATGTCAATCGCAACCAACATATATTTTTCACATATATAGCAGTTTTTACCGATTTACTCCCTACGAGAGAATTTCAGTCCATTTTTCTTGAACTTTGATTTTAAGTTTTAATAAAACACTGTTAATTTGTCAATTAAAGTATGTCAGCTACTAATTTATGCAAGAAATCATGATTTCTGTACGTATACGAGTTCAGTATTCTAAGTAATTTGACCTTTACAACACAATAGTCAATAGGATATTTTATGTGCATATTATGCCTTTTGACTTTCTTAAAGAAATGCCAGATTAGGAAACACTAGTAAACAAATTAATAACATGTCTGACTGATTACGGACAGAAAACGTCATGACCATTTCTGACATGTTTCTTGTTACTTCCAAACTAGACAACAACAAAGTATGGTCAAACTACTTTAGTAATAGGTTGAAGATTGGTTATCTCTAAAATGCAGGTAATTTCATTGGGTAACATGGAGGGGAAACTATGTTCCATTTGATTTTTTTTAGTTTTGTGAAGATTGTAAAACTTTGTTAATAAGGTTATAAAGTGAAGGTCAGATACAGGCAACTGTTATAGATCACACACAAATAAAATACATGTTAAATGGAGAGAGGCACGGAAAAATTGCACCAAGCCCAAAAACTAAACAACACCCTAATAATATTGTTATTATTATGCCATTAATTTTGACTAAAAGGAGTGAAACTGAATTAAATAAAAACATAGATATCTAATTTAGTGAGCACGATTTGTTCCTGGAATAACCTTCATCATGTACGCTCAAAAGTTAAATAAAAAGATTTTAAAAAATCTACCAGTAACACTATCATAGTTACAAGACCAAAGAGGGAGATAAGACAAATCTATGAACCCAAAATATTAGAGCAAACCCCTTGAGTCAGTCATCCAATGTTATCAATTGAGATTATTAGAGACAAATCTGTGAACCAAAAAACTCACATTCCATATCTATCGTTGATTCCTGTAAAAAGTTAAAGTTGCCTTGTACTGAAGAAACAATTTCTTGGAATGGTCGCTGACGTTGATAAGAGACATCTTGTTGTGTTGCCGTTGGTGCCTCAGAGAAAAACGAGTCTGGATCCTGGATATTGTTGAGTGTTTCTGTGGTTCCTGCCATTTCTGGTTGTTGATCGCTAACTTCAGGTGGTAATGACGATTGTACCTCGACTGAGTCCGGTTCTGGTAGTTCCTGACGATTAACAACAACAAATTCTTGTTCTGCACCACATTCTTCTGTGTTTTCTTCTTTCAAAGCACGCTCAAAGTAGCCACAGTTGCTGACGTCGTCAATTAACTCCTTCAAAGCTTTGTATGTTGTTCCTACAACCTCTTTTTCTCTGGAGTCGATCAAACAGATCACATGATCACCTGCAGCATTCAATTGAGCCTGGTAGTCAACATTTGGTTCCCGAGAAGGATTGATTAACTTGTACAGTTCATCTAGCTGGTTCAAATTCTCTTCTGATAGAACCTAAATAGATAAGTATTAAACATTCAAATATTGTGCATCATAAAACTACCACTCAAATTTTAACATATTTAAGAAGACAATATTAGTAGATGAATTCTATGGTCAAGTTTGTTTTCAAATGGTTCAGTGGTTTTAGAGAAGAATGCTTCTTATTTATTTTCCCATCAAGGTCCTTTATGATAAATTTGTACTGCAGAAGCAGCAAATTTGGATATGGGTTCCACACATGAGAATTTTTTTTTAGGGTGACCCAATGAATATTCATTTACAGTTTGGGTTTAATGCTACTCAGTATATGTATTACTGGAACATCATTCAATATTGCCCTAAGTATATTTCTCTTTTAATTTAATCAGACAATATCCACTGTGTAGATTAAGTATACTTAGACAAGTCACTGATGTTTGTCCCTCTTTTTGATTTATACTAATCAAACATAATTAAAACTAGGAAGAACTGTTTTAGATACCTAAAACTTATGTCTCCCCTTAATGCGGCCATCTGTATAACAATAAGTTACACATTATGAGTTGACTGATAATATTTAAAAAACAATTATTTGACCTTGAGGTCAAAGTCCCACGAAGGTCATTACTGTACGTGACACACCGTCTTATGGTCATGCACCCACATACCAAATATCATTGACCTATCTCGATTCTCGAAAGACAAAAATGTTATGGCCCGGACAAGAAAATACTATTTAAACTAGAGGCTCAGCCCACTGAGCCTGTATTGCTCACCTGACAATAGAATGATACAAAACCTTTATCTCTAATAGTTTTTGAAATATCAGACAAAAATGTTTAAACTAAAAAAAAAGGGCAATAACTCCTACACGGGTAATCAGATTTACTTCAAAATTGCAGGGCATGTAGATCTTGACAAGCTGAACATGTTTTCAGTTTACACTTAACATCTATCTCTTATAGTTTTTGAAATAAAGGATGAAAAGTATTAAAATGTTTAAAATTTGATGAAAAAAGGGCAATAACTTCAAGATAGGTAATCAGATTTACTTTAAAATTGCAGGTTAGGTAAATCTTGACATGCTGCACATGTTTGCTGCTTAAACTTAACATCCATCTCTTATAGTTTTTGAAATAAAAAACGAAAAGAATTAAAATTTTGAAAATTTGATGAAAAAAGGGCAATAATTCCAAGATAGGTAATCAGATTTTCTTCAAAATTTCAGGGTAGTTAGATCTTGCTGTGCTGATAATTTTTACCCCATCAGATTTCTGATATTATTAACGGTTTTTGAGTTATTACCAAAAACGTGCAATTTTACCACATGTTCTATTTTTAGTAACAGCGGCCATGCTTGTTGGCCGAATAGAACCAAATGAAGAAATTTTATAGAGGATCTTACATAGATGCTTCCTGCCAAGTTTGGTTCCATTTGGCCAAGCAGTTTCAGAGGAGAAGATTTTTTTAACATTAGCCAATCAGAAACAAGAATTGCCCTTGGCGGCCATATTTGTTGGTGGAATGGGACGAAATGAAGAAACTTTGTAGAGGACCTTATATAGATGCTTTCTGCCAAGCTTGGTTCCATTTGGCCCAATTGTTTCAGAGGAGTAGATTAAAATATGAAAAAGTTAACGGACGTGATGGCAATACCTCACACGACTTGGGTCAGGTGAGCTAAAAACAATTATTTGACCTTGAGGTCAAAGGTCAAGGTCCCACGAAGGTCATTATGATACTTGACACACCACCTTATGGTTATGCACCCACATACTAAATATCATTGACCTATCTGAAAAGACAAAAAAGTTATGGTCTGGACAAGCTTCGCTGAGAAGAAGTGGAAGTGGAAGAAGAAGAAAAAATCAGACTAAAACAATGTCTCCCTTCGTTCGAAGGCGAGACATAATTATCTAAACTCAACAAAAATATTTGAAAAGAAATTGAATATTTAGACTGCTACAGGACAAGCAGTCTACTACTCTGTATGTCTAGACACAATTATATTCCACATTTCGTCAGTTGGCACAGTAGGTTTCCGTTTATGGTATTTAATGCCACTTTCAACAATATTTAAGCTATATCGTGGCGGTAAGTTTCTAAGTGGAGGAAACCGGAGTACTCAGAGAAAACCACAGACCCGTCGCAAGTCACTGACAAACTTAATCACATAATGTTGTATCGAGTACACCTCGCCATGAACTGTGTTCAAACTCACAACTTTAGTGATGATGGGCACCGATTGCATACGTAGTTGTAAATCCAACTACCACATGATCATGACTAGTTGGCAGAGTAACAAACACAAGTGCCATATTGACTTGATAATAGACTTACCACAGCCCCATGTCGTCCCTTCTGGAAATCACTACGAACTTGTTCTGATCCCAAACTATCTAAAAGGTTCTGTACTCGTAACATCTCCTTCACCCTTTTCAACTCGGTGGCTTGACGTTCCAATCGTTCTTTCTTAGCTTGCTTCTTGTTAAACTTCTCTACCTACAATTAAACAATGTAAAACAAAATAAAACAGAATAATGTGACCATAGAACACAATTATCCCTGCTTTCAGGTATTTTTAGGCAAATCAAGGGGCAAAACTCCAGAACTGAAAAAGTGATAAAGTTTCAAATCAAACTTGGTTCCTGACATTGTATATAAATTTCAAATGATTTGGTTAAGGGGAACTAAAGTTACTGAGCAAAAACCAAATATGGCATGTATGAACGGAAGTATATAGGTCAAACTTCTTCTCTTGGCAGTGGGGGAATAAAAACCAAGTAATATCACCTACATGACATATGTCATAAAAATAAAAACTAAGTAAAATCACCTACATGACATATGTCATAAAAATAAAAACCAAGTAATATCACCTACATGACATATGTCATAAAAATAAAAACCAAGTAATATCACCTACATGACATATGTCATAAAAATAAAAACCAAGTAATATCACCTACATGACATATGTCATAAAAATAAAAACCAAGTAATATCACCTACATGAAATATGTCATAAAAATACAAATGCTACCAAAGTCAGGCTTTGTCAGTTTGTCTTTACTATTGATATTTTATATATGATGCCCACATATTCTTTCGCTCACTGTTGGAAAATCATTTTTTGATGTCGGGCAATGCTGTCAGTAGTTTTAAGTTTTAAACTTGTGTTCAGTTGTCCACAGGACTACAATTCCTCAGATCCCCAATGATATATAGTTTATTGTAGAATAATCTGCTTCTTACTTTTTCAATGAACTTTTCATCACTGTTTTTCGGAGTCAAAACTGTCAACGATGCAACTCCATGTGGCAAGGAATGCGAGTTTTTTTTTCTTTTGAAAAATATGTGTGTGTACAGGTTCTCTCATTATTGACAATGTTTTTCTGGAGAATAACTGTTTTAACATGTATGAATGCATTGTAGATATTGATAATATACATTTATTTGTTAAATAAACAAGGATAATTGTATTTATTTAACAAAATCATACAATTTTATGCAAGCCTGTGGATTTCATTAAGATACAGGCCTCAATTGCCTGTACGTGAAAATTCTTATTGCATGAACTGAACATCAACAGATGTTTTGCTTTTCTACAACTTAATATAAAGTCTGATATTTCAGATAATTTATTCACAATTAAATACATGTACATACATCAGTCCCTATGGTAGCAAACTGCTTTTGAAGCTCCATGGCAAAGATTAAGTTCTGTTCAACTTCATTGTACTTGTCAACAGCAACCTACAATACAAAGTCAATAAGGTTCTTAGTAATAATACATGTATGTATATAACTTACTACAGGTAGTGTGATGGTTTACAAATAATGGGGACCAAATATCAATAATAACCACTATCATACTTCTCCAATGCCAAGTGTAATCGATTGTCCTTTTAATTTCAGCGAGAAACTTTACCATGTATTTCTGTACTTGCACATTCCCCCACTAAACATAGCAGTCACGATCATGATGATATAATCAAAACTAATTATCTAAAAACTGACAAGGATTCTCCTTGGAGTGAGTGTTGCTAACTGAGTAATTTTTCAGCTATATTCTGGTGAGAACATGTTACATTTGATGAGATGATGATGACTGCTTTTTACTAGACCAACACGCTTAGTTGGATGTTTATAGTGCTAGCTTACTGAAACAACAGTCGGCGGTTAGACATGTTGCTCCACTCGGGAAACATTATCTTGATTCTGTGCAAACTAGGCTTTGCTTATACTCCTTAGCCCCCCCCCCCCCCAAAAAAAATGTGTGTTTCTGATTGCATGGTCTTCAAAATAAGGGTCGGTAGGTAGGGATTTTTTTTTTAAACCTACAAGTATGCTCCTTCCTCTAAAATCACACAAAATTATAATTCCTATGGGATGTTCATACATGTTAGAGCTCTCTGATCCGTCAAGTGCAGTCCATGGGCCTTTGGGACATGAGGAGAGGGATATCTCCATCAGGCCATCATCGTGGCATAAAAAATTGCTTTCCAACTTTTCAAAAGATGTAGACAGCAATAGTAGTGTTTTATCTAAAGAAAAATAGAATGGTGCGGCGCCATGCCCCTTTTAATAAAAAAAAATGTGGCGCCACGTATTGCCGATGTGCCCTTTTTCATTTCTTCAAACGATCCGTAAGATAGCATGGTTGAAGGGTGACAACTCTAACGAACTATCAAATTTTGACGCCATTGTGAAAATTAAAAAAAATGCCGACTGCCGACAGAAGGAAAAGAAAAAGGGAGGAGATGAGGAAGGCAGAAGCAGCCAAATGCCGAAACCTAATGAAATTCTTCAGCAGGTATATAAAATGTTTCACCCGCCGTAAAATTGTGTGAACTTGTAATGAAGTGTCAATTTTTAATCAACATTCATCGGCGGTGGTGAAGTTTACCTGAGCTTGGTAATCTGTCAACAATGTTTTGATAGCAGTTTATATGGATTCCCCCAAAACACCTGTAGGCCTTTACTATTCAACATTTGTATAAACATTAAATATTGTAGATATTTTGATAGCAGTAGCAGTTCTCTTTGACCCACCCCACATGTACCTGTGTGTATGAATAAGGCCAGAAAAAAATATATATCTCTGTTCAAGGTTTCCCTACAGTACCATCCCTATTTTTTCTGCCTACCCTAATAGCACATTTTATTGGTATTTTTTGTAAAATGCCGCTAAGTCATCACATTTTGGTTAAGCACTGTTAAAGTCAAGAAATCAAAATAATTTTGAAAAATAAAATGGTTTTACCTACCTACCTACCCTATTTTTTCTATGTGCCCTTTAAAAAAAAAATACCATGCCCCTTTTCAGTCCTAGATAAAACACTAAATAGTGCTTTGAAAGTTCTGATTTCTGGAGAGTGGTCGCACTTCTCTTTCAATATGGAAAGGACTGTTGACGTCCCTTCCATTATAGGATTGCTGAATCATTAATACTGGTTCCAAACATCGATCAAATGTACAAGGAAATGAAGAAAATTCAAACAGGAAACCGGTCTTTAATAAATCCGTTTCAATTAAACGCTTATCAGAAAGCGTCAATATCGCAACAGTCAAGCGTCTATTGTTGAAGTCGGAAACAAACACGGAAACGGAGACGAATTTCCGGATTTTGTCGATCTATTTTTTTTTGGCATAAAAAATGTTAGGGTCGGTCGGAAACACATTTTTGGCCTTAATACTGCTTGCTTAGCAGAGAAGCAACAAATACCAATTTTATAGTCTGGTTTGACCTGACCGATGCTCAAACAGACGATCTACCGCAGTTAATGTGATTACACTAACAATTACACCACAGATGCAGTTTCTTTTCCTTCGAAAACTAAAAGTAAATTTGTATAAGTTTTCAGCTTAATTTATCCAAGATAACTTGAATACTCAAGGAAAATAACTGAAAATAAGTTGACATATATTAATATCCACTTAACTACTGCATTCAAATTCATTAATATAAGATTTTATGAATATATCACATCCGAGTTCAGCTGTTTGGTCTTTAAATCTAGAACATATGCTAATTCATTCTTCAACTTTAAATAAGTAAATACCTGTTGGTCTTTCTCCAACACAACACCACTGTCTTGCTTCTCTTTATATGCATCTAATTTTCCCTAAGACAAAACAAGGATATAAATTATGACACTTTTAAAAATACTCTGTGTCACGCGGGGCCGTCGTGGTCATGATCATATGGAGGTTGGATTTACAACTACCTATGCAATCAGTGCCTATCATCACTAATGTTGTGAGTTCGAATCCCACTCAGGCAAGGTGTACTCGATACATGTGATGTTTGTCAGCGACTCAGGGCTGGTCAGTGGTTTCCTCCATCAATAAAACTGACCACCTCGATATTACTGAAATATTGTTGAAAGTGTCATTAAACACCATAACCCTAACCCCAAGCCCTGTGTCACGCACTTTCAAGCGAAGTCATATGAAATGATCAGAAAATGAAAATTACTAATCAACAGTGCAGAATGACCAAATTACATACGTTTATCATAATCAGTAAGTTTTTATTCTAGCGAGTTCCAATTTTAGATAAATCTCTTTAAGTATGTCAGACACAAGAGTAATAACATTGTTTGCCATCCTCACAAAAAATGAGGGTCATGTGCAGTCAAAAAAAAGGAAAATCTCTCAATATCACTGGTCAAATATAGAACATGTCATTGTGTATTAAAATTGTTTCGGTGGTTTATCTTAAAGAACAATACCATGAATACACTTCAAACAGACACGCTATTCTGAATTCTGTGCATTTTTAATTCATTTCCGGTTGGTCCGCCATTTTTATGAATTTCAGTCGTACGGTCATGACCATTTTTGTTCACATTTTCCCAATTAAATACACGTTTACAATATTCTTTCTGTTGGTACATATAATAACTGAATAATAAATATTCAAATGATTGCTTTAAATATAAAAAAATTGAAGACGATTGCTTGATTTCAAGTCAATAACAATGGTTTCTAACTTCATGTTTTTTCAAGTTATTTGAGTTTGCTTTATTACAACACCAGAAATACAAATTTACCTTTCTCTTCTCTAGATTTCGAACTTTCTTTTCAAAGACAATGAGGATTTGTTTCATTGGATCCCCGGCGTCCAAAGAGACTTTATTATCTGTTTTTGTAGAGGCGGCAGGCATCGTTCAACGGCAACAACTCGACATAGATTTTTCACGTGCTTCGATAATAGACCTTTTTCATTAGAGTATGGAAAAATGTTTTACTGGAGTTAATTCCCTTTAATTAAAATTTGGATTCACGATAATATAATGCAGATATCATTTATATATTATTTGCTATTAACCATTTTCGACTATTGAAATATTAAGCAGCTTGAAATAAAAAATAATGAAATATTAAATGCATATTTATTTTACTGGTACCATATATAATGTTATTTCATTGTAGAACCAGTTTAAAAAATACAGCAAGGAATAAGGTAAATACCCCCCCCCCCTTTTTGTTTAAATGATTTCCGATAGGTGAATTCGAATACAACTACTGTATGGCGTGTAACTCGTTCTTATTATACGAATGAATGAATGAATGAATTATACTTGTTTATTCTTTATAAATGAATTAGACTTTAACCCAGTAATGGACTTAATGAAATATATAATTTCATAATTTGCGGCAAGTTATTATTTTTTTAAGAAACTGTTCCAAAAAAAAAAAAAAAAAAATCCATTGCTCTTGCCAAAAATATTGGTTTCCATTTGAGACCAGATCAGATGTTTAAACTCATATTACTTTTGACGTGGAAAAAATTCTTTCAAAATATAGAAGTTCTCTAGATTGTTTGGCGCACTTATTTGACCAATATAGCTCAAATTCAAATGTAAATAATTTTTGATTGAAACTCTCACAAACAAAAACAAACAAACAAACAAAACAAGACATCACAATTTCGGCGAAAATGAGAATGTGGCATGATCTGCAACGTAACTCATCCCGAGCGCAATATACCGTGACAAGTCTTCTGCTTCCCAAAGAAATGGGTGTTCTTGAAATACCCTGTCAATCTAGATAACTAGTGCGAAACAGAATCCGACTGAGCATCTTTCTGTGCGCGGTAGGGACTCGAAGAACGGGGTTAATTGGAACACAGATTGAACCAGTGTGACAGATTTGAATTCTATTGAATGTTTTCTTATATTAAATACATATAGGCCAGCGGCGAAATCTAAAAAGTCGCTTATTTAAAGAGTTAAATCAACCCATCGACTACACTCCTAAATATACTTTCAAACGCTAGATTATGCTTTTAGCTAATAAATTTAACATGCCGTAATACAATCGTATAGTCACGTTATCACGAAAACTACATTTTTCTAGGATTACTGCGTTTTTGGAGAAAGTCCGATCATACTCAGTAAAATCAATATTATACATGATTTATGCATCTTCGGCAATTTGTTGCGCTTGTAGTTTTTAAATCTAACTTAAATAAATAAAATAATTCAAAATATCTTATTAAAATAACTTTTATTTCATCAGTTTGGCTTCTTTGAAACCAGAAGATGTGTTAAAAATTTTAACGGTCACGTTTAAAATTATGTCAGAAGAAATGCTTTCATTAAATTGATCTCAAACTTTTTTAAAAACAAAAGTGTAAACATAGTTTACATAAAACATTTTCATTATAGCGCCAATTTCTACTAGTTTAAGAGGTTTGGACCGTTTTTAAATGCACATCAACATATCGAAAGTAGAAAATGATTCCGGATATTTTGCCCGTGACTTTTTAAAATTATAATCCTCAGTCCGATCAAATCTTATTGCATCGAGACCAAAGCATATTTTCTTAATAATGACTTATATTCTTGTGTTATCTGTATTTAATTGTTGTCACCCTTCATTCTTAACATTTGCTGTTTTTAATTGTTACGTTTTAGTTACAAAAGATGGTTTGAAATATTGTTTGTAGAGAATTTAATTAATGTTTACAAGTTGTTAGAAAATCATTTGTCGGAACTGTTTTCCGGAAAATGGCACAGTTTGGTAGCCAACTTAAACTTCTTCCATCTAGGGAAGTTCAAGAATCATTATTGAATTGTGTTGAAGAAGGTACAAAAATGGTCACATCACTTGTTGATGGTTCTTTGTCTGAGGGCCAGTCTCGTAGTTTCTACAATCCTAGTACACGGTCCAAGTTGAAGTCATTCGAAGATATGACTCACAAAACTAAGCTGAAGTGTCGTTCTGGGGACACAGTCACTGTTCATATGAATCCTGAGCTAGTTTTTCGTCGGGAACTGGTTCTTGCAAATTGTCGAGAGGACGTTACTGTTGAAAAGGTTCTGTCTTTTCCAATTGGTCCGATTCCAACATAATTGTTTCACGACAATGGCACAATGCGCAAAACCAGTAAGGCATATCTTGTACATCAACTGGAACAGAACGTTTCTATAATACAAACACTGCCCATTTTTTTATATTTCCAGAACAACTCTGATCAGAGATGACATGCCTTTGTTGCAGTCAATAAATGTAAAAAGGTTTAGAACCTTTGGTGAGATGGCACTTGATTTTGTAAAAAATCAGATCTCTTGTTTTTAGTTTACATCCGTTGTCGTCGATATCTTTGATAGATATGACATTCAAAACTCTATCAAAAATGCAGAACGGGACCGTCGATCCAATTCTGTTTTCACTGCATTTGATTGAAAGTAGGGTTATTCCTGACTGGAAAAAGTTTATTAGTTCTGGTGAAAATATTATTAGAATTTCTCGGCGATTACATTGCCAAACATATTCGTCAGAACAGTTCTCTCCAAGAAGGGCAATCACTTTACCTGGCCGGTTTATTTTCTAATCCTGAAACAGTTAAAATGTTGAATCAGAATGGTATGTTAGATTGCAGTTGTTTGGCAAGCACACAAGAAGAGGCGGATACCCGCATAATTTTGCATGCACTGCATTCTGACAAACTGTATCAAGAGAATAACGTTCAAGGTCGAATTGTTGTGAAATCCCCAGATACGGATGTTCTTGTCCTTTTAGTACATTATTTTCCAAATATGAAAAACACAAGTGAGCTTTGGTTTCAAACAGGACTTATTACGAGCACTAAGGATTGTAGACGTTATATCCCTGTACACGAGTTATGCAAGTCATTGAGTTCCGTTGTGTGTGAGGTCTTGCCAGCTGACCATGCTCTAACTGGGTGTGATACCACTTCTTCGTTCTTTGGTATCGGGAAGAACTCTATGTTCAAAGCTCTGAAAGAGCCACCCAATCAGTTTAGTGAAATGTCTCGAATAGAATGATTCAATCGATCTAAGCCGAAAACTAATATCAAGACTGTATGATCCGAAGGGAAAGTCGAAACGATGCCATATCGATCTGAACAAATTGCGGGTCAAATTGGAAACTGTCAAATATTCTACTTTGGTGAGACTTCCTCCGAGTGAAGACACATTTAAACAGCATGTTCTTAGATCTTCGTACCAAACAAAGATATGGTTAATTGCACATATTCCAAAGCCAGCAGTTGCATCACCTCTTGAGCATGGTTGCAAATATGGAACATTTGGTCTTGAACCAATATTGTTTGAAGGTCAAATGTCATCTGACTTTTTGCAGGACCTCGTATGCAACGGAAGATCCGTTTGTAGTAAAGGTTGTGTTTGTTTTGAACAGAATTTGTCTTGCACAGAACTTTGTCCTTGCCAAGCATTAGACCTCTGTCACAATATGATTACACACAGGACAGATATCGAAGATGACGATGCGTAAGCACGCAAGAGTTCTTTTTATAAACAAACAAGTGTGGACACAGAAATGTGCTGTCCAAAAGGCAAGTGTGGATGTCAATATTTCATATTATTAACTTAAAAAAAAAAAAAAATCATGGACACAGGGTCCTGGATTTTTTTTTAATAAAAAACTCATCCTGGATTATTATTTTTGCTTAAAGTCCGGTCCTGTGTTTTTATTTCAAATGTTCATCATAGCCCCCCTCCCCCTCCCAAGGGATATAAAATTGTATCATTAATAATAAATTAATAAATAATAAATTCAGATTTTCTATTTGAAATAAATCTCATTTACAAAACCACTGATATTTGTTCCATTTTTAACGCTGATTTAAGCTTTAGTCACAACAAATTTTTATTTTTCTCTTTAAACTGTCGAAACATAACATTTATTTAACTGTAAAATTCACAAATAAAAATTTTCCCTTTTTTCTTGTTTAAATCAATGATCAACAATATTCCAGAATCAAACAAATGAATAAATATAACAGATTTCTTTTACATGCATCTTTTTACCATGCAGAGTCAGTGTGTTTTAAATCGGTCATCCAATCAGGACGCTCATTATTCTTGTCCAAGATAAAAATACATCGCTAAAGTAAAATTACCTGTGGTTTCAGAGTAGAAGATTTTTAGAAATCGAACATAAAATTTCCCCACTTCAACTCGTAAATTTACATAGAAATCGGAGATATTTCGTCATAAAACTTCACACATGGTTTTGTCTATCATATTTCTTGAAGACAAGCATAAAATTGTATAGCATTTATCAATATTTTATGAGTATCAACAGTTTTTTCAACACCGTATCTGTTTCTCGATACAGCCGCCCGATTACAGTGACCCGTGACCCAGATTAACACATCTCAGCAGTTTTTTCTTAATAATGTTGTTTAATCATAAAAACAACTGTATTAATTTGATTCCCTGAATTTCTCCATATGCGATTGACCAGATCAAATGCAAATTTATCCAAACACTCAATTTTTCTGATAATAATTGGGTTTCGGATTACGATGGTGAATGAAACATGTATATTTACGTTTTAAACGTTCAAAATGTCTAAAAGGGTGTTTTTATTTATGAATCACTTTAATAAAAAAAAACTACAAGGGTTCACATGAGATGTACAATGCTCATAGCTATTTAGGGACTGACAAATACAGACTTACAAAAAAATACCTGTGTTGGGCGAATCGGGTATGTTTTGATTTACTTCCTTGTATCGAACAGTATATATACAAAATATAATGAAACATAAATAAACGTCATTATTACGTAAATAGGGATGACCTTGGGTCAAGGTCATTGTTTTATGGAAGCAAATACGAGTCACTTACATTGAAAAATCACATTCCCATCCAAAAACAGTCATTTCGACGTCAATTGACGTCATTCATTTCTGAATTTTGGTTCAATAATCTAATCTAATATGTGGTCCATCAAATAAAAACCACCAAACTTGTCGAATTGAATTTCATTTTTAAGGAAAATGCACTTTTCGAACGAAAGTCGAAAGTGAAAAACAATTTTTTCTTGACCTTTGACCTTAATTATGCAAAAACGTGACCACTTCGGACTTTTACGGCATCATTATTCTGAGAGTCCCGTCATTCCTCTTTCCAATGACATATGATATAGGTGTGTAGCCCATGGGTTCATTACATTTTATTTTTTTTATTTTCTACCGCTGGTCTAATATATATATATATTTGTTTAGAATAACTATCCCTTTACACCGGGGTGAAGGGGAGGGGGCACATACGTCTAAAATATCATAATGTACATATCACAATATAATCTTAATTATAGACCCGCATTGCCCCGGGTTGCCGCGTAATGGTTAGCGTGCTCGCCTCGAGTGTGGTAAATCGTGGGTTCGAGCCCCGGTTGGGTCACAGGTACTCGGGGATAGGATCCCCCTTTTTTCGTGAAAAAAAAATTACCGTTTTGTTCTTTCTTTTTGGTATTTTTGTGATTAACTTGTGCTATATCATCAGAGAAATCTCACTATTTCCTCCAGTTTACTATCCAGCCCCTGCCACGATCAATATTAATATACTATACTATACCTGTGGGTCGGGTCAAACTTAAGACTATAAAATTGGTATTTGTTGCTTCTCAGCTAAGCAGGCAGCATTAAGGAAAACGAGCAGAGACTGGTTGGTTCGGAATCAGAATAATGTGTCCGAGTGGAGCGACATGTCTATCCCGGACTGTTGTTTAGTGAGCTAGCATTATGCAAATTCAACTCAGCATGTTGGTCTAGAACAAAGCGGACCTCATCATCATCTCATTGAAAATTAACTTGCTCTCGCAATGATATAACTGAAAATTGCTGAATTGGCGTTAAACTACAATCACTCACTCACTCACTCATTATTTTTACCTAGCTATAGGTGTGTAATCAGTGCCTATCCCCACTGAAGTTGTGAGTTTTATTCTTGTCTCTTGTCCCCTCCCCCCAGCTATATCATGGCGAGAACAAGTTGACTTTCAATGGGTTTTTAAAGGGAAAAAGGGGGAGAGGGCTGCTAAAAATAACAAACCCATTCTTTTCAACTACAGGAAACGAATTTATCGTTTTCAGTCGTGTAGTATAATTTGAATCAAAATCAATATTTTAATATCGATTTTTTTCTAAGATATTTTAGCTAATCATTATCTAATTTTACAAAGTGCAGGATCTGTTTTTGAAAATATACATAATTTTACTTATTAAACTATAGATGACACTCAGATTATAAACACTTTGCCTATATTAACACCGTCACATTGAATAGTGTATTAACAATGACAGATCTGAACTTTCAGAAAGATAGTAAAATTAAATATTTCGTAAGGAATGAGATTTATGTTGCATGTGTTGTATTATTCACCCTTACTGATTGATTGAGTAGTGTTTAACGTCCATCGAGCAGTATTTCAGCTATATTCAGGACGAGAACAGGTTCAATAATACATGAAAAAAACAAACTATATAGAAATAAGAGAAGCAATGGGTTAACCGTGTCAACGACTTTTAACTGACACTGAAAAGGTATTGAGAGTTGAGTATAGGAACGAACGAAAAATTAGTCCTTTGTAGCGGCTGTACAATGTGCTCACTCTTTTTCGAAATCTACTAAAGAGGCTTATTCGTGCAAGGAAAATAGCGCTCCCGGCATGCATATCAGTCAACATCTGTATGGGCAACGGAAAGTGCGAAAATACATTTTAAAAATGAATCACCTCTGGTTTTTACTCGATCTTTAGTTTTATGTGTATGTTTTGTAGATCGTTATTTGTCCCTTTGTACTCTTTCTTTTGAGCATTGTGTTGTCTGTTCTTCGATTTACGCATTCTGATTGTCTCCCTTTGGTATCTTAACTCTTCATGTCTCTCCCGACTGAAGTCGGATTAAGCTCCGATCGAGAGAATTGAGTCTTAAGACTTAAGTGAGTCTTTTATAAAGCTAAAAGTAGAGCTTACAAAACTAAACTCAAGAGACTCAAAAACCTAACCGTCAAAACTTAAAGTAAACGTCGGAGAGACTCCAAATAGACTTAAAAGTTGCAAGAGTTGGCTTTTTGCGATGTTGCCTTATGCCCAGTTAGACCACAACTGAGGAATTGTCACATTGCACGCCTTTTATAGCAGTGTAAGACTCAACTTCAAGTATAACATTTTCGACTTAAGACTTTAAGAAATGACGTTCAATACGCTGATTACGACTTTTATGGATTATCTGTGTCACAAATGACCACGGATATGTTCCACTTGTCGTACACACTTCACGGTCCTTTCCTCATTCATGACTTATCATCGGGTTTGTAACTAGATTAACGGGTGTCGCTAGTGGAGCAGAAACTACTTCCCCTTCCGGAGTACCTGAGTTCACCCCCGGTTTTTAGTGAGGTTAGTGTTACTCGATCTTTAGTTTTATATGTATGTTTTGTAGATCGTTGTTTGTCCTTTTGTACTTTTTCTTTTGGCCATTGTGTTGTCTGTTCTTCTTCGATTTGCGGATTCTGATTGCGTAATCTTCAAACTCTTCTTACGACCCATTTACGACAGTTGTTCTCAAATAAAAACAATGACTGACATCTAAGTAAAATTGAGTCGAGACATACTTGACCAGGTTATCCATGAAAAATAACATTTATTTATGTGACAAATAATACAATATTTTATGATACTACAATCAAGTGTCAAAGGATTATCGGCGAAAATCATTAAGATTTCATTTTAAACATATTTTTTTCATAAATAAATGAAATGGATTGGATAGCAGGCAATAGCCTATATAAATCCTCTCCATACACAAGGCAACAGCAACACAACAATGCATGCAGTTAATATTTACAATACACAATATAGAATTTCATACTCAAAAGGGAAATAACTCGAGTATACAATAGCAGTCAGAAATCTCATATATTCAGTTATTGATAAGTAATTAACATTGATTAGATTTTATCGACAATTTGGCCGATATGAGATCTACTAATTTTTTTTAAATGCACTTAGTTGCTATCTAAAAGTGTTACCAGTGTACGATGTTGCTAGATTTATTACCTCTCAATTTAATTTAAATACTTAATTCATTTCAGAATTTTTTTATTAGCATGCAGTAGGTAATCATAGTGTAAATATGAGATTTATGACATTATATATACATTTATATATTTATAAAACAAAATAAATTACAAATAGAATATCAATAAGTTAATTTAATTTAGTCATGTGAGAGGTATAGTACCGATATTTGCAATCATGATCCATCATATGTGAGAATACTGTTATAGTTTAAAATGTTTAAAAAAAAAAATTAAATTTATATTACTATATTATTATCAAATCGTTTGCTCCGCTTAATAAAGGAATGTACTGCACTAAAAAGTTTTACATTCTGATTATAATCATTAAGATAGGAATGTATGTCTTCAAATTTCACGCAAGCATTCAAGTGTTCGCTTTTCTAAGCTTTATATAAATCTGTGTTATATAAATTTTGCCATAATTTCAAAGAAGTTTTAAATACTCATACACAAAAATATATCATACGGTGATGTTATATATGTTATGTCCTTGGGACAAGTAAGGACTTTTAAAAGGAGGGAAGTGGAAGTTTGCCAGAGTGGCCACCAGCTTATCTACCCCCTCTTTTAAAAAGCTGTCCGACTCAGACAGGATATAAAAACTATATATATATATATATATAAACGTCTAAAATGGTTTGTAAAACAACACCAAGTACACAAAACAAAGTGATAAAGAATTAAACACTTCGTAGAATGACAAAATTTTCGTCCCACCGAGGGACTTTATCAATGTCTAATTTACAAAATTTTCGTCCCACCGAGGGACTTTATCAATGTCTAATTAGACTTAATTAGACATTGATAAAGTCCCTCGGTGGGACGAAAATTTTGTGACTGGTTTTTCAGACGTTGTATATATATATATATATATATATATATATCCTCAACATCTAATTTGCCTATGACCACTTAGGTTGTGAGTTCTGACACCGCTCATGGCAAGGTGCACTCGATACAACACTATATAATAAAGCTCGTCAGCGACAGGTCGGTGGCCCTCACCAGTCACTCCGACTTCCTTCGCTAACAAAGCCGACCGTCACAATATAACTGAAATATTGCTGAAAATGGCGTTATCTATATATAGACAAATTGCATAAACTTTTAAATTAACACGAATAATAGACAAATATTGAGTGAAGTAATACAACTATAAATGTAAACAATAATTATTGTCCATTGGCATAATTCGAATAATATTACATTGTACCATTTTATCTTCTGCACTTATTCTTTCGGTTTGAATCTCCTCATCCACACATTCCACTTTCTCCACACTTTTATCTTCCTCCATAATATTTACTTCTGAATGGTTTTCAGACTCAAACTCTGAGTTGGAATCGGAACTTTCAGAATCAGAGTCAACGGTGTCTAGTGGAGTTTCTTTTGATAACTCCGTTTGCAGTGCGTTCATATATGTAATAAGCCTGCATGTTGGGTCAGGCATCCAATATGCGGTAAGTTGTATACCGTTCCATCGGGAAGATAGGTCCGCTTCACCTTCTTTACTCCCCCGAATTCATCCGGAATCACGGTCCTCTTGTAGTTATCGGCCTTCCTGGCTCTCTCTCTCTAATTAACAGAGTTCTGGATGCATCTGGCGAGGTTTGGTAAGGGGGTGGAACCAGAAACCTCTTTGCGCGGTCTTGCATGCCCGAACTCGTCGGCATTTCCAGATGTGAACTGTTCTGGAAATTTCCAGACGCTTTTCTGGCGTCACAGGAAGTGGTATAACAATTGTCCTCGGCCATGCTCCTCGTGCTATTCAATCCCAAATGTTATCGGTACAGGTGAACGCGGAGGTGTGATTGAGTCATTTGGAGTGGAGCAGTCTCTATTGAATTCTTGCATCAAAGGAGTTCTTGTATCTTGTGGGTGATGCTGGAATGACCAGTGTGAGTTTTTCTATGGTCCTTTGTCCCCTAGACCTCCTTTCTTCAGGCGATTTATATAGATACTGATGCTTCGACTTTTCATGATCTCTTATCTCATTCAGGCTAGAGTCTACCATATACGAACACCACCGACACTCGGTAGTTTCTTTGGGTGTCTCTCCCTTACATGGCGCAGAAGTCTATCCTTTGTCTTGTAAAGTGCATCACACATGCGACAAGTAAACATCTGAAGATAGAGAAAATTTAATCGTATGAATAAATGATTTCTGTACAACAATATGCACCTATGACCAGGACTGGGGTCCAAGTGCCCTGTTTTGCTTGCCTAAGTTACGGTTGCTTTTAGGATTTCATTTACATCAATCTGTAGAGATTTTTTTTCAGTGAAAAAAGAAAGACTTGTTTAGATAAAAAATACTTTATAAATTGTAATATTCTGAAATTTGGTATTTTAATGAATCTCACAAAAAAATCGAAAATAAAAAAACTTTGCACCTTTATAAGATATATCAATGAAAATGTCTGCGCTCCTGGCTGAAAAATGTAATTCTCTCTCTCATTTTGTAAATATTGTATATAATTGTTTTCTTACTATGTTTTGTATTGTACTTATTGTGTATTATGTATGTATTTAATTTGTTATCTGTATACCAATGTATCAACAAAGGTTACCAGAAATAAAGATATATACAGAGTCTAGGTTCTTTTGGTTAATACTTCATCTTACACCATGAACACCATAGAGGCAGATGTATGGCATGGGAACTTCGCAGAATTTCCTGAGTTTAAAGACACAAGAAATAACTGTAATTTCTTGACAGAAATATTTGCACTATGCAATTGCTGTAGTTCACTGCAGAGTACCAATATCCAGATCAAACCAGACCGCTCAATTCACGTATGTGTATATAGGATAAAGTGTAGGAAAAAAAAATAATTCGCAGTAAAGATGGGAAGTTGGGAAGAAATTTAGCATTTTATTTCTGCCATTAGTTGTGCTTCACATATCAGAACTTTCAGTTATTTGATTTTTTATTATCCTTTAGAACTCGCAGTTATTTGATTCGTCAACATTTTTTGTCGACTTCTCCGTAATATGGCTCGAGACGGTCATGATGAATAACTTGGGATTTGGAAAGAGTGGACTTTGGATTTTGTAGATAAGATTTGACAGGACAGCAACTATTAAGTATGGGCCATGCCAGTTTCTCTGTAATTTTGGACTCTTATGTTTGGTTCTATTAAAAGTGTGTAACCATACAGTATCCCCCACCTTATACTTATTTTGATAATATTTTACATAATATTGTCATTTCGGGTTACCACTAGCTTTAAGAATGTTACTCTTAGCTTTTTCATATACTTTCCACATTTTTTGGGGTTCTGTAGTTTGTCAACATAGTCATTAGTTGCTTTAGTTTTCACTGGAAATTCTGAATGATGGGAATGTGTATCATAAATTATGTCGATTGGAAGTTCAACTTCTCTTCCTAATATGAGTAAACTTGGAGATCATTTTGTCGTCTCATGAAACGAAGACCGATAAGCCATAAGAGCAAAGGGAAGTTGTTCGTCCCAATTCTTTTGATTCTTGACGTTTATGTATTTTCTTAGTATACAGTGGCGTAGCTACGCAGAGGCACGGATGGGTCATTATCAAAATACACGTACTTTTTCCTGTTCATTTTTTTGTGACATTAGATATTTTCGTTCACGTTTTTCTTTAGTCGTTTAGTTTTGCCTGCATTACAATGATATATTCACATAATATGCAGTCGGGAAAACCACCATGGCAAAATTTATTTCAAGATATGTTGCACCCCCTCATACCTTTCAGTCCGTGGTGTTGCCAACATAAAATTATTCTTTGCAGGAAAATAAATAATAATTTTTATGTCAAAAGTGGTTAAATATATAATATATAATATACAGGAAAATTATTCATAATTTAGGATATTTTCTTTGGAGTTCTATTTTTATTCACAATATTTGGAAATGTAGTTGTGGAGTACCATTTCTAAGGGAAACTTCGCAAAAAAAATATTTGTTTATATGCGAGCTTAAGCGAGCTCTTAATGGTATAGAATGTGTACTTAGGATTTTTTAACAAACATGGTTGAACATATTGTCGAAGAAAAAAAAATTCTACGTTTTGTAAACACCGGTTTCCGGGTAACACACTAACACACTCAACTAATGAAGATCTTCTTAACATAAAGCGTAAATGTGATCCTGAAGTCTCCTACCCTCTCTCGTACGTCCGATACCACTGAAACCCGAAACCGTGTGTAATAAAAGTCATTTTGCCAGCTTGTTTTACTTATATTGATATTTTTTAATTTATTAAATCTCTTCTGACATACTGACAAGAATTTTTGTTTCTACGCGGAAGTTAACTTTTGAGATTTCGTAAGGAACGATAACTCGAATAAAGGAACGACAGCTCGATTGAATGAGACTAGATTCGGCCCTAAAAAAAGTCGTCCCTAATATATCTCGGCCCAAAAAATCTCTTAACTTTTTGATGAAATTGTCAGATAATTTTCAGATGAGCGAGCATTGATGGCCGTGCCGATTTCATATTATGTTTTTCCTGATGTATAAATATGGATGTTTATATGTATATTAGCGTTTTATTATGTTGGATAAGGGAATGAAATCGATTTTAAAATTCTGTCAATGATACATGGACGTCGCCATTTTGATAGCATCTCAATACCAAGTATCACGTGACGTCTAAATACCACCACGCCCCAAAACAAGCGTCACAAACCAGGGTCCTCATTCAGTGTCGATATGGCTTGTCAGGCGTACGGTTGTTTAACTTGATGGTAATTCTTTTTATTTTTCTTATTATTCAAAATATATGAATTTATTACACAATCACTTTTTGCAGATTTAGGTTTTGCTTCTATAGATTATGGCAAAACAAATGAATCGGGGGGAAAGGTTCGTCTTTAATGAGACACATTTACAAAAGATTTTTTTCCAAAATTGAAAAACTACGAAATTAAGTTAAAAAAAGAACGGACATCGGAACAATGCCCTGAATTCGTTAAAAAAAATCCAAAAAGGCCTATACTACGGGGCAAAATTGTTTTAATGACATTATTCAGTAAGATCGCACTTTGTAATCGATCGTGCATGCACTACAATAAAGATACATATAAGCTAAAAGCACAGAAAGTTACAGGGTAGGAAGCCATACAATTGAGAGGATTATGTAAACATATAATTTGTAATATATTTCATTTGACAATTACAGACGATGAGTATTATAAATAAGTTTATTAGACAAAAACAAAGCGTAACATATAATATGTCTCTGCGTAACATAATTTGTTTATTTTAATTACGTCTTTCGAACTGGTGGACCCTTCTGATTAATCTCAGAATAGTCATAACAAATTTGTTCATCACAATTATTGATATTTCACCGCGAATATTTAGCTTGATGTATTGTTGTTGTGTATCAATCATAATGGTTATTTGTATATGCCCTCCTGGGGCCCTGATTTGGTTAATAAACTTATTTTAATTTCTATTTCTATAAGGAAAAATTGCATACGAATGTTTTTTTGTCTATTTTGCAAGAATAATTTCTACCCTGCCCTGTTCACCCTGCTTTATTTCATAATTTTGGTTGTTGTTACATCATTCTGATGGGGCACAAAAAAATCAAGATAAAAATGAACAATTCAATATAGCTTACGATCAATGGTAATCTTAAGATTTTTTTGTGAAAATAGCCCATGAATCATTGCTGCATTAGGTGCGGATCCAGCAGTTTTGAAAACGGGGTGCCAGGCTCTTGTTTGCCAATTTATACACGAATTTTACTAAATTGTCGAACACCCCCTTGATCCGGCAGTGTGCATTAATATGCACCCATTCCTAATGTATACTTCAACGTGATCAGGGTCGTGTATTTTGATCACCTGTTAGAACCTTTAAAATGTGTATTGCATCTGCTATTCTAGTCACGGGTAGCGTAATTTGTTTTCATTTTATTTTCTGTTCTTATTATGTTTTTGTCTATTTGACTTGTGTACGTTGTTTGTATATATTCCTTGTACATGCCTTCAACCCTTAGGGGTAAAATTTTAGTTAGTTAACGGGTCACAAAATGTGCATTGCGTTTCTATTATTGCAAAATATTGTGACACATGTATTCAGGTATTCGATCAGAGGCCCGTCGACCGGATGTAAAATGACACTTGTATATTCTGCCTGGCGATTTCCTGTGTGGACCTAAACTCATTACGCAATATTAGGTACCCTGCTGAGAGAACCGGTGTGAATGTACCTGTCGTTTTCAATAAGTAAATCCCGCATTTCACTTCTTACTTCAGGAATTATTTGCCTTAATTTATTGAAGAATAAAATATTTAAAATTAAAATATGGTCTCTCGCTTCTGAAAATACATGAAAAATATATATAAGAAATATATTTTTCGCATAATATTTTACGTTTCGCTCATCAAAAATGACAAGCAAAACTAGAGGCTCCCAGGAGCCTGTATAGCTCACCTGGGTATAATAACAACATCAGTCAATAAAACTTGATAACTTCGGTAAAAAAAATTAACAAATGTAGCCTTCGTCATTGCAGACCCCTTCTACAAAAAAAATGGGGGCAGGGGTTCCCCCTTTAATGTAAGTTATCAAAATTGCTGTAAAAAAACATATATGTCAATGATTCTCAAAATTTAGCTTTTCCTACTTCACATTTTGTAATAGAGTTGCTTCCCTTTGATTATTTGAGTAACCAAAAGCAGTGAGTCAACAAAAAAAATGCATTTCAAGAGGAATAACTCTTCACAGTTGTCGCACATTTTTAACTGTGGGAATTTTTTTGTAGATCTTGACATGCTGAACATTTTTGCAGTTTAAACTTTCCCTCTATCTCTAATAGTTTTTGAGATATAAGATGATAGTATTAAAATTGAGAACATTTGGATGAAAAAAGGGCAATAACTCCAAAATGGGTAATTGGATTTACTTCAAAATTGCAGGGTAGGAAGATCTTGACATGCTGCAAATTTTTGCAATTTAAACTTAACCTTTATCTCTTATAGTTTTTGAAATATAAGACGAAAAGTATTAATTTGTTTTTATAAATTTGATGAAAAAAGGGAAAGAACTCCAAGATGGGTAATCAGATTTACTTCAAAATTGCAGGTTAAAAAAAAAAATTGATCGAAGGGTCGAACCGCCAGACAAATTTTTGGAAGAGAACCATCCAATGACTATTTCATCCAAATTTTGTTCTTATTGAGCAAATGGTTTCAGACAAAAAGATTTTTATGGGAATTTCCCATAGGGTCCTATGTTAAATTAAGTTCGGCTGTGGCGGCCATCTTGGTCGGTGTTCTGAAATGCCGGACACAATTTTGGAAGAGGACCACCCAAGAATCATTTCAGCAAAGTTTGGTTGAGATTGGCTCAGTAGTTTCAGAGGAGAATTTTTTTTTAAATTTCATCCCCCCTTTTTTCTAATTTGCATAATCGGTCAAAATCGGTAAAAGTTCAAAGTTCATAAAAAATCCCGTAATAAATGTTAAAAAGCTCATCATTATGCTTATACAGTTCAAATTTGGGCACTTTCTGGCTTAAAATAGAGCAGTTTTGGCCATTTGAAGAAATTTCTATATTTAGTCATGGTGGCCATCTTGGATACAGGACGGCGCTGACGGACACAATTTTGAAAGGGGACCACCTAAGGATCATTTCAGCAAAGTTTGGTTGAGATTGGCTCAATAGTTTCAGAGAAGATTTTTTTTTAATTTCATCCCCCCTTTTTTCTAATTTGCATAATCGGTCAAAATCGGTAAAAGTTCAAAGTTCATAAAAAATCCCGTAATATATGTTAAAAAGCTCATCATTATGCTTATACAGTTCAAATTTGGGCACTTTCTGGCTTAAAATAGAGCAGTTTTGGCCATTTGAAGAAATTTCTATTTTTAGTAATGGTGGCCATCTTGGATACAGGACGGCGCTGACGGACACAATTTTGAAAGGGGACCACCTAAGGATCATTTCAGCAAAGTTTGGTTGAGATTGGCTCAGTAGTTTCAGTGGAGAAGATTTTTTTTTAATTTCATCCCCCCTTTTTTCTAATTTGCATAATCGGGTCAAAATGGGTAATGGGATTTACTTCAAAATTGCAGGGTAGGTAGATCTTGATATGCTGCACATTTTTACAATAAACTTAACATCTATCTCTAAATAGTTTTTGAAATATAAGACAAAAAGTATTAAAATGAAAAAAAAATTGATGAAAAAAGGGCAATAACTCCAAGATGGGTAATCAAATTTACTTCAAAATTGCAGGGTAGGTAGATCTTGACATGCTGAACATGTTTGCAGTTTCAACTTACCATCTGTCTCTTATAGTTTTTGAAATAAAGGACGAAAAGTATTAAAATTTTGAAAATTTGATGAAAAAAGGGAAATAACTCCAAAATGAGTAATGGGATTTACTTCAGGGTAGGTAGATCTTGATATGCCGCAAATTTTTGCAATTTAAAGTTAACCTTTATCTCTTATTCCCTCTTTGCGGAAAATGGAGTTATTGTTCGTAATTTGAATTATCGTTCTTGGCAGTGGGTATATTGCATTTCCGGTTGCAAAAGTTTTCCTGGTGGTTTTTTATATATTGATTGAATAAATAATAAGCGCGAAAAAAAAATTATATACACGACATTCCCTTTTTTTAAACTTCTATAAAAAAAGTTATTTACTTTAAAACATATTTTTCTCTGGATTTGTAACATTTTTGTACAAATACCTCCAAGTTTGTATTTTCATACCACTGAACATGTTACATAATTAACTTTCTGAAATGTTTTGGATGATTGTCACCAGATTTTTCTGCAAAACGGAAATACTGCGCGATTTTCCTTGTACACTGAAAGCGGGAATATTTTTTTTTTTTTAAAGATTTTCTCTCCTTTCATTGAAAAGCGTATTTGATTTTTTTCATTACACTCGAGCGGTCAAAGACAAGGCAAGATAAATTTGAAAGTATTTTAGAAATAATAGAATCTGTTGTTTCTTCACCATTTGTAAAAGCAGAAGCGGATTTGGTAGAATATTTTGTACTGTGTTTGAAACGGTATGTGCGTCTTCATTAGCAATGTGCGCTTATCAGATAAGTGAACACCTGCATCTAACATTTGTCGACCATCTCTACTTGTACAGTCAACAAGCAAATCCCAATTTTCGGTTTCCGTCAGAGCAGATCACACTTTTTTCTGAATGAATAATGTCCCTCGTCTGGAATATTTTGAATAGGAAATAAAACGGTCACGAACGCGGCTTTTTGCTGTTTTTAATATATCAAGAACAAGCAATCGGTCTATCGTTTAAAAAACAATGGTGTATCTGTCCATTGAAACTTATCTGTCATATTAAAGATGTATTTTTAGACATATGCACTTCTCGACCGCTACCCATGATTTCGGATACCGTCCAAGTACTGACGACAAATAGTTTATTTTGCAATAAATGCATTTATAGTCTCATAATCTTACAGCCAAAAATGCCGTTCTGAAGCTAAGCTTAACAATGTAGACAAACAAACAAAAGGACTGATGGGATTCGAACCACCTTCTAGAACTATCCATTCCATCACAAGGCAGCGCCAATGCGATCATGACTACTGTGCTCCCGCATTTAGTCAAGTAAATTTAATACTTAATACAGTAGTGATGGGGTAAAATGCGAATTAGTAAACATAGCAGACGATTTGATTTCTCAACTGCAGATTTAAGAAAATAACTACCAAGCACAAAAAAAAAAAAAAAAAAAGCTCTGATGGTTTGCTTACGATAAAAACGACATGTGCTAAACTGCTTTATTTTTATTGATTATGACAGTTTACGTGATGTTTGAAAAAAAGAAAAAAAAAAACCCCGACAGAATAGATAATATTGATAAAGAAAAATATGAAATTAACAGCTTGCATTCGTGTTATGATTTCATATGTAAGGAAATATGCGTTGTACGGCTTTCGAAAAATCAATACAAATCTACTGTACAATCACAATTCTTATATTAATATGTATAAAAAAAAAAAAAAAAAACTTAATACAAATATAGCCTCCATTTTTATCACTTTAACCGAAATTAATAACGAAACACATTATGTTCCTAAACAAAACCAAAACAAAACAAAACAAAACAAACAAAAAAAAAAACAACAAAAAAACAAGACAAAACTGCTCCGATAGGATTCGCACTCTCAGTGTAAGATTTAAGGGGTCGTGAAGCAGCGACTATACGATCACGGCTATGGTACAATGATCACATTTGTAAGTTTTGTTTTCTTTTTTTGTGGTATATAAGGTGTACCTGATGTAAATTGGTGCAACTCTATGATAAAGCAGACGATGCCTATATTTCAAAAAATCATATTTAAGCATATTCCATAAAAGGGAAAGTCTTTATATGTTACCAAAGGGAAAATTTATATGCATGTTAAAAAGGAAGTTTTGTGTTGCAAGTTTTTTTTTTATTTTTAGCAATTGTAATTTTGTTTGTTTTCGTGTTTTTCTCCTTTACACCAGCATTGAAAGCACTTGTATCTGCAAAATTTTTCATTTCCCCCCCCCCCTTAAAATCAGTAAAAGTTTCATTTTTCCCCCATCCAGTTTTTGGAAGGAGCGGATGCCGGCTGTCTAACTCTACGGTCATATTTCTACCTGACGTTTGGACATTGCCAAATCCGGTAAAAACCCTAAATGTTCCTTTTTTATTACAAAATCCGTAGTGGAACCAAACAATGAATAGTCATGAACCATGTATACAACTGAAGGTAAAATATTCAATTTCTTTATCCTGAATGCAGCCTGTCGGAATGTTTATGGGAATCTGCATTGATCTCTTGAAAAAAAAGAAAACAAAAACTAAATATCATGCAAAAATAGACATCTTTTTAATAGACTCCGAGCAGATAAAATATCTTGAACATTTCAAGATTAAGATAATCCCCTGTAAAAGGAAATAAAACAAATGATTCCACTGCGTAAATCGGAATGAATTTTGCATACATCGCTATTAACGTCCGTAATTTTAACAGCAAAACCGATTTTCGAGAAAATGCTACATCTTTGAATATAAAACACTGAATTTATTAATTATTACGGTAATTCAGGATATGAAATAAAAATTCAGATCTCATAGATTCTACCGATATAAAAAGCTAAATAAAATAATTCCAATAAATCGGATTTTATTTGAATAAGAATACATAGTTTTTTCAATTTTGTTTAAAACTTTTTGTGTACATACCCTCTGTCAGGAAAAGATAACTCGATTCAAGAACGATAACTCTAGTTATCGCAAATCGGGATCCCTCTTTGCGGAAAATGGAGCTATCGTTCGTAATTTGAATTATCGTTCTTGGCAGTGGGTATATTGCATTTCCGGTTGCAAAAGTTTTCCTGGTGGTTTTTTATATATTGATTGAATAAATAATAAGCGCGAAAATATATGAAATTAATTGACGTAGATTCCAAGGCAACACTTGAAGACTTCCTAACTTTAAAAAAAGACTGAACTTGTACAGTTTCTACGGAAATGTAATGAACAAATCAGTGGTATCAAGAATGAGCTTACGCACCGACAAAGATGTAGAGACGTATCTTTTAAAAAGTCGGTCAGATGACAATGAAAAAAATGAGCTGCTATAGACAGTTCATTAGAGTCTTTAACTTTTATAAAAAAAAATTATATACACGACATTCCCTTTTTTTAAACTTCTATAAAAAAAAGTTATTTACTTTAAAACATATTTTTCTCTGGATTTGTAACATTTTTGTACAAATACCTCCAAGTTTGTATTTTCATACCACTGAACATGTTACATAATTAACTTTCTGAATTGTTTTGGATGATTGTCACCAGATTTTTCTGCAAAACGGAAATACTGCGCGATTTTCCTTGTACACTGAAAGCGGGAATATTTTTTTTTTTTTAAAGATTTTCTCTCCTTTCATTGAAAAGCGTATTTGATTTTTTTCATTACACTCGAGCGGTCAAAGACAAGGCAAGATAAATTTGAAAGTATTTTAGAAATAATAGAATCTGTTGTTTCTTCACCATTTGTAAAAGCAGAAGCGGATTTGGTAGAATATTTTGTACTGTGTTTGAAACGGTATGTGCGTCTTCATTAGCAATGTGCGCTTATCAGATAAGTGAACACCTGCATCTAACATTTGTCGACCATCTCGACTTGTACAGTCAACAAGCAAATCCCAATTTTCGGTTTCCGTCAGAGCAGATCACACTTTTTTCTGAATGAATAATGTCCCTCGTCTGGTATATTTTGAATAGGAAATAAAACGGTCACGAACGCGGCTTTTTGCTGTTTTTAATATATCAAGAACAAGCAATCGGTCTATCGTTTAAAAAACAATGGTGTATCTGTCCATTGAAACTTATCTGTCATATTAAAGATGTATTTTTAGACATATGCACTTCTCGACCGCTACCCATGATTTCGGATACCGTCCAAGTACTGACGACAAATAGTTTATTTTGCAATAAATGCATTTATAGTCTCATAATCTTACAGCCAAAAATGCCGTTCTGAAGCTAAGCTTAACAATGTAGACAAACAAACAAAAGGACTGATGGGATTCGAACCACCTTCTAGAACTATCCATTCCATCACAAGGCAGCGCCAATGCGATCATGACTACTGTGCTCCCGCATTTAGTCAAGTAAATTTATTACTTAATACAGTAGTGATGGGGTAAAATGCGAATTAGTAAACATAGCAGACGATTTGATTTCTCAACTGCAGATTTAAGAAAATAACTACCAAGCACAAAAAAAAAAAAAAAAAAAAGCTCTGATGGTTTGCTTACGATAAAAACGACATGTGCTAAATTGCTTTATTTTTATTGATTATGACAGTTTACGTAATGTTTGAAAAAAAAAAAAAAAAACCCCGACAGAATAGATAATATTGATAAAGAAAAATATGAAATTAACAGCTTGCATTCGTGTAATGATTTCATATGTAAGGAAATATGCGTTGTACGGCTTTCGAAAAATCAATACAAATCTACTGTACAATCACAATTCTTATATTAATATGTATAAAAAAAAAAAAAAAAAACTTAATACAAATATAGCCTCCATTTTTATCACTTTAACCGAAATTAATAACGAAACACATTATGTTCCTAAACAAAACCAAAACAAAACAAAACAAAACAAACAAAAAAAAAAAACAACAAAAAAACAAGACAAAACTGCTCCGATAGGATTCGCACTCTCAGTGTAAGATTTAAGGGGTCGTGAAGCAGCGACTATACGATCACGGCTATGGTACAATGATCACATTTGTAAGTTTTGTTTTCTTTTTTTGTGGTATATAAGGTGTACCTGATGTAAATTGGTGCAACTCTATGATAAAGCAGACGATGCCTATATTTCAAAAAATCATATTTAAGCATATTCCATAAAAGGGAAAGTCTTTATATGTTACCAAAGGGAAAATTTATATGCATGTTAAAAAGGAAGTTTTGTGTTGCAAGTTTTTTTTTTATTTTTAGCAATTGTAATTTTGTTTGTTTTCGTGTTTTTCTCCTTTACACCAGCATTGAAAGCACTTGTATCTGCAAAATTTGTCATTTCCCCCCCCCCCCCCTTAAAATCAGTAAAAGTTTCATTTTTCCCCCATCCAGTTTTTGGAAGGAGCGGATGCCGGCTGTCTAACTCTACGGTCATATTTCTACCTGACGTTTGGAGATTGCCAAATCCGGTAAAAACCCTAAATGTTCCTTTTTTATTACAAAATCCGTAGTGGAACCAAACAATGAATAGTCATGAACCATGTATACAACTGAAGGTAAAATATTCAATTTCTTTATCCTGAATGCAGCCTGTCGGAATGTTTATGGGAATCTGCATTGATCTCTTGAAAAAAAAGAAAACAAAAACTAAATATCATGCAAAAATAGACATCTTTTTAATAGACTCCGAGCAGATAAAATATTTTGAACATTTCAAGATTAAGATAATCCCCTGTAAAAGGAAATAAAACAAATGATTCCACTGCGTAAATCGGAATGAATTTTGCATACATCGCTATTAACGTCCGTAATTTTAACAGCAAAGCCGATTTTCGAGAAAATGCTACATCTTTGAATATAAAACACTGAATTTATTAATTATTACGGTAATTCAGGATATGAAATAAAAATTCAGATCTCATAGATTCTACCGATATAAAAAGCTAAATAAAATAATTCCAATAAATCGGATTTTATTTGAATAAGAATACATAGTTTTTTCAATTTTTTTTAAAACTTTTTGTGACGTTCCTAAGTTATGTAACCGGATGTGTACATACCCTCTGTCAGGAAAAGATAACTCGATTCAAGAACGATAACTCTAGTTATCGCAAATCGGGAATAGTTTTTGAAATATAAGACGAAAAGTATTAAAATTTTACAAATTTGATGAAAAAAGGGCAATAACTCCAAGATGGGTAATCAGATTTACTTCAAAATTGCAGGGTAGGTAGATCTTGATGTGCTGATCATTTTTACCCCATGTTAGATTTTTGATATTATTAACGGTTTTTGAGTTATTACCAAAAACCTGCAATTTTACCATATGTTCTATTTTTAGTAACAGCGGCCATGTTGGTTGGTGCACGGCATCACCGGACACAATTTTGAAACTAGACACCCTAGTAATGATTCAGACCTAGTTTGGTTTCCATTTGTCTAGTACTTTCAGAGGAGAAGATTTTTGAAAAAGTTTACGACGTACGACGGACGACGGACGACGACGACGGACGCCAAGTGATGGCAATAGCTCACCTGGTCAGGTGAGCTAAAAAGGAAAAGAAATTAACATTTTTAAATCACTTGCTCGCTCTGGACAACGTTTTTAGCACAAAATCCGAAGAACAAGAAGTAAATCTGGTGTGGCCTAATCTCTTTATAATTTTTGACTGCCCTTCATCTATTTATAGCGCTCATGATCATGATCTCTTCCGAATTTTGTCTAAATGAATATCAGTGGATATCAAATTTGTGTCGTTCTGACGTGGGTTTTTCTCTATTTCCCGACGTTGGGCACTCGCTGCCTCTTCCACGAACGTGTAAGGAAAGTTGTTCCCGTGAAACTTAAGGAAAAGACTCGTTATACAGTTAACCAGCAGTATCCGACGGAAATTATAAATCGGCGACAAAACCTTTATCCGAAAATGAAGGAGCTCCAGAGACGTGGTATGCGCGCTTCATTGGTATATGACCAGATTTTTGTAAATGGTCGTCCGTACGATGAAACCCGTGTTGAGCGTCCAAATCCAGCAAACGCCAGGCATAGCTAGGACAACACATCAGACAATCGTAGACATTCAAATTTAAATGTAAATAAACTTAATATAACTTACCTTAATGTTTGTGGTATCAGTTCAAAATTACTGAATCCAGATTTTGAAACATTAATAAATAACTATGATATACTTGTACTAGTTGAAACAAAAACTGATGAATACGACAATATCAAACTTCCAAATGAATATGCATGTTATGCAAAGCATAGAAAAACATTTAAAAAGAAATTGGGTGGCATTATTATTATTTATAAAAAAATATTGTCAAATTTTTTGAAATTTATTCATTCTGATTCTGAACTTGTACAATGGGTAGAAATATTAAATGATATCTCGGATAAAAGTAAAAATGTTTTATTGGGATGTGTTTACATTCCCCCAGAGTTTTCCCCATATTCTTCTGATGAAGCCTTCTTACAGTTAGAAGATGAACTTATCACACATTTAAATTTCTCTAAAAATGTCGCTCTTATTGGAGATTTTAATTCCAGAACTTCTATAGGAAGTGATTTCGTATTACCAGACGAAAATTTACTTGAAATTTTGCAAGTTGATGATGATATTAGTCAGGAAAATATTTTTACTTATCTTATATTAGAAAAAAAAATATCCCTTTGCAAAGGTACAGATGTGATAAAGGTAGAGTCAATAAATATGGTAATCTTTTATTAGAATGTTGTAAAAGATGTGGTCTTTTTATTTGTAATGGTAGAATATTTACAGATAGAACTATTGCTGGTAATACATGTAAAGACTCTAGTTTAGTTGACTATTTAATTGTACATCCTAGCATGTTTGATTTCATTAGTTATTTTAAAGTTGAATACTTTAACCCTATGTTTTCAGATGTCCACTGTAGACGTAGTTTTACATTGTTATTTAATACACTTAATAAGTGTAATAGTATTCACAACGACAATAACAAATTGAAAAATCAAGATACTCACATTAGATGGGATTACCGTAAAACAGACGATTTTGTCCATATATTATCCAATGACGACACACTACAACACATTGACGGTCAATTAAGTGATATTGATAAAAACACAATTACAACTGATCAGTTGAACGGTCTAGTTACTGACCTAGGTCATGTACTTTTAGATACTGCCCAGAAATTGCAGGGCAAGGTTAAAATAAAGAATGTTGCTCCGAACTGTGATCAGAAACCGTGGTATGATAAACTATGTAAAGAAAAACGAAATCAGTTTAATATGGCAAGACTCTCATATAATAGAGTGAAATCAGGTGCAAATAAAAATACAATGAATATAAAAGCAAAAGAATACCGTAAGACTTTAAATACAAGTTATCAAAAATATAAAGAAAAATGTGCATCTGAACTGAGAGCACTGTCAAAAAATGATACGAAAGGATTCTGGAAGACTTTGAAAAAATATTCTGGTAATAGAAAAGAAACCCCACCTGTTGATATTGATACATTCTTTGAATATTTTAAGAATTTAAATTTTTGTGAAGAGGAAGAGAGTGATATCAATATTGACGAAGTCTGTAATGACCCTATGTATAACGAAATGTTGAATGGGATAATTACAGAAAAGGAGGTTTTAGATGCAATTAAAGGTTTGAAAAATAATAAAGCGCCGGGTAGTGACAAATTAATAAATGATTTTTTTTTTAAATTCTCCGCCGTTTTTAGTATCTATTTATACCAAATTGTTTAATGTTGTTCTTGATACAGGTATTATACCAGAAACGTGGACAACTGGAATAATTATACCAGTTTATAAAAACAAAGGATGTCCAACAGATCCAGACAATTTTAGAGCTATAACGTTAATTAGTTGCTTTGGTAAATTGTTTACATCCATTGTTAACACTAGACTCAATTTTTTTGCAAATGAGGTCACACTTATACATGAAAATCAAGGGGGCTTTCGAAAAGGATACTCTACAATAGACAATATTTTTGTACTACATGTCCTCATAGAGTTGTATTTTTCTTTCGGAAAGAAACTATTTTGTACCTTCATAGACTTTCGGAAGGCTTTTGATACGGTCAGTAGATCTGACCTGTGGAAAAAACTTCAATTTAGTAATATTAAAGGAAAGTGTTTTAAAGTAATATTTAATATGTACCAGGGTATTAAATCTTGTGTTAAGTATAAAGAATGTCAGTCTGATTTTTTCCCTTGTCTTACAGGTGTAAGACAAGGTGAAAATTTATCCCTTTTTTATTCTCAGTTTTTCTAAATGATTTAGAAGACTACTTTAAGACTTTAGATGGCGTTCCTTTAGAAAAGCTAAAAGAACGGTTTTATAATGAATTGCATATATTGTTTGAATTATTTGTCATATTATATGCTGATGACACTGTTTTAATGTCTGAAACAAAGCAACAATCGCTAAATATTTTTCAGTTGTATTGTGATTTGTGGAAATTGGATGTAAATATTAACAAAACAAAGGTTATGGTTTTTAGCAAAAAGAAGAATCTTAATTATTCATTTATATTACAAGATAAAAAGTTAGAAGTTGTAGAAAAAATTTCATATCTAGGTATTATTTTTAAATATAATGGTACCTTTTTTGATACAAAAAAGAAACTTGTAGATCAGGCTCAAAGGTCCTTACATTTTATTTATAAGACTATCAGGAACGAAAGCATACCTGTCGACTTACAATTAAAATTGTTTGATTCTATGATTGAACCAATACTTTTATATGGTTCTGAAGTTTGGGGATATGAGAATTTAAAAATATTAGAACAGATTCATCTTAAATTTTGTAAACGAATTCTAAAAGTTAGAAATACTACTCCAAATTTTATTGTTTATGGGGAATTAGGTAGATTTCCTTTGGAAATTCGAGTAAAACTTCGTATGATTTCATATTGGTGTAAACTTGTGAATAACGAAACAAAATTGAGTAGTTCCTTATACAGGTTGATGTTATGTTTAAAAAACCAGGGTCAGAATAATTTCAAGTGGATTAATTATGTAGAATCTATATTAAATAGAGCTGGCTTAGGATATATTTTTATAAATCAGGTTGGATATTGTGATAAAACATATCTTAACCAAATTTTAACCGATCAGTTTGTCAGTTCATGGTATAATGACATTGAAAATTCATCTCGAGGACAATTTTATGGCTCTTTCAAAAAAGACTTTGGATTAGAAAATTATTTAGTGAGATTAAACGAGAAAACTAGAATTTGGATGACAAAATTAAGGGCGTCAAATTTACGAATTCCAATAGAAACTGGGCGGTGGTATTATATTCCTAAAGATGAGAGGGTTTGTACTTTGTGTGGACGATCAATTGGTGATGAGTTCCACTTGTTATTTGTTTGTTGTAATGAATATTTAGTAAACCTGAGACGTATATATTTACCTAGGTATTATGTTACTTATCCTAGTATTGTTAAAATGAATGGTCTCCTATCTTTTTGTAATGTAGAAGTTTATAAAAGGTTATCATTGTTCATAAAGAAAATTGCTGGTATGTTTTAATGTTTTTGATAATATATGATCATTTCGCCATGTAATACTGTATATATGTTATGTCCTCATGTAACACATTTATGTGTCTGAGTGTTATCAATAAAATCTTGAAATCTTGAATCCATTTGTCTGAGTTCTTCCGTATATTCTGGTTCAAGTTGGTAACCGAACTCTCCATAGTCGTCGAAATCTACATCACTTGAGGCGCTAGAGTCACTTTCCGTACCTGAGCTCGACATATTTAAGCTATATCTAAAACGTTAATTTCGGTGCTTTATATAGAAATGTTCCCAAACAAACAACACGCGTTGAACAAAAGAAAAGTAAAGAAATATTGATTGAGTAAAATCATAATCATTTGATTAAATTAAATTAATTAAAACATCTTTTATGAACACCGACTGTTAAAATAATGATTGAGTAAAATCATAATCCTTTGATTAAAATTAAATTAATTAAAACATCTTTTATGAACACCGACTGTTAAAATAATGATCGAGTAAAATCATGATCATTTTTTTTTATTGTTAAAAAGAAAAATTCATTTCTAAACGTTTAGGCCTAAATCATTTTATTTAATATTAGAATTAAAACATCTTTTATGAAATCGATCGTTAAATTATTATGATGAGACAGCTATATATAGTTAGGCCAATTTGGCGCCTCTCATAATGAAAACTTATAATTTCAAGGATGGTGTATACTTTTTTATCATCTAAAACATAAATTGTTCCTGTTATTTCAACATTATATTTATTCTAATGTTTTAAGAATATTTTATCTTTAATAGATAATAAACGATCTACCAACTCGTCTTGGAAAGCAAATAGTGTGTATTCAAATTCCCATTTTATTAATCCGGTCACCTTGAATTTTACACCTGTATAATTTTACCCTCCGGCTAGAAAACACACAAGCGGAGATTAAAATAACAGTAAACAGTATGTCGAATAATGATTATAAAAAAGGGATTAAAACAGAATCTAGAAATCAATACACAAGTTACGCGTTGTCAAAATTATCCATTATATTTTTCAGCACATTAGCAGTAAAACAAAATGAACATAATTGTAAAAGGGATCCGATATATAGCGAATATAGGCGACTGTTATAAAACACTCTTTCCGTTGTAAATATAAAGGAAATGAAACATTTTGTTCATTTAAAATAGTTGTTTGTCAAAAAGGTACGTAGCTGTTCACTTCAGTATTTAATTTTCCAATGGTTATTAGAGATTTAAATTACAGTCCTCTGAGCGCTTTAAATGAAGCGAATTTAACATCAGCGACCCAGACTTTAAAATTCAATCCCACAATCCATTTTTAGTTTAAAACGTCACAAACTAGTTGAAAAATTAGAAATTAAAATTACAAATTTGCGATTTGCTGCGTTATTTGTGGAAATATGTCGATAAAACTTTGTGAATATGTATTTTATATCACCAGGAACATATTTAGCTAACATGTAAAAAATCACGAAGTTTCCCTTTAATTGATTGATTGATTTTGTTGGTGCTTTAACGCCACTTTCAGCAATATTTCAGCTATATCATGGCAACCAGTTTTAGTGGTGGAGGAAACCGGAGTACCTGGAGAGAACCACCGACCCTGGAAAAGCAACGGGTAAACTTTATCACTTGCGGCTGCGAGTCGAGTGCACTCTTCTTGTAATCTACAAATCTGGGCGCGAACCCACGCCGTATTGGTGATAGGCTTGTATGAGCTGTTTGACCCAACGACCTAACTCATTGAGCCCAGTACCATTTAAGCTGCATTATAAAACAAACAAGTTTTCATAATTGTACTTTGTTTCACTTTATTTAAATAAAAGAATCAAGTCAACTTTATTCATCTATAATATCATTTATTTCAATTATGTCATATATCCTTTTTATGAAACAATTTACATGAGGTAACACCATTGACAAGACGTAACACCTCAGATGACAAAAGTAACACCAGAGATATCTTCATGAATGTAAACATTTAATTCAACTATCAACCTATATTTTTTGTTTTCTTAAGGTAGAGACCCACATTTCATTCTAAGATAATTTGTCATTGAATTTCACTTAAACTAGCCAGATTTATTGCTTTTGTGGCAGACTTTAAGGAACTTAATTAAAAAATATAGGTCACCAGACTAATTTTCAAGATATAAAGCATTTAAATTTTCAACTTTTATAATGCATTGTATGTGAAAAGTATAAATTCTCCTCAAAATTCTTGAATAGCGAAAAATCCTGTCATTTAAAATTTCTAAATTTTTGATATAATATGGTGCATTTTGTTTTATTTTCAGAAGTGTAAGGAAAGTCTGATTTTATAATATTAAAAAAAAACTTCAATATTTAACAAAAACATGCAAAACTCATCATATTCTAATATCATTTGAGACATGATTACCGCCCTTGACGAAATGCTTCATATAGCATTTTACACATATAATGTATATATATTGCCCATAAATTACTGAATAAAATTTGTATTACAGTTTAATTTGAGAACTTGCACAAATCATATGTAGAAAATTCAAAAAGCAAAATACCTCGTAAGAAATACTGCAAACATAATTAATAATCATTACCACATTTTATTCAATATTCTTAAAAGTCATGTGACTAGTGTCAGTCTCTACCTTAAATGTTTTCAGTACAATATTCAGTTTTCCAACATAGTGATTTACAATCTCCCATGCAGAGTTGTCGGTCCTTGCAGGCTAGACCGACAACTATGTATGGGAGATTGAGTGGCTTAATGCATAAACAATATCCGTTTTGTCCATGGTGTTATGAAGATATGTCCCTGGTGTTACCAGGTGTAAGCAATATGCTCCCATCAGTTTGTTAAACGATATCTTATAAGTAAATCACGATGTTTGAACAATTTCTGCTGATAGAATAAATACAGATTAATACATGGGCATTTCCATATTGGCCTGGTTATCATCCCGAGACCCCCATATTGGCCCGAGACGGAGTTGAGGGCCAATATGGGTCGAGGGATGATAACCAGGCCAATATGGAAATGTCCATGTATTAAACTATTTATTACATACTTCCGACATTTAGAAAAGAGACACCCATATTGGCCTGGATATGGAAATGATCTTGTAGTAATCCAATAACCGGTTATTTTCCCGGGGTGTGAAAATATGGACAGTTTACTTCCGGTCATATTGGTCATGCAAAAATGCCTTTATTTGAACTAAGTATGTAATAAAGAGCAATATTTTGTTCTGTATATTACTGTTCATTGAAGAATGTTTTCATTCACAATTTTAATGCTAAATGTCTCTGGTGTTATAATTTGTATGACAACAGTGAACACCATGTATAGTAACACCACAGACAAACACTAGGTAAGTATTTTCAGGATAAAACTGAAATAATTTCTCCCTAGTTATATTTTATATGTATATCCTGTGAAGAATAGTAAATGTAAGAGCAAAGATTGGTTGGCTGAGGATAATGTGGAGCTATATGTCTACACGTGGACTGTTGTTTCAGAGAGCTAGTACTATCCAATTAAGCCTGGTGGTCTTGTACAAAGCGGACATCAGCATCAATTTATTGAATGTAACTTGCCCTCGCCATGATATTGCACTCACACCTGCAAATCATAAGTGTTTGGGAAGTTCTCTCGATCCGAATTGGTGCCTACACACAGAGATGGCGCTATATGTTTAAGATACGTACAAATGAAAGTCCCAGGATCTATTAGGTGGAGCTCTTAAGTTTCAAATTTGAATATGGGAAAACATTGTAAACACTATGATTTTTCTTTAGAACCAGTAATTGAAATAAAAGTAGAAATGCCATGAATCAACATTCAAGCTTGTACAGATGAAGCCCCCCCCCCCTCCAAGGCATGTGGGATCTGATAGTGGAGTCCATAGCTTTATATAGGCTGCATTTGAAATTGTAAAAATAAATTCTCAGAAACTAGTTATGGAAACGTAATTGTAATTGGCCTGAAATATCCTTACGACATGAAGATTGAAATTGTACCAATGAAGGTCATATGCTCTTTGGTGCTCGATCCCTTGGAGTCAAAAGTTTAATATGGGGAAAAATATTTTTATTAATAACCAGTACTTAACATTCAAGTATAAATAACATGAATTATTTTGACACACTGATTCAAGCTTACACAAATGAAGACCCTCATATTTGAATTCCAACTTTGGTAAATATCTTGGAAGATTCTCAGGCCTATTATATTCGTGCAAAAGTATCTAGCAAGTAGCAACCTATAGTTCTGGAACCAGCTGAGTGATAGCCGCATAGAACAATGTGATTTCAAAATATTCGAATCAATATTTAACATATGTTAAGATATGCAATACCCAATAAATCTTCTATGCAATACCCAATCTTTACTAGGTGAGCGGTTTAGGCTCTTGTGAACCTCTATTAAAATCCACCCGTGATGTAAATCTATTGTCTAAGGAATGGAGAGTTATGAACAATGTGGACAGGGGCGGAGTTATTGTTCTCTTTGTACTTTAGATACTATACACAAACTTTTCTTTTGTTACAAGATTAATAATTAATAAAATTAATAAAGTACAATGGGTGGATTTTAAGTTGGAGAATGTCCTCGTATCTCTCCATTCCTTAAAAAACAATGGGCCTCGGCTCCATTATTTTTAAAGAATGGAGAGTTACTTGGACATTCTCCTATACGTAATTGTTTGTTTAAATCTGTATAATTGTTGGAGATCCAATTATCAAGTGGGGAAGGTTGGGAACGCGCCATATTGGTACCGGTATGCCTATCCCAATCCATGACTTGGATTTCCAGCATAATGTGTCCTGGTCCTTTTTTGTTCAATGGTTTTGATGTTAGTGCTACTTGTTCATTTTGTTGATATTTGTGAAATTGTTGACATAACTTTCCAAAACTGCATAGAAAAAGATTTCCCCAAGTCAAAAGTAAACACTATCCAATGATTTTCGAGACACGGTTTAAATATTAGTTCCATGGAGCTTTTCGTTAAGCTTCTGTGATGTTTTAAACAAGTTTTCTTGTAGAGTTTTGTGTTAAACGAAAAGGACCTTCCAGTGATTTCTGAGATGATGGTTTATAAGAGTTCTATGTTAAACGAAACGAACCTTCCAGTGATTTTTGAGAATCATGTGTGAACACTTCAAGACCCAGCCAATAGTTTCCGAGAAACTATGTCTCACGTCCATCATAACTTTTCGACCGACTGAATATCCAAATTTTGGTTTAAATAATAATCTGTACAAAGTAATCATCAACAAATTGTATATTTTATTAAGATGATTGAAAGAAAAAAGAATTTTGAATATACTAAAGGGGTAACCAGTCGCCCTAAATCGAAGGACAGACAATACAATGGCCAAAAAGAAGAAGGACAGACAATACAATGGCCAAAAGAAGAAGGACAGACAATACAATGGCCAAAAGAAGAAGGACAGACAATACAATGACCAAAAGAAGAAGGACAGACAATACAATGGCCAAAAGAAGAAGGACAGACAATACAATGGCCAAAAGAAGAAGGACAGACAATACAATGACCAAAAGAAGAAGGACAGACAATACAATGGCTAAAAGAAGAAGGACAGACAATACAATAGCCAAAAGAAAAGAGAAGGGACAATTTACAAAACACAGCACAGAAAACCAAAGACTGAAGACCAAGAACGCCACTAAAAAACCGGGGTGAACTCAGGTGCTCCGGACGCGTAAGCAGTTCCTGCTCCACTAGTCATTGTGATTACGAAATCAAATGTTATAATTCCCCCTTACATCACCCCCACACATACAACAGAACCAGATAAGAAATTCATGTTCAGATGAACTCATAATCAAGCAATGAAAACTGCTGGCAAACTCTTAGCAGCGTCTTTCGAGCTTTTTTTTTATTGTCACATGACAAACGTAAAGCTTTCCGACTGGTTGATCTAAAACAAAAAAAAAGAGAAGTATTCAGATACGAAAGTTTACACTCTAATCGGGTTTTGTCAGATGTTAGGGAGGAATGTAGCGTATTATAAAAGCCGATTGTAATCAGATTGACGTTTTATTTGTTTTCTAACCATATTTTCCTACAAGAAAGATTAAACTTCATTGATTGTTTTTAATATCGGACATCTTTACTATCATTCAAATACATTCTACTCATTCGTTAACACCAATTTCATTTTACTTTTGTGTTGCATTTCTACTCCAGAGAATGTACATACTTTGGTGTTGTAGATTTCTTTACAACTGACTACTATAGTATTTTTCTTACTATTTTGGATATCATATACACAATACCGATATTTGTTTTCATAAATCCAATTTTCACAATCCAATCCAATGCGGATAATAATGGTCTTTATAATCTTTGCTAAAGGATTTCCGGAAACGAGTTCCTTCCCTTGCAGGCCATTTATAATAAGTTACATTTCCACCTGTTAGCCAAGCTGCCCACCAGCTAAAAGTTCCTACCGTTGCAATAAAATGATCACATAATGTAACAGTAGCCATGTCCTCCCACGGTGAATTACCTTCTAAATATATCACATTTATATTCTTTGGCATATTTTTTTTGGACCAAGCCATTCCATTGGATGCCACGACGAAGAATAAATGTTCATATCTAGTCTGGTACCAACCAATAGCTTTTTGTAAATACTCTTTAGTAGCGAGATTATATCCAGTTTCTGGGTATTTTTCCCAGTCACCTCGGCGTACATGCACACCAATTAATGTCGCCTTTGTCTTAAACGTCACATTATAATTTACAAAATAACTCTCTTTTTGATTCCCATTCAAATTTTGATCTCTGATTTGACGAGATACGTTGTATTTTTTCAGATAATAATCCAGCACAGATATTGCTTTCGTTCGTATTTTTTCTTTAAAAGTAAACTGTTTTCTCAATTCGTTGCTGTATTTGTCAAAATAGAGATATGATTGTAAATATAATGTTAATCTTACTTCCGATGTATTTGGGAATTCTGTCAGTCTTTTGTCGAATACTGCTGAATGTGCCTCTTTTAAAATCTTTACTTTTGGCGAATTACAAATTGACGTGTCTTGTCTAATATCTACTTTTAAATTAAAAACTTTGAATAATTGACAGTTATAATTTATTATAACTTTCATTCCTTTGGATCTTGCAATTCCATAAGATGATGCAAAAAGAAATAGTTGATTTCCAACTCTGCCAACAAATGCAGGACAAATGAAATGTTGAATTTTGTCAGGTGATTTTGGTGGGGGTCTATTTATTATATTTTGGACTATATTTATATTGAATATCCGTGTAGGAATGGGGTCACTTATAAAACGAAATGATCGTCCTGGATTACTGGCAATAAAAACAGTTACTGCTACAACAGCAGCAATGATAATTATAAAATCTGAAATAAAAAAGGAAACACACAATTATAAAGAGAGTGAGTGAGTGATTGTTGTTTAACGTCAACTCAGCTATTTTTCAGCTATATCATGGCGAGAACAAATTAATTTTCAATGAAATGATGACGAGGTCCGCTTTGTACTAGACCAACACGCTTAGTTTGATTTTTATAGTGCTAGCTCACTGAAACAACACTCCGCGGATAAACATGTCGCCCCACTCGGACACATTATCCCGATTCCGAGCTAACCAGTCTTTACTCTTTCTCCGTAATGCTGCGTGCTTAACGGAGAAGCAACACTGAAATACCAATTTGATAGTCTTTGGTTTGACCCGATCGAGGCTCGAACTCACGATCTATCGCACTCGAGGCGAGCACAAAATAAAAAGAAAACACAATTATAAAGAGAGATAAGTTATCAAATAAACATGTACTTGTTTGTCTATGTGCAAGTTCTTTGCATCAATTGTTCCAATACATTCAAACCTACATTTGAATTTGAATTTAAATTTTGGTGTTTTACGCCACTTTCAGCAATATCATGGCGACCAGTTTTAGTGGTGGAAGAAGCCGGAGTACCCAGAGATAACCACCGACCATGGGCAAGCAACTGGTAAACTTTATCACTTGCGGCTGCGAGTCGAGTACACTTTTTTTTTGTAATTTACAAAGCCGGGGGCGAACCAACGCCGTATTGGTGATAGGCTTGTATGAGTTGTTATCTAATCCAACTACCTAACTCATTGAGCCACCCGGGCCCTCATTCATACCGGTATTAGGCGGTCAGTAACAAAATATAATAATATATTACTAGAGGGTGTTTTATTTAACATATAACGGTCACATGGTGTCTCACATGCGCAATGGTCAGATCCTTTGGATCCTTCGCAAATGCGACTTTGTAACCTCCTCTCTACTACTAACGGTTGTTACTGCAATAATAACGGTTGTTACTGTAATAGTAACGGTTGCTATTGTAATAGTAACGGTTGTTACTGCAATAATAACGGTTGTTACTGTAATAGTAACGGTTGTTATTGTAATATTAACGGTTGTTACTGCAATAATAACGGTTGTTACTGTAATAGTAACGGTTGTTACTGCAATAATAACAGTTATTACTGTAATATTAACCGTTGTTACTGTTATATTAACCGTTGTTATTGTAATATTAACGGTTGTTGCTGTAATAGTAACGGTTGTTATTGCAATATTAACGGTTGTTACTGTTATATTAACCGTTGTTACTGTTATATTAACGGTTGTTATTGTAATATTAACGGTTGTTGCTGTAATAGTAACGGTTGTTACTGCAATATTAACGGTTGTTACTGTAATATTAACGGTTGTTACTGTAATAAAAACGGTGTTTACTGTAATATTAGGATTGTTTCTGTAATATTAGCGGTTTGTTATTGCTATAGTTACGATTGTTATTGCAATAGTAACGGTTTTTACTGCAATATTAACGGTTGTTACTGTAATATTACCAGCTATTACTGTAAAGTTAACATGTATTACAGTAACAACTTTTAACATTGCAGTAACAACAACGGTTGTTACATGACTAAACAATGCTTACATCGTTTTGCTCTATTCCCAGCATCGACTTTTCCATTCATAATAGGACCTACAAACAAGAATAACAATTAAAAAAATAATTCTCAAAGTAGCATATGCCTAAGGGTGAAACCAAGTACATGTGTATTTAATGAAAATTATATAATATGAACATAATCGAGAGGCAAAACATACGTTTGTCGTTGAAAATAAGTTTGCAAACACATCCCAAAATGCCATTGACATTGAATAATGAGTGGCTTCTCCAAAGACTGACCAAATAAGAAAAAAATATATAAACATCAGATATACCTAAAATAAAATAAAAGACATGTGCTTTCAATATAAATTCTAAGCTTCCTAGTGACCGACTATGATTATTTAGACGGTCAGTAAATTGTTGAAGGGTGAGCGCTTTAGCGGAAATAAAAATTTCCGGACATTTATAGAAGTCAAAGAATATATAGTCATTAATATAAAAAAAAATGGTCTTCTTGGGAGACCACAATAAATAAGTCGTCAGTGGGTATGAATCTGTGTAGCAAAATTTTACAATGTTGTTCATAGGCCACATCACATGTTCCGACACCTACAAGCGGAACCCAGCTGTGTTAAAATCACATTTGGGCTGTTTAAAAAAAATGACCCCAAAGTGTGACATAAGTGACCATAATTAAAGTAATTGGAAATAGATGTCCTATTGAATTTTAAGGACCCACATAAATCCAAGTTTACTAATCTACCATCGGTTTGTGAAAGAAATTAAGAAAAAAAAATTGCAACATTTTGATCTATATTTTTGTAACACTAACAATATTTCTTAACAAGATTACAACACAAGTAATTCTAAAAATTATTGTACATTCTGTGTAGCGTGTTTTCTAAACGGTGATTGGTTTATGCAGCGAGGACAAACACCGATGTTTGCGCGCGAAATTATTTATACCCCCGTATTTCTACTTACAAAAACGCAACCACGTGGGTTCTATCAATGAATTTTCATCAAAGACACGCCTCTCCCTGATTGACAGGATGACCAAGCACAAGAATTAGGTTATGCTGTGTATTGAGCGCATTTATAATCAATAAAAGTAAAACAATGGAGAGTAAAGGTTATAAGAGATTTGCTACAACAGAAGCTGAAATTGAAGAAAAACGTTTAAAATTAAATGCCGAAAGAACAATAAAACAAAATAAAGCAGCAGAAAATGGCAAAATTATTGCATACAATTATACTGTAACGTGTATCATGTGTGCAGTGTGATATATTATGCAAGATATCTGAACTGGGGTATTATGTCACCTATGGCTATTGTATGGCTATTTTTAGAACACTCACATCAACACAAGCTGTGGCGTGTTATATAAAACACTGGTGAAGGTCACATGGAATTGAGTCATTTATTATACAGCAGATGCACTAAAATCGCTATACAGACGACAATATAGAACACGAACACTAAAAAAACGCTACACAGAAGACAAAAACATTATCATCCTCTAAAGAGCTAACATCGTGGGTTAAGCTGCAAGTACAAATCTTTTGTAAGGCGTGACTGCGGCTTGCCTTACAAAAAATTTCTACTTGCAGCTTAACCCACGATGTTAGCTCTTTAGAGGATGATAATATAAAATGTATTTTCACCATTTTTGAAGTAATTTTTTGGTTTCTCATTACAAAAGTTTCTGTTTCTCTTAATAAAAGGTCCACACTGATATGAAAAGTACATTTGAAGACACATACACGATTTTTTAAATCATGACAGGAAATTATTCTCAGTAATTACAGTCTTCACATTAAACTTTTTAACTTACCAGCCAGGGGGACTTGTGCCAATGGAATTTTTACAAGTCCCCCCCTGAAATTTACAAGTCCCCCATATCAAGACAATTTTGTCCAAGGTTTAGATCAACGACTGAAATAAATAGGTTCAGTTGGGTTTGAGATGTACGGTTGTACCTAGATTAATAATACTGGTGTGGCTTACTACTTTCGTGCTGTTTGACAGCATCAAGTTTGAACTTATTTGTTCCTTTGACAAACACTCTGTCGACTTAATGATTTCTGCACCAGTTGCAGAACATCAATTGCTTGTATTCCTCGTAGGCCAGCCAAGAATGATCTTTCGTCTATTGAGGAAGAAATTTTCTTTCCCTGGATTCTTTATCATACTTTTTTTTGCCACCTGTCTTTCGTCCGCCGATGCCGGTCTTTTAAATTTTTTGCTGGGGATAGACCCCTCGACATATCGTAGAAAGCTCATGGCTGAGATTTACTTAGCCATACTTGTTGTTTACCATGACTTGACACTTTTATTATATTATTTATCTTATTTTACAGTTTCGACCAATCAAAAATTCCGATACATAATATTCCATCAAATTGACCAATCACTGAATCAGCATAGCGGAAACAAAAAAGAAATATTTTGACTGACAAGACTGTCGTAAAAAACCCGAACTATATATCGTGCTAGACTTTTGTTGCTAGGCAATGCAACACGCTTTTTTGACCAATCGCAACGGTCTCGACAGACCACGGAAAACGAGATCAGAGATACACAAGAATAGTAGTCACAGCTGAAAAAATTGTCACAAGCCAGTAGGACTTCTCATATGTCAAATTTCACAAGTCCCTAATAAATTTCACAAGCCATTGGCGTCGGACTTGTGGCTAAATTCGCAGACTGTAATTAGAATGTCAAAGGAACCAAGTCAACTGCATACCATGGTAAAACAGCGCTACAGCGGCAGGAGAGGATATAATCCATGTTGAATAATTAAGAAATAAATCATGGAAGCCAGAATGTGTTGGGAGTTTTAACATGGATTGGCGGATATTATACGTTATTAGTCTCGAGATGTTATATATCCCGTTTTAAAGGGCAGTGGTTTTGTTAAAAGGTGAGGTGTCAGCCGAAACCTTTTAACAAAACCACTGCCCTTTAAAACGGGATATATAACATCTAGAGACTGATAACATTTTAATCTGAATGTTCCAACATTAATAAGTATGTCCTAATTATAGGAAAAACATAAATACGTGTATCTTTGGACAAAGATCACAGAGAGCGATTATTGATTTTCTGTCATCTTGTGAAATGTGTGTCGTCTGCTGTGCACAATGTAAATGGACAGCACATAGGTGAGAGCGATTATTGATTTTCTGTCACCGCACGGCTTCCCTGAAGTTTTAAAAGTACCTTTTTAGCCAATCAAAATTCTACTTGCCACGAGAACATCAGAGAATTGTATTTTATCCCGAGCCAGAAGCGAGGGATAAAATTTACTAATATCCGCCAATCCAAACTCAAAACACATTCTGGCTTCCATGATTTATTTCGAGTCTGATATGTCTAAGAGTACAAATACGGTAGTATACTTTGATTGGAAGACGGTAATTTATATTTACGGTATCTTCAAACTTTTTTTGTTGAGAAAAGTAAAACGTGATAGATTATATAAATAGAATGCTTGGTACTACTGTATTATCAGTCATGGCCCATTAAACACTGGTATTAAACTGATGTTCGTAACTTTAGTTACCTACATCCCAACATGGTTAAATGGACCGTCCCTTAAGAATGACACATCTAATTATTTCCCTTTAATGCTGAAATGAACTCAGATTAATTTATTATTAATTTGTTAGACTATTGTACTAAATACAGATAAATGAAGATTTATAATACTTTTTAACGAATCTATAATTTGTAAGTATTAACATTGGATTAATCTATGGTAAAGCTGTTTTCGAAAAGTTCATTTTTTTTATATCATACCATTTCAAGTTTTACAAATACATATATATTTATAAATATGCATTGCAATTGACAGGATGTTAGTCTGAACAGTCTTGACGGTATATAAACGAATTAGTTTAATATCAATAGTTTTTTTTAATCAGGATCGCATATATGAATTTCCTTCACCCATGTTAAATATAATTATACACATGGATTTCCTACAAGTCCCTTATCTATATGCTTGTATACTTTAGTAAATATGTTGCTATAGGTAATATATCTCTACCGACAATATTTATGTAGTACAGATACATTGCTTTCAGCAGCAAACTTATTAAAGGGGTACGCACAAGATACAAATAGGTTAGAAAGGGACTTATTGTAGCAAGTCTATAATTGTTTACATTGACATGATTACGATGTTTCATGGATCAACAAGTCTTCAACTGTCAATAAGTCGCATGTGACGCTAAAACAAATCAACATCCTAAAAATGTGAGAAAGGTAGAATACTGTACATGTATGCGACCCTGAATTGTTTTTTCTTCTTAATACTCGTTCTATATGCTTTTCGTTTCGTTGTTTGTTGTTCTTTTTACTTTTAAGTTATTTGCATGCTTAATTTTGCTTTTAAATTGAAACCAACAGCCTTCTTAGATTGGTAACACATGAAACTATCTGCAATAATGAAAATATATTCTTGTAATCGAACGAACAGACATTGGATTTTTGTAGACGAAACTAAAACATACACCACAAACTATTGCATATTTGATCATGAGAGAGAACCAATAAAATCTACTTAAAATCATACCACTAAAATTCCAAGTAATACTACACATTTAGCACTGACTCATAAACGATAGACTATATCAATGAAATTCTTAGTAAGGATAACAAAAGGACCATTATAAACAAAACACCGAATATGTAAATCAAACCTGACATCTGTGTACTATGTTAAAACATGCACGTTATATCGTTATATGTACTGTATTAGATGAATTATGAATAATCAAATATATTGTTTGTTTTTCCATACTTTATTGTAATAAGTAAGAATAAAATATTGATCTCACGATGTTGTTATCGGCAGTCATGTGTGCTAAACCATTACGCCACCGCAACGTTAATATTATGCAAGAAGAGTTTTAAGATCCCCAAGCGCAAGGGCAGGCAATACAATGGCCAAAAGAAACCAGAGGCTCCCAGGAGCCTGTAATCGCCCACCTGGATCAAAGCTGCTTTCAATAACAACACAACTGCACTGTGGCGGCCATCTTGGCGGGAGAGCGCAACTGCCGGACACAATTTTGGAAGAGGACCATCCAATCACTATTCCATCAAAGTTTGGTTTTAATTGAGCTACTGGTTCTAGACAAGATGGTTTTTATGTGAATTTCCCATAGGGTCCTATGTTAAACTAAGTACAGCTGTGCAGCCATCTTGGTCAGAGGGCGGGACCACCAGACACACATTTGGTTCAGCGGTTTTAGAGGAGAAGATTTAAATGTGATCTTTTATCAAAATATGCCTAATTTGCATAATCGGTATAAATCGGCTGAAAGAAAAATTTGAAAAAAAACCCCCGAACAAATGCTAAAGTACTCCTTGCCATGTAGCTGCAGTTCAAATTTGAGCTCATTTTGACTTATACTAAAGCAGCAATGGACAATTGAAGAAATTTCTATTTTTAGTAACAGCAGCCATCTTGAATGGAGGGGGGGCTGTCGGACACAATTTTGAAAGGGAACCACCCAGGGACCATCCCTGCCAGGTTTGGTTTAATTTGGTTCAGCGGTTTCAGAGGAGAAGATTTAAATGTGATCTTTTATCAAAATATGCCTAATTTGCATAATCGATATATATCGGCTGAAAGAAAAATTTCACAGAAAAACCGGAATATATGCAAAACTACTTCTTGCCATGTAGCTGCAGCTAAAATTTGAGCTCATTTTGACTTAAACTAAAGCAGCAATGGACAATTAAAATTTCATCCCCCCTTTTTTCTATTTTGAGCTTGGCGGCCATCTTGGTTGGAAGTCGGGATCACCGGACATAATTTTGGAAGGGGGTCATCCAAGAATCATTTCAGCAAAGTTTGGTTGAGATTGGCTCAGTAGTTTCCGAGGAGAAGATTTTTTTAAATTTCATCCCCCCTTTTTTCTAATTTGCATAATCGGTCAAAATCGGCAAAAGTTCAAAGTTCATAAAAAATCCTGTAATATATGCTAAAAAGCTCATCAATATGCTTACACAGTTCAAATTTGGGCACATTCTGGCTTAAAATAGAGCAGTTTTGGCGATTTGAAGAAATTTCTATTTTTAGTAACAGCGGCCATCTTGAATGGAGGGCGGGGCTGTCGGACACAATTTTGAAAGGGACCCACCCAGGGACCATCCCTGCCAGGTTTGGTTTAATTTGGTTCAGCGGTTTCAGAGGAGAAGATTTAAATGTGATCTTTTATCAAAATATGCCTAATTTGCATAATCGGTATATATCGGCTGAAAGAAAAATTTCACAGAAAAACCCGGAATATATGTTAAACTACTTCTTGCCATGTAACTGCAGTTAAAATTTGAGCTCATTTTGACTTACACTAAAGCAGCAATGGACAATCAAAATTTCATCCCCCCTTTTTTCTATTTTTAGCTTGGCGGCCATCTTGGTTGGAAGTCGGGATCACCGGACACAATTTTGAAAGGGGGCCATCCAAGGACCATTCCACCAAAGTTTGGTTGCAATTGGTTCAGTGGTTTCTGAGGAGAAGATTAAAATGTGAAATGTTGACGGACGGACGACGGACGAAAAGTGATGACAATAGCTCACAGGCCATGTGAGCTAAAAAGGACAATCACTGATCTACAAAACACTACACAGAAAACTAATCATTTCCACCACAGCGATATATTTTTTCACAGGAAACAAAAATAAGATTTTTATTTTTTGGACATAAAAAAAATCAGTAATTTCCCTTCAAATTTTTATCATAAATTTCTCGTTGAGAACTGTAGGGCCGGATTAATGATATTTTTGCATCTTTCGTGTCAATTTATTTTGTTTCTTTAAAATTTCACCACATAATTAATATTTTTTTTTTCCAGAAAAAAACATCCTAAAAGTTAAATGGTCGTCTCCTTAATGACATGAATGTGTGTCTCGGCCGCGTCCATGCAGCTTCGTATAATACGAACCGCATCGGTGGCGTAATGGTTAGAGTGCTTGCCTCGAGTGCGGTAGATCGTGGGTTCAAGGCCTGGTCGGTTCATACCAAAGACTATACAAATTGATGTTTGTTGCTTCTCTGGTAAGCACGCAGCATTAAGGAAAAAGAGCAAAGACTGGTCGGCTCGGAATCAGGATAATGTGTCCAAGTGGGGCGACATGTCTATCCGCGGACTGTTGTTTTAGTGAGCTAGCACTATAAAAATCCAACTCAGTGTGTTGGTCTAGTACAAAGCGGACCTCATCATCATCTCATTGAAAATTAACTTGTTCTCGCCATGATATAGCTGAAAAATTGTCGAATTGGCGTTAAGCAACAACAATCACACGTATAATACGTGTCCGGATTTCAAGAACCTTATGCAAGAAAGTTCAACAGTTTAATTATTGCTTCTGATTCGCGGATTTGTCCGGATAAAATTGATTCCTTAAAAAGTAAATCTTCAAAGAGATAAGTTGCATTTTAATGCTTGGTGCTTTAACCATTCATATGATTTTCTTCTATCATCATATGTAGCACTATCATGTAATTTAATCAACACCGCCCAAATATATTTTGTATTTAGTGTAGAGGTTGTTAAATAGCTTGTATTACCGTTGAAATGAAACAGTACACTTCTTGTTTTGTGACGGTCAATATTATTCGGCCCGTTTTATTGGTGGAGGAAACCGCAGTTCCCTGAAAAAACCACCAACCTGCCGCAAGTCACTGACAAACATTATCACATAGAAATCACATTAGTATTATTACCAATTAATAATAGTCAAGCGACTGTTGATGAAAAATAAAATCTACACATGACTGTTGATGAAAATAAAATATACACATAAAAAATCAACATTATCTATAATACGACCCAGGTATTCACATTTGAATTTTTTTTTTATCAAAATCTTCAGAATGTTTGATGCCTTTATTTGAATGGCTGGCTTAAGATAAAGCTGAAATCGTAAAATTTTTAATTTTGCTTTTTTCAATTTTCGCAACAGTTTGACTAAAAAACGCAAAATTAACACCCCTCCGAAAATAACCACTTAAATAGTAGATTAAAAATCGAGAAAGCATCAGAGATGCAACAGCCGAGTTGCAAGTCATAATCATTTGGTCTTGTTTTATAAATAAGTAAGAAACTAAAGAATAAATATATGGTTTAAGGGTGGGGATCTCAATCATTAAAAAGTTCACTTCAGGTAGGGGGTGGGGTATAACCCCCAGGGCCTGAGCTATAAGGCATTTAATTTGCCTAGTCACCCTGATCATAAATATATATGGTTTAGGGGTGGGGATCTCAACCATTAAAAAATTCACTTCATGTAGGGGGTAGGGTATGACCCCCGGGGCCTGAGCTATAAGGCATTTAATTTGCCTAGTCACCCTGATCATAAATATATATGGCTTAGGGGTGGGGATCTCAATCATTAAAAAATTCACTTCATGTAGGGGGTGGGGTATGACCCCCCGGGGCCTGAGCTATAAAGCATTTAATTTGCCTAGTCACCCTGATCATAAATATATATGGTTTAGGGGTGGGGATCTCAACCATTAAAAAATTCACTTCATGTAGGGGGTAGGGTATGACCCCCCCGGGGCCTGAGCTATAAAGCATTTAATTTGCCTAGTCACCCTGATCATAAATATATATGGTTTAGGGGTGGGGATCTCAACCATTAAAAAATTCACTTCATGTAGGGGGTGGGGTATGACCCCCCGGGGCCTGAGCTATAAAGCATTTAATTTGCCTAGTCACCCTGATCATAAATATATATGGTTTAGGGGTGGGGATCTCAACCATTAAAAAGTTCACTTCAGGTAGGGGGTGGGGTATGACCCTGGGGCCTGAGCTATAATGCATTTAATTTGCCTAGTCACCCTGATCATAAATATATATGGTTTAGGGTGGGGATCTCGGTCACATTTTTTAAAACAGATTTCCCAGCGGGGTGGGGCTGAGCCCCGGGGATAATAATGTTGAATGCACAACTTCACATTGGCATCTCCACCCATATCAAATATTAAGTTTCTATCTTTTGTAGTTTCAGAGAAATGTGTAATTCTCAAAATATGTACTTTTTCTATAGAAAACCATGATTTTACAAGAAAAAAACAATAGATTATTCTGAATTTCGAACTCGCTCTAAATAATAGTGTAATAATGCTTCCTACCAAAAATTATGTTGATCGGCCAAAAACTAAGAGCGCTATCGTGTTAGCGAAGATAATTCTCAAAATATGTACTTTTTCTATAAAAAAACCATGATTTTACAAGAAAAAAACAATAGATTAATCTGAATTTCGAACTCGCTCTAAATAATAATGTAATAATGCTTCCTACCAAAAATTACATTGATCGGCCAAAAACTAAGAGCGCTATCGCGTTAACGAAGATAATTCTCAAAATATGTACTTTTTCTATAAAAAAAACCCCATGATTTTACAAGAAAAAAAACAATAGATTAATCTGAATTTCGAACTCGCTCTAAATAATAGTTTAATAATGCTTCCTACCAAAAATTATGTTGATCGGCGAAAAACTAAGAGTGCTATCGTGTTAACGAAGATAGGCTAACATACGCCCGCCCGCCCGCCTTTCGCCAAAACATAAGCCGACTGCAACTTCGTTGCAACTCGGCTAATAAATGTAGATATTTATATTTGAGACAGAATGTTTTTAACATCATGTTGGAGATCAGTGAGTAATTGTTGTTTACGGCAATTTTTCAGCTATATCACGACGAGAACAAGTCAATTTTCAATGAGATGAAGATGAGGTCCCAACACGCTTAGTTGTTGTTTTTTTTTATAATAAATATATATATCTTAAAAATGATATAGGGGTGCATATTTTATTTTATTAATAAAGTTATATGTCTTAAAGACAAGCCACTGTGGTTGGAATCCGGAACAGAACAGTACATAAAATTCGCCAAGAATAATTAATGTACGTGAAATTGATCGAAATTATTTGATTCTAACCATTAATAAACGATTATTTACCATGAAAGTAGAAAATCACGTTACAACAAAACTAGGAAACCAACACGAAAATCTTTTAAAAAGGGAAATACAAAGAATGTGAACAAATATCAAACTTTGTTTAACAACGTACGTACACGTGTACTATAGTTTCCCCATTCAACAGTTATTGTACGTATGCTATGCGTATTTACTAATTACAAAATTATTGAAAATATTGATTTTTGCTCATGGAGAACATAAGAAAAAATTAATAAGAATTTATTCAATTTTATTTTATATTCGCATTCACAGGTCCCGTTAATAACAGGTGCCCGTGACTCAGATATGATTGCAACGTTGTCCTTGTCTTATTTCAACGTAATGACGAGATCACTTTAGTAATGTCAGAAGATGGTTACAACTTATGATGCATTTGTTGTTAGCTTGAGGAATATTGTTATACAAATAAAAAATTATTATTGTTGGATAATTAGATAGAAATTGTGTTTGAAATAATAGTTTACATAGGTTACAAACGTCTAAGCGATAATAAAACGCTCCGCTAACCACCGTTGGTACTCGAGCGACACCTGTTGAGTAAATTTGGGTGAATGTTCTCCATTCATCCACTGCAAATTTCATATCCATTTTTGCGTTATTGACAAATGACAAATGAAAAATGAAAAATGCATGTATTTTTACCTAATTTTGTTACACTCCTGACATATTTTTGTATTTATCAACTAAAGTGAATATTTTAACAGAAATAGGTGTTGAAATTGGAGTCCAATCACAGGCACTTGTTTCTGGTAAAAACAAATACCTAGATACTATATATACCAGATATAGGTTGGTTTTTTTTTACCAGAAACAGTGCCTGTGAGTCCAATGAATAAAACAGGCCATCAGCATATAATTTAACAATTATCTATTAGAGAAATATTAATTTGCTTGATATTAAGACTTAAAGTTGACCGCTAGCAGCTGTATCAAGTAACTTAGGGCAGTAAAATACTTGAAAAATACATTCTACCAAATTTATTTACTTCAGACTTGCTTTCTTATTACATCAGAAAAGTTCACATTTATTTTATTTATTCACATTGTTTTAATATTTTGTTTGGTGGCAAGTACAAAAATAGGTCAGGAGTGTAGCAAATGTTACACTCCTGACCATATATAAGGTAAAGTCATAATTTAAAATTCAGACCCAAAGTTATCGGTTAGTTGGATTTTTTTTACTTGAGCTGTATAAACTTTTGCATGTAAGAAGCTTAATATGAAAATCATTTCATATATGAGCAAGAATATGGTATTTGAACTTTTGGTTTCTTTTGGTATCCAAATGGTTAAATACTAAAACTTAAATATTTCACACGTGGAATATGATTATATCAATACTGTACAAAAGAAACAAGTGATATAAAGGGAAAATATTTACCCATCTTTTTAAACATGTTTATCGTGACAGGAAACCAAATGCTTATTACAAGTTATGGTAATAAACATTTGGTTTCCTGTCGCGATAAAAATGTATGAAACGGCACCATCTAAGACCATTTGGTTTTTTCTTGGTTATTTAATGCATGTATATACCATTTTAAATATTAAAGTAGCATATTTTTTTTTATTTTTTAACGCGACAGGATACCACAAGCACTGTATCAGAGTTATAATATTATCATACAAAAATTGTATAAATGTTCCGAAAATCACACTTCCATTACACGTGGTTCACTTGTGACCGGAAGTTCAATTGGGCGGAAATTGTAAATCAGACTAATATATTTAATCTTTAAATTAACGTTTCTTTTTGGATGACATGTAACGCATAACGTAACAGGTGGATGATTGAATAAAAAAAATAGAAAATGAAAAGCTTAAATGTAAACATCCGTGATTAATATATTTAAACATCTCACGAGAGTTTATTTATGCTAATCGTTGTTATGGCGACTGTTACAAAAAGGAGATAACACAACTTAAAATAGCGTTACGAAATCGGAAACCAATGTAACGCGCAATATATGACACCTGTAACAGAAATACTTACTCTGCTCAAAATTTTCTTCTCTCCATTCTTCATTATCAATGTTTGTCAATATTTTAACGGCTAGCTTACATTTTTGTATGTCACAGTTGTGTGGAAATCCAACACCGTTACGCAGTTCGGAGACGAAAATAACGATAAGAAACGACGCATAAAAGTACGAAGATGGACATTAAAAATAATTTGTATTCATAAAATATTTACAATATATCAATGGTCACCATTCATCTAACACACCAACCAACCATTTGGCCATAGAATTACAACATATATCAAAGAAATATCCAATTTTATCAGTTTTCTATCGTTATCAGAAACGGTTCAAATACCATATTCTTGCTCATATTTACCAAATTTGCATGATATGACAGAAATGATACCCAAACCAAACTTAACTTAACTTTATTTGATCAATGTAATGTACCAAGTTGTATATAATAAACATAGAGAATTAGTTAGCACAAACATGTTAAAATATGGTATTTATATGTATGGACATGTAACTTATGCCATATATAATATATCTTGCCTTAAAAATAATTTTGTATGTCAGGAGTGTAACAATTGTACAAGTTGCAAAATATATATTAAACTGGACTCAAAAATAATAAAGAATGAAACAAAAACAACGTAAATGTTACAATGCTGAAAGCATGAGCACAAATTCAAACTTGGTCTATTGATAAGAATGACGGTATTGGCAGCCATATTTGCCGACTGATCAAAATCACAGCAAAAGTTTTGAACTAGATACCATATAAAGGAACATCCACACCAATTTTGGTTCCGATCTGCCCATTGGATTAAGAGGAAATGACTTTTAAAAAAAATTACTACGACGGACACCAAATGATGGAAATAGCCCGGTGAGCTAAAAAGTAGGATTTGTGTCAGGAGTGTAACATTTTATGTTGATAGTTAAATACATAGCTATTTTCCAATGAATGAAACAATTATTCACAAAACAGTTAATATTTTAATTACCAATATTTATATCCTTCATTTCTGCTTTGTGAAAACTAGAATGTCTTAATCATTTTTGGAAAACTCTTTGAAGTGCTCATGATTATATAGATTATTTTTCAATCAGCGGCTTAAATAAATTATAACAAGGAGATAGAATGCTACAAATATAATTAGAATTGCATTACAATACCTCAGCAAGACACAGATGGTCAGTTTCAGTCAACCATATTTTCTAATCTGAGTAAAAAGTAAGTTCAAATTGACAATAGTGCTTGTATTTAATTGGGTAAAAGCGTTACACTCCTGACATAGATGTTTTGGCCATACAAAAGAACTGGCGGTCATCAGATCATTATGCTTGTCACTCATGATCTTTGACAGGACTGTTGACTAAATTAAAACACAAAATATTATAATTAATAACATTGTGTTAAACTTATGACATTGTAAATTTAAATGTTACACTCCTGACATACTTCCACAGGTGTTCTTCTATTGAATATAGACGGGTTTTTCAAATTATCCCCCTTAGTACTGCATGCCGCCGCTAGGTGACATAATTGTTCCGTCCGCCATTAAGGTCGTGAATGTAGATAAACACGCAGAAACAACAAGCATTACATACTCGCAGAAGTTTACGATTTTTGAAGGAAAATGTTTGCTTGTTTCCTAATCTTAATAAAAGACACAATGGATCCACACTATATAAAAGTGTTTGTTTATATTGTCATTGAAATTGTGTGTTCGTTGACCTAAAAATGGCTAAATAATAGCGTAACATAGGAAAAAAATGTCTATATCGTTATATTTATGATAAGTGGTGATTTAATAAGATTATACACTTCATACAGAATATTTGTAAAATTACGTTTATTTAATAAAATCATTAAACACACAGGTCTACATATTTATATACACAAACAAGAACAACAATCGATGTTTTATTTATAACCATGACAGGGTACGTATTCCCTATGTGTACACAAAATCTATTTATACACATGTAAACATGAAATATCCTACAAACTACAACTTTGTTCTAATAATATTAAAATTAATGACAATTAATATAAAAGGCAATGCAATACACATATTTAAAATAAAACATGTGTGAATTATAAACCCCCCCCCCCCCCTTTATTTTTATTTCAGGGATTTACTCGCATGCACGACTGGTCTTCTAGTTTCACGCGACAACCAAACTACCAAGCCTTGAAGCTTTTCAGCAAGAACTGGCATCCATGAATTATACATTCTACTGGCTAAACCTTTTGAAATTCCAAATCTACGGGCTAAATCATTAAACAGTCAACAAGTTTAATTTTAGTTTCATTAACACAAGAAACAACTGATCGGCGACATCGAGTTGGAAAGAAAATGTATTTTCTATTTTCAATAGTATAACCAAAGTAAAAAATATCTCTTTCGTTACCCAGGTATACAACAAAGAGCCGCAATCTGTAACTATACTTCCTTTTGCCGACATCGTACCGGTTTCAGTCATAACTTGAACACCCTTTTCGTCTATGCAAAGTATTTTTGTCTGTGTAAGCGTAGTCTGGTTGTCAGTCCATGGTTTCGCGTATGTGTGATCATCTTTTCCTAAAACAGTCTGAATATTTGTATTGTGTCCCGGCGCTAACACTTGACGATTCAAGAACATTAAACTCACAGATAGCTTCTGGAAGGTGTTCTGTTTTATGTCCTGAAGATGTAGAAACAGTATCACCGGAATTGGGTTTCTTTCTGTCGGCTTTCCGTCCAAAAAATGTTCCGAGCAAGCAAATACCTGCTTAGGGAGGGATTTTCTATTTAAAGTGTTTGCCCACTGTAATCGCATTGACTCCTTAGAGGGCATCGTAAGTAGTCTATATGGAATCATACAAGAACAGTCTTCGTGTTTTTGTTGATGTAATTCACAAAAAGTTTGTTTCCATTCATTTAATTTACGGCGATTATTTGAACAACCGTTGACAGCACACGAATTACCACCACCTTTTTTTATATTTTAATACACATATAAATACAAGAAATAATACAAAAAAATCGATGTGAAAATAAAAGACAGGTAATGTAATTAGTAATAATGATATGCTATAGATTATTGATGCACGTGTGTTATCTTTCACGAGTGTTATGGCCGACGCAGCACGTGACCTCTTAATGGCAGCGCCCATGGTTTTGAGATAAGCTGTGGATAAACCCGTCTATATGATTGATGTAAAAGCTCACAGAAACATGTTGATGCTTCTGGTTTCAGTTATGATACTTAAAGAGACAATTAACCATTGTCAGTTGTTGAGAAGTATGCTACATACCTAAATAATTTCACTTTTAGACAACACAAACAGTTTTATTGACCTTTATTTTTTTGATACATGGTAATTTTACCTACCTGGTCCTGTCTTAAAAATTACAAAAAAAAATGCATAAATTATGCATAAATTATGCATGAAATTTTAGCTAAAATATCAAAGTTTTCCATAAGATATATTTTTCTACTGTATAATTAATTATTTGTTTTCTAATTACACAACATGGCAGTACATGCATCTGTGTAAATGTCACACTAAAAGTGTTACACTCCTGACATTTTTTTTATACATTTTTGGACGCTATTTTTTAGTGGTAGCAGATAATGCCGTGAAATTTTGCAGCAAGATTCTATGTACCAAAGTACATATTCTGATCAAAAAGATCCAATTTAAATCATCACATATTAGAATGGTCAATGATAAAAGAAATGGGGTCATTTTTTTTTTAAACAACCCATTTCAGTTATGTTCACTGTTAAATTAACAACAAGGAAGGAAAAAATATATTGGCATTATTTCAGTGCATTGTTAATGAATCATGCACACACCTACATCTGGTTTTCTGCCGACCGTTTCACTAAAGGTCGTATGTCGTAAACGTAGACGTAAGTGTACTCTTAAGAGTTACGACCGTTTCACTAATAGTTAGGACAAAGACATACGACAAAAAGTGATCACAAAGTTAAGAGTGATGGTAGGTACTCGTAAGTCATAAATCGTAAACCTATTTTTGAAGAGAAGAATTGCTATCTGTATTTTTTTAATGTGAACATTAATCAAATGAAGCGAGGAATAATATTAGATGCACGCAACAATTTTTATATTTCGAGAGCTATATAAAATCATTAAAACAGCTATACATTATTGTTTGTTTCAGTGTACTTTCTATCAGTTCCGCATTTACAATATCAACATATTTTATTAACACGGCTACCTAGAAGAAATTTCAAGAAAAGAACGATATAGGGTACATGTACAAACAATGGTTCAAAAATAAAGTTAAGCACAAACAGAGGGCGCATTACATTTGCATGGATTTGGGGATTAACAGGTATTACATTTGCGCAGAGAAAGATCATTACAATTGTCCGTAAAATGTACCCGAGCCTTCTTTTTTTTTTTTTTTTTACATGTGCGCGGATTTCCTGCTATTTAGAATATATTTAATTTATTCATAATATTTTCTGCATTTTGCAGCATGACTGACGATGCAATATGGATTATTCACCTCTTTCGTCAGCCTTTAAAATGAAAACAAAATATTTATATAATAATGTTGTGTTGGCAATGACTATGCCAATATAGTGGTCAGAGTTGAAGACATAGTGCACGACCCGAAGGGGAGAGTACACTGACTGTGTCTTCAACCCTGACCACTATATGGCATAGTCATTGCCAACACAACATTATTATTATTATTATGCGGACTGTTATATATAGACAAAATATATTGAGAACTATTACAATAAAGGAGGTCATGACATTGGTGACTAATATATTGGATCAGATAGTCTTGAAAGTGTGAGCATATTCTGTTTCATTTAAGGCTTTAAAAATATAAAGATTTTTGAAGTTTGAAATTTAATTAACAACAATATATTAAAAAACGTTTAGACGACTATGATAGATTGACAGATTGGATCCGCCCCCTTGCACGTGGACTAGCTATATATAGTTTGACAGACAGCTGAAAACCCAACCTTCCACGCGTGAAACTGGCACAGTAGATGTACTATTTTCGCATAGTATATCAACGCTATATAATTCTTTGTGATATATGCCAAAATATCGTATGAACTTATATTACAGAAGAAATTTACAGAAAGCATAATAAATAAGAATAACATACAAATATATGAAATATAAATGTAAAAATAGCTGGTCGCAAGGCAGACCATCCAGCTCGCCTGTGCAATCTATAGTTACATGTGAATGTCATAACCACGTGGTTAGCGTTTAATTTGGTTAAGAACTATACTTCAGTTTAGCCAAAAGAAAACCATTTAATGGTATTCAAAATGGACATATATAATTGTAATGGTAAAACAGGTCTTTTTAAAACATGTAAATGTATTACCTATTAGGTCACGACAAACTCACATGTGAAGTTTCATCAACCTGGACCAAGTAGTTTGTCTACATTGGACCTAAACGCAAACGTTAACACAAAAATGTCGAAGTCATTCAGGCAGAAATAGATGGTCACGGTGACCTACATTTGTGTGCGATGGTTTTAACTGTCCACGACAAACTTACATGTGAAGTTTCATCAACCTGGGCCAAGTAGTTTGTCTACATTGGACCTAAACGCAAACGTTAACATTGGACGCCGACGAGGACGACGCACAGGTGACGACATAAGCTCGCTTCCTGTACTTTGTACAGGCGAGCTAAAAAAATATAAATTTGTAACAAACATGTATAAGAAATAAAAACATTAATTTTGAAGGCAACAGATATTTTAGCAGTCCAAATGTTAAAATTCAATGGTAGTTTTTATTGATTATATAAAGCGTTAAAACAGTACCTATGAATATAAATCAGCAGTACATGTACATGTTAAGGTTTAAAATTGGAAGATGTGTATTTTTGTTGTTTTATGTGTTGATGAAACATATTATTTTATATATGTGAATATAGTGCTGCAATAAAACTAAAATATAGATTCAGCCCCAAATCCTACCCCCCCCCCCCTATAAAATAAATTTCTTTTCAAATTTCGGTAAAATTTTATACTTAGCAAATTTTTGTTCTAATAGCTTAGGTTTATTCATTTAAAAAATCACTTTAGAGTTTTAGAATTAGTTGAATATTAAAAATATATTTAAACACATTTAAAATATGCATATTAATGTAATTAGCTTCCGAGCTGTTGGGTTTATATACAATATCTGTTTACCTCCATTATACACGGCTGGTAATCGGAACAAGCAGAACAGTTGGTTCTGCAAAGAAATTCGTGAGGATAACTTCCGGTTTTGGTGGAGGAGAGTTCAAGAAGACGCTTCGCAAGGTATGTACATGTCAAAAATTGAAATTTTCTTTTTTACTGCTCGAATATTGCAAAATTAGAGAATGCTATGCTGTGGCGAATGCTTTCACGAATGTATAGTTTATTCTTGTATATGAAGTGTAACTCTCGCAAAATCAATCGTCCCACGAAAAACATGACGAAAATTGTGACACTCGTGCATTTGTAAGTTGTTCTTGACAAAGATGCAAGTTAAATTTTCAATATTTTTTCATCATGGGAGTCTACATGTAATCGGGGATAAATTCCGATTAGTCAGAAGTAAATTGAAATCTAGATAAATCTACAAACTGTCAATTTTCTCGTTTTCCTGCTTGAGGAGATCGGTTCTGATAGAGCACATTGCGAATGCATGAGGAGATTTTCAAGTTTTGGTAATTGTTTTCTGCAAAATTGATAAATTGACACTTTTAAACACAAAACTGATAAATACTCTAATCAAAATAAACTATTCTCTGTCCACTTTAAGGAGATGCCAGGATTCAAGGGAAAGAGGAAAAGGGGACTGACATTGACTCTTTACAAAAAAACATTTCGATATAGATTGCCTGTATCACCGCCAAGGAAACTAACAAAAACAAGTAGCTATATATAGCAGTATACCAAATTTAAAATCCCCATCAATCAGGACACCAAGTTTATTAAAAAAAAATCTCTTTCAATTTCAAAATCTTTATATCCTTTCAAACGGGTTTCCACATCTATTCCCGCGCAACCTTTTTACTAAAGATGACGGAAACTTCACCGCAGATCTACACAAGTTATAATATTACATGATTTCAGCACATACATAGGTCTAACGTAAATAAACATTCACTTAGTGCTAGCTAGTCATGAATAAATTAAACACAGGATGTCAATTAAACTGTGGTCATATCCTTAAAATCGGTAAAGCGCTGTACATCTTGTAACCACTGCTAACAGAGATCTTTTTCATTTACAAGTGTGTACACATAACACACTACATCAGTCTTCACATTAAACTTTTTAACTTACCAGCCAGGGGGACTTGTGCCAATGGAATTTTTACAAGTCCCCCCCTGAAATTTACAAGTCCCCCATATCAAGACAATTTTGTCCAAGGTTTAGATCAACGACTGAAATAAATAGGTTCAGTTGGGTTTGAGATGTACGGTTGTACCTAGATTAATAATACTGGTGTGGCTTACTACTTTCGTGCTGTTTGACAGCATCAAGTTTGAACTTATTTGTTCCTTTGACAAACACTCTGTCGACTTAATGATTTCTGCACCAGTTGCAGAACATCAATTGCTTGTATTCCTCGTAGGCCAGCCAAGAACGATCTTTCGTCCATTGAGGAAGAAATTTTCTTTCCCTGGATTCTTTATCATACTTTTTTTTTGCCACCTGTCTTTCGTCCGCCGATGCCGGTCTTTTAAATTTTTTGCTGGGGATAGACCCCTCGACATATCGTAGAAAGCTCATGGCTGAGATTTACTTAGCCATACTTGTTGTTTACCATGACTTGACACTTTTATTATATTATTTATCTTATTTTACAGTTTCGACCAATCAAAAATTCCGATACATAATATTCCATCAAATTGACCAATCACTGAATCAGCATAGCGGAAACAAAAAAGAAATATTTTGACTGACAAGACTGTCGTAAAAAACCCGAACTATATATCGTGCTAGACTTTTGTTGCTAGGCAATGCAACACGCTTTTTTGACCAATCGCAACGGTCTCGACAGACCACGGAAAACGAGATCAGAGATACACAAGAATAGTAGTCACAGCTGAAAAAATTGTCACAAGCCAGTAGGACTTCTCATATGTCAAATTTCACAAGTCCCTAATAAATTTCACAAGCCATTGGCGTCGGACTTGTGGCTAAATTCGCAGACTGCTACATAATAGAAAAACAAACCACAAATTAATATTATTCTCAACTGTCTGATATTTAATTTAGAGTGTATCATTTGTATTAGAAAATATAAAGATATGATTCACATTAAGATTAATTATTCTTGATTATAAAATTATCTTAGTGCATTTTCAATTTTTTTCCAATGTAAGGGAAGTTAATGTTGTGTATCCAATACACAATGGAAGCACGGACCACCCCCCTTTTTCTAACTTTCTGTTTACAAATTTATTTTCAATAAAATTTCTTTATTTCTTTATTATTTCATCACTTTTCCCTTATTTTAACTTGTTCGTGTCAATATTCATACAATCTTATGTTAACATCAAATTGCATGTGTATAGATACTAATAATATTATTAGTAAATAAATTTGTAAACAGAAAGATAGAAAAAGGGGGATGGTCCGTGCCACGAGCGCCTGTGAATGGAAGTTGTCACAAACAACAAATGATCAATAATGACAAGTTAAATCATGGGAAACCGCAGTTACAATTATGAATTGATTCCTTAAATGAAATGTTTCTTTCTAGGTGGACAGCCCATGAACAATGAAATATTACTTTTATACTTTTAAAAACCAGACGGGCAGAAGGGCATCAGTTCGTGAATTTATTACCAGACAGACATGCAAAATTTGTGATTATACAGTGGATTACATGTGTCGTACCAAAACTAGCAAATCTCCTCATGCATTCGCAATGTGCTCTATCAGAACCGATCTCCTCAAGCAGGAAAACGAGAAAATTGACAGTTTGTAGATTTATCGAGACTTCAATTTACTTCTGACGAATCGGAATTTATCCCCGATTACATTTATGAAAAAATATTGAAAATTTAACTTGCATCTTTGTCAAGAACAACTTACAAA